>CM038117.1:6101940-6535938 GCA_001642375.2 Mentha longifolia
AAAGTAAAATCGATTCAAAAGCTAAACCCCTACATACTGGGGTTTATTTATCTATTCACATTAGTTGTGGTTAGGTGAACAAAAGAGACCATAACTAAATTTCTACCTCGGAGAAATCAAGTTTGGCAGCATTGATACGGTAGCCCATCAATTTCACAGTCTTTGCATAGAGGATGTTGTCTTGAACAATCTTTGCAAGTTCGGGAAAATGCCAACCATACCACTCCTTGACCCTCATCGCATAAGTATTCAACTCTTTGTCAAGGTCATCCAGCAAGCTAATGGCTTGAATAATCATGGTATCAACCTAGAATAGCAGATTGTCAGCAATGGTTAATTAAAAACAATAAAAGAGTGGAGATGTGAATAGACTTTTGAAGCTTGCAAGACTATATGATGCAAAGCTGGAAACAGAAGACAAAGAGAAGAAATGACCAAATACACATTTTCTTCAAATTATTACATGCCAGTGGCACAAAGCTTTTAAATACATGAACCATCCAGGCATCTTCCGCTTTTAATAAAACATAACAGCATTCTAAAACTCGAGCACGGTTCATTTACGAGGAATGCACTGATATAATAAGAGAAACGGAATAATACGTTTATACATCAATTCATAGATAGCCACATATTAAAGATAAACATCCATAAAGAGGTTCCATGTCCTCTTTCACTACAAGTGAAAAGAAGACCGGACTCCATGATTATGTTCAATACCAACCTTATCGGGGCTGAATTTTAACTTGTATCTGGATAGGCTGTGAGACAAACCAAGGCTCATTGGAGCCATATCTTGTGATGCTAGGCCAGTTATCAGTTCATTCAGTTGACTTCTCACCCCTCTCATTAATTCCATGACAGCATTGTTGTGGACACATTCAATTTGCTGTAAGATTTAAACAATCAGAAACGCCAACAATTTGAAAAAATTAGCCAAATAACAAACATGAGTAAACTCACAAGCTTCTCTTTGATGATGTTACCGAGCTTAGAATCAGCCACTGCCAAGATGTCACCATCACAGTGGCTACGCAGGAATTTTCTAAGACCCTTGCTGGGTTTACTGTCTATGAGTAAGGTAGTAGCAGCCAGCGCTTCCTGGTGTTCTCAAATTTCGAGAACGCCTTCATTTGACAACCTAAGAGGAAGAATACAAGCAATCAGCCACAATAAGTATACAGAACCAAAACACAAGACGGGCTTCATTCATTTAATTATGCATATAAACATATAAAATCATTTTATGCACATACCCCGACCCCATATTTTCTCTACCAGTTGATACTCATTAGTACTAAAAAACAACGAAATTAGCAGCAGCCTATGAGCAACTTTCATATAGGAAAAAAAAAGCTGTTTGGGGTCTTTTCATAATCCATTCTCAAAATGAAACTAACATAAATTAGATTGCATGTCCCAGAAAACCAACATACTTTTAACTCGCTAAGTTAGAACTAAACTTGCATTACTTCTTACTCTCTATCGCCATACACAATCTTTTTAAGTGTAGTTTCATACACTGTAAAATGTTAAGAATCGCACACACAAGTTCGTCACCGATCAAAATCAACAGAGATAGAGAACAGCGTTGCAAAAACAGTACCTTTCTAGCAGCGTCGGGGGAGTCAAATTCCTTGGCCAAATTTCTGCAACATAACAAGAAAAAATGAGAAAGAACTCATCACGCAGCAAAAAAAATTGAAAGCAAAACCAAAACAAACAAGAATCCAGCGAAAATACTCGATTTTGGAAAGTTTTTCTTCGTCGAGCACCTTGAAGAGCCCAAAGCCAGCCGGCGTTTCGAACAGAAGCAACATGTTTGCTCGCTCTTACTCTTCCCACTACTGCTCGCCCCGCCGCCTAGGTTAAGTAGAGAGAGTTAGGTTTTCAGCGATGTAGGGTTTTAACAAAGAAGAATCGAGGGTTTTAGGAGGGGAGGCGCCCTTTTTTATTGCAGGGCGGACCGAAACGGGCCGGATCTGACAGGGATCCACATTTGTTTAGATTCGGGTCAAATTTATTGACTTCTAGGTCCATAACATTTGTTGCATTTTAGAGTTTTTATCCGAAAATAATTATTAAAATAATTAAAAATGAATTAGGATATTATAATAATTTACTTATGTTTTTACCGTAATTACAAAGAAAAACAAGTTACAGTATGATATAAAGTTATAATCATTAAATGTCAATATGAAATAAATTAATTCCTCTAAAGAATATATATAATATATATACATATATATATATAACATATTTCATATACTAGCATTGATTTTAACTAAAATTTACATATGAATTTCACTATAGAGATATCTAATTGAGTTATCCTCCTAAAGCGTGAATCACAAATAACTTTATCAATACCCATTTAAATATAGAAGTTGTAATTTATCATGTTGTAGTTGTTACTGTGTGAACATGTGAGTAAAAGGCAACATGTCAAATACCTTTTGTATGAATGACAAAAATATTTATTGTTTTAAACATTTTTTTATTATTTTATTATAATTATAAGATTTTAGTTGTGATATAATTAAAAACTAGATAATATTAAATTAATATTATATGTATATATAACGGGTCTGTGGGTTGGATTTGGACTGAATATAGATCTCATAGTTCAATATTCAGATTCAAATCCGAAATTTTCGGTTGAGATTCAAATCTGATATGGATTCACGTGATCCAAATTTTTGAATGTCCAGATTCTAAAAATGAATTTGGACCTCCGAATCTGAACCAAGTCTATAATCCATTATCATCCATATTATTAGGTTTTCTTTTAGAATCAATTAATAATTATTACTAATTTACATCACCACATGACACCTGAGATATGATATGACATTTTTCTATTGTAGGTTGCTTTACATGTGTCAATTTACGATGGATAGCACAACAAGAGAAAACATAACGGTGAAGACAGCTGGTACTCTGAAAGACATTCTCAACACTTTAGCTACAAGCTCACAACCAAAGTCCGCATGCACAAGAAGAATGGAGCTAGTGCAATGTCTATTATCCCAAATTTGAAGATGCTGAATGTTGATTATGACGAGGGAAATTCAGAATCTCAAGATGAAAAAATCACCATCCTCTGTAAGACAGGTAGAGAGACGTGCAATATATTTTTGTGACCGGTTTCCGCAGTCTCCTAGACTCTAAGACTGTTGACAAGCTTCTTCTACCCAATTTAGCACCTCAACTTAGCGGTCTCTGCAAGATATAGAATGCCGACTTTAACTTTTGTCAATTATAGCACTGACAATTCAACAGTCTCTACTGTCTCTACAAGGTAGAGACCGTCGACTGGACTGTATGTTTGGTTAAGCTTTAAAAGTGCTCGAAACTGTTCCAAATCTATTTATTTGCCCCTTCAGACCTAAATATACAAATTAGTGTATTTATCTAAATGAACTATACTTCTCTCAATGCATCTTTGTCCGCAAATAAACTTGACGAATATAAACATGGTTCTCATATGTATGTATACAACTTAGAAATTTCAGCAAGATGTTAAATTATCATAACTTGATCATCTGTGTTTTGACTTTTTATTTTATTTTATCAAATTAAAAGTTTCGGTATGATTTGTCATTTAAGATCATATGAATTTATGACGTTTCTAGTTATAAAAAACAAGATTGTATTAAATTGTTAAACACAAAAAAATAACTCATTATTAGTGAGACGGAGGGGGAGTATATATTAATCTCGAAATTGCTAGGTAATTTTGTTTAGCGCAACCCGTAACAAAGCTTAAGAATTTTATAATATTATTTTCCGCTAACAAATATAAAAAAAAATCTCAATTTTATATAAGTTTTAGAATAATGACCAATCTTTACTTCTTCTTTTTTTTTTTTTTAACTATGTTTTGATTTTTATTATTTTTGTTCACAAATTATAAGAAGGGTCCAGTTTTTATTCATTTAATTGATTTTTTTAATATTTCATACTTTGAATAAAAGTTAATTGTTTTTCTGTCCTTTTCCATTCATGTATTCTCTCATCCATTGGAATTAAATTTGATTTTGCAATTAAAAATAAAAGAAGATATCTAGAAAAAGAAAGAAGGATATGAAAATACTGTAAAAAAATATCTAGAAATGAATTACCTAGATTAACAAATTCTAGCCACAAATTAGAGGTGGTTATTGCTCTATAAATAGGTGTAAATGTATTCATTTTAAAAGTGTGCAAAAAAAGTAATAGAACTGTATCTAAAAGCTCTTCTTATATAAAAATTCACATGTTTGCTCGCTCTTCCCACTACTTTTGCTCCACCACCTATGTTTTAAGAGAAAGTAGGACTTTAAGAGATGTAGGGTTTTGAGAGAGAGGAATTGACATAGGGTTTTAGAGAAATGAGAGGCGCGATTTTATTGCAGTTGGACGTATGGTAACTGGCCGGATTTGAATTGGATCCGGGTCAAATTTGTTGAGTTTTAAAAAAAAAACTAAGTCCTTGTAAAGTCATATTTCTTCTATTGGTTTCACATGTTTGCTTCACCAGTCAACGTTGTTAAAAAATAAACATAAATAAGAGTCTACACATAGTGCTTACCAAATTCCTAATATAAAAAACAAGATTAATTATAAACCCATTAACAGATGTGACATATACATTTTGATATGTAATGCATGTTGTAGTAGAGTATCACAACAATAAGAAATTGAAAATAGGGCCAGATTTAGCCCAGATGAATTTTCAAAAGTAATCAACTATGGAATATTGATTATAATTATAATTCATTACATAAGGTGAAATATTAACATACTTCTATTGCAGGTTCTTGTTATTGTTGGAGAGACGGTTTTTGAAATAACTACACAAATACCTCATACCTTCATGAGGCAGGATGCTCTCAGCACGAAAAAGGTACACGGGCTTTGTAAAAATATTAGAAAATTATAAAAATATTAAAATTATAGTACTTGAAAAAATAAACAAAGGAAGACTTGAGCCTCCTCCAATCTTCCGGCTATGCCACTAAGTCATTTATTCTTAAATCAAACTTCCAAAGAGAGAATAATGTATCATTTTGTAATTATATTTATAAACTAGTGTTTCATCCGTGTGTTGCACGGAACATATTAATTATTAGTTATATGGAGTATGTAATACAATAAAACATCTATAAATTAATACTCGATAAATTAATAAACTCTCTAAAATAATAAAATCTTCTTATCCAGACTGGGCCCCTTTGTAAAAAATCATCAAATTCGATAAGATAATAAAATAATAAATTTTTGGAAAATCCCTTTATAAATATTAGGTTCCATTAAAACTCTATATTAATAATTCATAAATAATACTACAATTTCAAATATTGTGGTAATTTTCTATTGACACTTGAGAAACATTTTCCAAGTGGAAACTTGACATCTAAAACATTTATTTTTTCAGGATTGGGTAGTCACAACTCATGACATTTCGGTAGATTTTTGTGGTTTGATACCCATGACCTTCCGGTAGATTTTTTTGAGTGCATGTGAGATGATCTCTCTTATACTCAAGTAATATTTTACGTATTTGATCATTCATGGATGATTTTGCGATGTCTTTTAGATGAGAAGAAGTGACATTTCGGTAGATTTTGTGGTTTGATACTCACGACTTTCCGGTAGATTTTTTGGTACATATGAGATGGTCTCTCTTATACTCACATAATGCTTGCTTTATGCATTTGATCATTCATGTATGATTTTGTGATGTCTTTTAGATGAGAAGACATGTTTAAGTGTTATGATTTATTTTATTTCCATGAATATATTTAATTATACATGATATTATACATGGATATATTTAATTAGTTACAAAGAATTGGTTGATGCCAATGAAATATATATGAATTCATTTATTTTTAATAAATATGTACTAAATTTTCTCAATTTAAAAAGTTTCTCTTTTAATTAATAAAATATTAATTTATCGACATATTAATATCTCTCTAAATAAATAAATCTCATAGTCCCCAGGTAATTAATTTATAGACGTTTTACTGTATGTCAATATGATAACGAAGTCCTAATTTCAACGACTCGCTAATATATATCTTAATTAAAAGGTTGAGGGGTTAGAGTGATTCCAGATGTGTGTGATTATATGTGAGTATGTATTTATTGTATTTAAAAAATATTGTAGTAATATAATAAAATATAAAAAAATCATATACCTTAATTTTAAATTTATTTTAGTAATAAGATTGCAATTAAAAAAATACTCCAAGTCCAATTTTATCAAGTTTTCGGAAGAGATCCGGTAGACATCGAGTGTTATTAACCCTATAATCTCAGAAGCACCTTCCTTTCACTGGTAACTACTTAATTGATGTTTATTCCTTTCTGCTAGCTACATATCCGTTTTTAGGAATTTGCATTTCATAAGATATTTGTTTGTGCTTATGTAGGGAACATAAGTTTTGGAGGGAAGAGCTTCATCTTATCCAATCCCTCAGAGGAAATTCAATTGGAAAAAAGTCTAAGTATGCATCCGTTGTTCAACATACTTCTGTCTAGAAGTAATGGGTACAATGTTTGTCTGCGATCTGGAAAATCGGTGACACCACAAGCCCAATTGGCGACCCAACAAGGCTTTCGGCCTAAAGGGCTACTACATTTAAGAGAAGTCGCATACGGAGAAAGCCACGATCTAAAAAATTGCAGCCTAATACTTGGAATCTAAGAGTGCAATGGGGGCCTTCAAGAGGGATGAGCCGCGAGTTTTTGGGAGTTCATGCCGCAATCATTCGACGGCATCGTCGTGCATATAGGCCAAACATAGACGTGCCTGAATTGGTACAGTTGCTTGGCGATTAACTACATGGTCACCTTTCAGAAATCTGGATAGATATGATACATAATGATAATGAAGCTTTATGGACACATGAGTGGCGACATCATGACACATATTCTGGAATGGGTGTTAGAGATTATTTCCAACGAGTTTACGACCTATACCAGCGATTACCCGGGCTGAATGTTCTAGGACCAATTCGACAATTGCAAAATTTGAATAAACTGCAACAAAAGGATCACGACTGCCATGAATAGCCACAAATTCCTTCAATGAGATACGTGGCTTTTTCAGCACCTTTGACCCATCATATATGTACTAGAGCTGCGCTTTGAGATGGATCCTCAAACGTTTGTGTTTGTGGATTCTCGTAAACCATATTCTGGTCATATAAATGACGAAACTTCTAGAGTAATTTTCCCTTCGGCTGCGGGACGTTTGCCACGAGATGCGATGCTTCGACATTAAGGCTATTCGGGTCGTGGAACTGTGCAAATTGAAATCCATGAAAGAGACGTCATTAATGAAGTCATGGAAGACCTCATATCATTTGAATCCTCCACAACTGCGCATAAGTTTGTAAATGGATTCTTGATATTGATGAAATCATGCGACTCCAAGTTAGTTGATGATCATGAAGGCTAATGATTTACATCCATATAATTGTTTGAAATTTCTTGCTTAATTTTATCCGGAAAGTGTACTCTACTAGAAGTCAGCCACTCTAAGTTGAGTTAGGACTGGAAATCAGTGCAATAGCGGTTAACTGCACCAAGATTTTCGGTTAGTAGCTACTGATTTTTCGCGAAAGTGGCTACCGCTTATCGCTACCGAACGGTAATTCGGTTAACGTGATAACCGTTTTTGAATTTCGGTATGGTTATCAGGTTACCCGTTTTACCATTTTTTTTTATTTTGTATTTTTTTCTACGAAAATATTCATATTCATCAACCATCAAAGATCCATGATCAAACATCCAAACTTCATCAACGATAAGCTGTTTTAAAATGCCACAAATCAGCAAAGTAAAGTATCAAACACACACAAACCAGCACTAAGTCAGCCACAAATCAACATCAAGCCACAAAATAAAAAACAAGCAAGCCAAGTCAGCCAAGTTAAACACACACAAATAAGGAGAAAAAAAAAAAGGGTCCAAAGGTCCAAATGACAGTAGCAATATTGAAGGCTTGAAGCTAAAATCAGTTTCTTGTGCAACTCTTTGTCATTCTGGTCCCTCCATTTGCAATCGAACTCAAGACTATAAAAGAAAAAGAAACAAAGAAATAGATCCTCCAATTAGTTAATAGTTAGAATAATATTATTAACAAAGGATAAATAAGAATTACAGATACTAATTAAGTCAAATAACATATTATTTACGTACTTGATATTCTTTTTCTTGTTCTTCTTCAGGTAGATCCTCTGCATCTTTTGTAATATCCCACTTATTTATTAAGTTAATTAAGTAATTAATTTTGTTTAAGTATTTAATTAAAGCAATATTAATTAAGTGTTAGTGTTTGGATCAAGCTCGTTGCAGATTAAGATTTGGGCCAAGGTCCTTTAGTATTATTTTGGCCCAGCCCATTAAGAAAATTTATTAGGCCATGCCCGTTAGACGATTATTAGCTTCTGGGCCAAGCACGCCTATTAAAAGAAATACAAGGAAAAAGAATTGGACCAAGCCCACATACATCTTCTAGTTAAAGCCCAATGGCCCAATCCAAGCTCTAACAACCTCTAACCAATTAAGTGAGGAAAACAGTAAATGAATAAATAAAATTTCATTTCCTTCTCACTATTTAGTCAAGAACGAAAATTTCAATGAATTCAAATGAAACAAATAAATAAACTACATTATTCCCTGCTGCTTAATGAAGAACGAAAAAAAAAATAAAATTAAATAAACCAATAAGTTAATAATACATTAATTTACAATAGAGGTAATTATTGCAAATTTTTGGGGAATGAAAAATGGGAGTCTACACACATGCCAATTAAGTTCAATTTCAGATTTCAGATCACTTCCAAGATCATCATACAAACAATCAAAGGCAGAAGTGTGTGCACATAATCATCATTGCAGATACCCAACAACCAACTAGCCAGCCACACAGAACAATCCAACAACCCAACAATCCATCAATCCATCAAGGGAAAGTATCCCAACCAACAGATCCAACAGAGCAAATATACCAACCAACAGAGACAACATTTATAATTCAACAATCCAACAATCCAAAAAGGCACAAATAAATAAGAAACTAGCCATGCAGATCATAAAGTTCTCAAAGCGTTGTGGGATCTTCGAAAAGCCGAGGAAGGAAGATCTTGTGGATCTCCTTCAAGCTCTCACTCTACAACAGGTATTCCCGCAGCGCCTCCCTTTCACGGCGGTGCTCCACCGTGAAGATCGCCCACTCCGCCTCGACCTCCCGTGCAGTAGCTTCCGCTTCCATCTCTCGCATAGCGGCTTCCGCCACCAGATCCCGCGCATGCACTTCCTTTGGCCTTCGTCTCCGCGCCGGCGACCGCTTCATCGGACCACGCCGTTCAGATTCCTCGCCGGAAGGGGAATCTGAGACAAAGGTCTCGTCGTCGGTGATGGATTCTGACAAATAATCGTCGATTGCATCAAGTTCTACTTGCAGATTTGAATCAAACTCAATAGGAGTGAAAGATTGGCCGACGACCCGTGTTGATTTAGGGGTTTCGGAGTCGGGAGGGGGAATCGAAGATGGGGAACTCATCACCACAGAGAAGAAAAACTGAAGCGGCCGGTGCGGTGGAAGAGGAAGGGGTAGCGGCCGTGTCGGGTGGAGGGGATTCCAAGGGAGAGGCGGAAGAAGGTTGCAGAGAATCGGTGGTGACGCGGGGAAGGGGAAGAGGAAGGGGAAGAGCGCGGCGGAGGGGGTGGGGTTTGAAGATGGGAGGCGGAGGAATGTTCCAGAGAGAGAGAGAGAGAGTAGAGAGCAGCTGAAGAAAATGGAGGATGAGAGAAAGTGTGCTGATTTGGCTGGTTTTCTTCCTTTCATTAGGTTAGGGTTTTTAGTGTTTAGTGAGTTGTTAAGGGGCTAAAAAGACCCAAAAAAGGAAACCGGCCAAATCAAGAGGGACAGCCCAAAAAGGAAACCAGCCAAATTAAAGGGAACGAAGAGAGTATATATTCAATTTATGGGACTAGGGATGGCAGTGGGTCTTGGACCCGGTCCAGATCCGGTGATCCAGATCCGATTTTATGGATCTGGGTCTTGCAAAATTGGACCCGATGGATCTGGACCGGATCCGGACCTAATAGTCAATTTTCGGATCTGGATCTGGATCTGAATTTTTTAGACCCAGATCCGGTCCAGATCCGGTCCATGAATCCATTATATAAATATTATATATATTTTCTAATTATTTTAATTTTTAGAAATTACATATTGAAACCTAATTTGATTGAAACAAAAATAAGCATACAGCGGTAGCCCTCTATCACTTAGTTTGGTGGCCTGGTGGGTGGTACAACTTAGTTTTGTGGACTCTTGCAAAGTGTAAATTCAATGGTGAAGAACTGAAGATAAGTAGTAGTGATATTGCAGATTCCAGCTTTTGAGAAACTTATTTTAATTTAGAATTTGTATCTATGTACTTCAGTACTTGAGAGATATTTTACTTTTGACTTTTATCTATGTACCTGAGATTTTTACAACTCGTTTTGATATATCGTAGAAACTTATTATGTTTATTATTGTACTATAATTTTTTTTATTATTTTAAAAATTCATTTTAGGGAAAAAAATACTACGGATCCGGGTCTAGATCCGTAGACCCGTGGATCCGATGGATCTGGATCTGGATTTCTATTTTTTGGACCCGACGGATCTGGACCGGATCCGGACCAAATTTTTTTTTTACGGATCTGGATCTGGAGTAAGCCGGATCCGGTCCAGATCCGGCCCATTGCCATCCCTATATGGGACGTAATACTTTAGAGTAGTTTCAATCATGTTAGAGGGCCCATAGGCTAAAATTAGCGGAAAAGTATGGTGGAGGCTCATGCTAAAGCCCAAAAAGGTTTTCCATTTCACAGCCTGGCCGTGGTGCAACAAGTAATAAAGCATGGAGGCTCGAGGGCTTATCCGTCAATTCAAAATGCTGAATCCTAACGCAACCTCAACCGTCGGATCTCAAGATGCAAAGCGGCTCCTCAAAATTCAAACTCTCCTTCTCCATCGTCCCGCTCCCCTTTCCTAATTCTTTAATTCTCTCGCGCTCTCACTCTGTCAGTGGGGGAGATCTTCTATTTACTCCGTCCTAACTTTATCAATCATTCTTCCCTCTCTCTCCCTCTCTCCATCTCTCCATCTCTCTTCTTCTCCCACGCACTTGCAAAGAGGCTCTCAGGCGTTTTCCATAGCATGTCGAAAGAGAAGGGAGTGAATGTGCAGGTCCTCCTTCGTTGTAGGTAAGTGGAGTTGCTTATATGCTCCGATTTATCGATTTTCATAATGTTGATTTCTTCTATGCCATTTTTTTTTTTTTTTGGAATTTGATGCCAATGGCGGTGCTTTGCAGGCCGTTCAGCGACGACGAGTTGCGAAACAACGCGCCGCAGGTCTTGTCGTGCAACGATTACCAGAGAGAGGTGTCGGTTTCACAGAACATCGCCGGCAAGCATATCGATAGAGTCTTTACTTTTGATAAGGTAGCCATTTCTTATTTCTGTACCTTTTTAAATTGGGTCACTATTATAAATTGCCAGTAAATTGGGTCAGGCAACAACAATCACATTCGAATGCTTCTAGGCAGCACTGCAAATTGTGTTTTAGGGTTTGTGAAAATGATGCGTCCGTGGGTGAATATTGAGTGACATATTCTGAAATTTATAGACTTTTTTCCTTCAAACTACTCTGATTTAGAATTAAAATTTAATGAAAATATTGGCCTGACCCTGATAAATGCGAGTACAGATTGACCGTTATATTTTCATATTCAGGTGTTTGGACCTAATGCCCAACAAAGAGATCTTTACGAGCAAGCAATTATCCCAATAGTGAATGAAGTTTTGGAAGGTTTTAACTGCACGATATTTGCATATGGACAAACTGGAACAGGAAAAACGTATACCATGGAGGGGGAATGTAAGAGATCTAAGGTAATTTACGTTCCTATTTTTCTACTAACCATCTCTGATGTTGATTCGGCCCTGATTTTGCTTCCTCGAACTTTAAAGGGCGTATCAAGTGGTGAATTGCCACAAGGAGCAGGAGTGATCCCTAGAGCAGTAAAGCAAATCTTTGATACATTAGAGAGTCAAAATGCGGAATATAGTGTAAAAGTTACTTTCTTGGAACTGTATAATGAAGAAATAACTGACTTGCTAGCACCTGAAGACTTATCCAAAGTAGCCATAGAGGACAAGCAGAAGAAGCAGTTGCCACTAATGGAGGATGGGAAGGGAGGTGTTCTTGTCAGAGGACTAGAAGAGGAAATTGTGGCAAATGCTAATGAGATATTCTCTTTACTTGAAAGGGGATCAGCTAAGCGTAGAACTGCAGAGACCCTATTAAACAAGCAATCAAGGTATAATTCCTCACATCATTTAAATCCCTTGCATAGTTCTTTCGGTTTTATGAGCTTAACTGATTTGTTTTTCCATGCCAGTCGATCACATTCTCTTTTTTCCATAACGATACATATAAAGGAAGCAACACCCGAAGGAGAAGAACTAATAAAATGTGGCAAGTTGAATTTAGTTGATTTGGCTGGTTCAGAGAACATATCTCGTTCTGGTGCAAGGGAGGTAAATTTGCTATCCTCTGTGCTCAAGTAGTTATTATCTTGAAAATTAGTGGTTAATCATCATGATTTTATTGTTGAGATTAGTTTATTCCTAGTGAGTTTTTATCAAGCCTATTTGATTGTGAGGCCTTCTCAATGATTTTAATTTTCCCATCTCCAGGGGAGAGCAAGAGAAGCTGGCGAAATAAATAAAAGTTTACTGACATTAGGACGAGTGATCAATGCTCTTGTTGAGCATCTTGGACATATTCCTTATAGGTTTGCTGCTAATTTGTGATTATTTTTCTATTTTACTCTAGAATATTTTTTAGTATAAGAGACAACTCGTGCTAATTCTTCAACAGGGATAGCAAGCTCACTCGCTTGCTTCGTGATTCATTGGGTGGAAGAACGAAGACATGCATTATTGCTACAGTGTCACCAGCAGTACACTGTCTGGAGGAAACCCTTAGCACATTGGATTATGCCCACCGGGCTAAGCATATAAAGAATAAACCAGAGGTTTGTTATAATATCCTTTATCATGTGAGCAAAACACTATTGTAATTGTATTGTCTTCCATGATAAAGCTCAGATGTATAATTTAATTCTCTTCTGCAAAATGTTACTTTTGCTAGGCCTAGGCCCAAATATGATTAGGTCATCTTGTTCCTGACTTTGATTTTCTTTTCAACTTTATTTGATTTCTATCTAGTTTATATGAAGTATAAATAAATGCCTAAGAATAAATTATTTTTGTGAAATGCATCTTGTGAAGCTAGTATGGTGGGGTTGAATGTAATACTTCAATTTTCTTATGGAGACCAACAACATCCTTCTTGAGCTTGTCATTGTGAGATGCAACTCATGAGAAGATAAAACTGGAGTTGTTTTTTCATATGTGCTTATAGAGTTGCCTCAAGATTTCTTTTTAAACTTGTAGGTGAATCAGAAAATGATGAAATCAACCCTGATTAAGGATCTTTATGGGGAAATAGAAAAACTTAAAGCAGGTAACCTTGGTTGTGATATGATGTTTTCCTATTACTGAAGCTTAATGCAACTTGCACAGATTCACATCTCTTTCTCTCTCTCTCTCTCTAGAGGTTTATGCGTCAAGGGAGAAGAATGGGGTGTACATCCCTAAGGAGCGATACTATCAGGAGGAGAGCGAGAGAAAGGTACTACTGACACATAACTTGGTTTAAGGAGTGGATTTAAATATGTGCTTATGTAGTGCTCTTAGTGAGCTCATTTGTGTAATCATCAAACATATTTCATTATCATGTTGTAGGCAATGGCAGATCAGATTGAACAAATGGGAGCGACGATAGAAAAGAATCAAAAGGTCAAACATACTTGATGGTCTTTTTACGTGGCGTAAACGTTAATTAGTCATATCCCGAAATGCTTAATTGTTTAGATGTCTGCTTTACAGCAAATGGAGGAACTGGAACGTAAATATGAGCGTCAGATTGAACAAAGTACTGATTTGAGCAAAAAACTTAATGCCACTCAAGTAAGCCATATTCATTGTTCATAAAAATGTTTCTAAACTGTCTACAAGTCTTACTTAGAGTTGTTTGCAGGAAGAGCTGAACCAAACAAGCAAGTTGTTGGCAAATACAAAAGGCGAATTAAAACAATACCAATATTGCCTCAAGGAGCGGGATTTTATCATATCTGAGCAAAAAAGATCAGGTATTTTTTGTGGCCTTGATAGATAGGTGAGTTCTTCTTCATGTGGTGTTCAATATTGTTTCTGAAATATTGTTCAGAAAATGCTCTGGCTCATCAAGCTTGTGTATTACGGGCTGATTTGGAGAAATCCCAGAAGGACAACGCCTCACTATTTCTTAAAATTGGTATGTCAGTTCATTGCCTATTGTGTTCAGAACATTGATTTGTGTGGGAGTTCTGAATTTCAGTGTTTTTCACTTATATACATTTGCAGCCAGAGAGGAGAAACTGGATTATGATAATAGATCAACCTTAGACAATTTCCAAGCTGATCTCTCCAAGCAGCTTGATACCCTTTGCAATTTGTTGGCTGGTTCTACATCCCGACAATGTAAATACCTCCAGTGTGTTGAGAATTTGTGCAACTCTTTAATTGAAGCGCACAATAAGGTAAATTTTCTACCACTTAGGTTGTTTTAAAACAATCTTTTCAATCTCACTCTCCTGGATAAATTTGTTTCTTTCTTTCTTTCAAGCTCTATTTTCTGACTTGAAAGAATGTTGTCAGCAATTTTTTGTTCCCCTATAGTTCTTTCTTAGTATCTTTTTAAATTCCTTGCCACTTGTATAATTCACTGATACATGTAAACTTTTATTTTGTAGGCTGCTTTAGAACTAAAGAAAAAAGTTAGCGCTTCAAGAAACTTGTGTGTATCTCATTTTGAGGCTGTTCAAAATGTTGTAAGTCTGCATAAAGCTGGCAGTAATGCTGCTTTGGATGAGCTGTCGGCTCTAGCTTCTTCTAACTCTCATTCTATTGGAGAAGTAAGAAACTCTTCTAATATATCTGATTTTTTCCCGTATTCTAACTTTGTCTGACATAGAGACTCGCCCCTCTTTTAAATTTATAATGTAGGTTTTAGCTGCAGAGGATGTTCAGATGAATTCAGTTTTTGATGATCTTCAACAAACATTATCAAGTCATCAGGGGGAAATGGCTGACTTGGCAAGAGAGCTTAGACAGGTTACATATTGAAAATACAGTTACCCGTTTTAGTATCTTCAAAAGGAAGTTGTTGCACCACTAAGAAGGTTTTGCTCTAGTTCGTCCTAGTAGTCTATGTATTAACTCGGCAATTTTTCAGAGATTTAATGCTAGCATGGAGCACTCGGTGAATACCTCAGAATCTCTCCTTGGATTTGTTGAAAAACTTTCTGAAGAATCAAAAAGGCTAGAAAATCATGCAACTAAAGTTGATGAAGTTCAGACCAAGAGCATCACTGAATTTTTCAAGGCTTATGAGGTTTGACAAGTTTATGGTTAACTGTTATGAAAGTGCGACTATATTTCTTCTAGCTTATCAAAATTATATCTGCAGGCCCAGTCCAGGACAGATGCTCAGAAGCTTATTGCTGATGTCACCACTCTGGTTTCTGATTGCATGCGTCGACAGAGGGAAATGGTTGCTTATTTCGTTCATCTTCTTCTGTTTTATCTATATATTTATAGTTCGATTTTGATTTTCTAATGTCGATACTTACAGGTGGATGCAAGGCTAGGTGATCTAAATGACAGTGCAATAGGGAATAAGATGTTTTTAGATGGATATGTCTCAACCGTAGATGGAATTACTTCGGATTTGAAAAGAAAATGGCAGGAATGCTTTTCACAAGCAGAAGTTAACCTCAAGGATAATGCTGACTTCTCTGCAGCTAAGCATTGCCGGATGGAGTTACTTTTGCAGAAGGGGTAAGAGCTACTTGATATCTATTTTATTTTCTTTGGCCGTCTTTTGTTCCCCTTCCTTTCTTTTCGTTGTAATCATTTTCTACCATTGTTTCAGTGTAAACAATGGTGATGCTGCTTTGAAAAAGTGGCAAAAAACCAAACAATTACTGACCGACATGGGCAGTCAGCATGCCACAACAATTGCATTGCATGCTAGGTAAGTCAATTTTACCACAGTTATATATGTTGACATTTGGAGATTTAAGATTGTAATACAGGTGCAAAAACTAACCTCTGAAAGCATGCTTTGATTGAAAACTAAATGCAACATGACGTTACTTCTGAAATCTCCTCTTCAGGTGTATGACTGAAAGCAACGAACAACACGATGTTGAGATAGAATCTGCTAGACTTACACTTGAAAAGGATGCCCAGGAGAGTTGCACAGACATCATTCGCTGCTTCGATGGTCATTTGCTTTTCATATCTTTGATGATAATTGCCTTATGGAGTAAGAGAGATTTTAAGCCCTTTTTTCATATGTTCTCAGGCTTGTCAGAACAAGAGAGAGCGTCCGTTTCTGATATTTCTGCAACTACTAAAGCTCATTCAGAAACAGTGGAGGATCTTAAGAGAGATCACTCTGAGAAGGCAGCATGCATTGAACAATGTGCAACTAATACTTTCACACAAAAATATATGGTATGCCCTATTTTACACAGTTTGAACATGTACAATAATAAGATTATTACAGCATTTTGATTTTTTGTTTTTTCTGATGTAGGATTACGAGCCTACGGGCTCCACACCTCTACGGTGTGAGGCAGACATTCCCAGCAAGAGCACAATCGAGTCACTTCGGACAATGCCTATGGAGACTCTTCGAGAAGAATTTCGAGAAAACCATTCATTGGAATCATTTGTAGGGAAGGAAGTAAAGATCCAAACTCCTCGTTCTCCACTTTCACAGATCAACTAGCAACATTATGTGTTTGTACTTGGATAAAAAAGATTATTGATTTACAATTAAATATAACTTCAATTGCCTTCTGTATAACTTTTGTATTATAAATCATACTTATATAATTTGGATTCGATGGAATGAAATGCTAGCAAATGTCTCTAACTTTATTCACATAATTATACAAGGGAACTTCCTCACAAAGTTCAAACCTTGAAACACAAGCTCTAATATATAGATAAGACAAGGTTGAGACAAACATCCACCTTCCTTCCGACAGTAAATATTGATATTATTACAAAAATTGGTAATATACTGAGCGGGAAGAGTTCCCTTCACACTCTCAAATCTCCTCATCACTTCATTCCTTGATTCATATATTTCGGTTTGCTCATGCTCCACGCATTCAAGGTGTCGACTGTCACAGTCTCAGTCCCATTGTTGAACACATACAGATGCGCATTTTCGTACAACGCTGTCATGGGGTAGACCCGAGACGTGATGCAAACCTTCCCTCCCTCAGCGAAGCTCTCCACAACAGAATTATCAATCTGCATAAAACAGTCATTCGTCATCACAATCAGCCTCTACTCATCATCAAGAACGACGAAAACGGAATTAGTAAAATCCTGCATACCAAACTCCTGAGAGAGAGCTTCATGTCCTTCAACTCTGCATCTACGAATCCTCCATAAGAGGGCCTGTATGCATCCTTCCCATCCGCCATCTCGGTTTTGTCTTCCTCGATAGACGACCTGGCAACGAGATAAACATTAGGCGAAAACAAGACTCCAGACATCTAATTCGAATAACCAAATCTTCAAATCTGACATACATGGATGCATCAGAGCATAAAAGAACTTTAGGCTTGTCATTGTCCTTGAAGATTCTGAAAAACACAGGCGTGAACTCCTCCAAGTTCTTGGAAGCTAACGTCACGAGCCCGAAGGGGCCTAATGCGCCTTCGACAGTCGATTTCTTCTCACGACAGAGCTTCTCCGCATCATATCTATCCCAGCTCGGATCAAACGGCTCTGCTTTGTCCAAGCTCGGGACGGAGAAGATCACATCCACATCAGCCTAACCAAGATTGTTCGACATTAGTCCACTAACAAACTCATCTAACTAACTTAACTAACATAACTAACTATTGTATATGTACCTGAGCAGCAGTTATGTCTGTGACTTCGATCTTATCTCCCTTCTCAATCTCCACGTTCCCCATTTCGAAGTGGCTTCCCCTCAACTTCTCGAGTTCTTTAACAGGCCATTGAATCAGCTGCTTCCCTTTTGGATCGAGCTCGACTGTACGAGGAATGAGCTGAGAAAAACACACAAACGTTAGACAAAACAAACTCATGTCGGAAAATCAAGAATCAAGAAATGAAGCTTTACCTGCACACCAGCCCATCCCTTCTCGATATCCTTATCAGTAGAATCCGACTCATTAGCCCAACCCCACAAGATCCTCCTGTTCTTGCTGGGATCGAAGAACGATTTCGAGGCGTAGAAGTTGCCGTAATCGAACCTCAGTCCGTTCCACCCATCGACGGAACCCTCATCCGGCACATACCTATCCCTCTGCAGATCGTAGGTTCCGATGGTGTAGTACTCATACCTAGTCAAATCGAGGCTGACTTTGAACACGTGCTTGACCGTGGGGCCCAGGACGGAGGTGTCCAGGCCGTGCTTGCCGGAGGCGTTGACCGGGAAGAAGTCCGGGCACTCCCAGTTGCCGGTGCCGGCCTGGGTGTGGAGCGAGTGCTTGGCCTTCACCCATTTGAAGAAATCCCTGCTCCGGTAGAGGAACGCCATCCCCCTGTGCTTCCGCCTCCCGCCGATGGCGATCCGCCAGTGGCCGTCGGGGCCCAGCCAGGCGGTGGTGGGGTCGCGGAACGCCGTCTTGTTGACGGAGGCGTCGGCGACGATCAGGGGGTTGCTGTCCGGCTTGATCCATTCGCGGAGGTAGGGGTCGGAGAGGTTGGCCGGGACGGCGAAGTTCTGCACCTGGGTGTTGTTCTCGTCGACGATCCCGGTGTAGAGGATGACGGGCTTGTTTCCCGGGAGGACGGTGGCCGAACCGGACCAGCAGCCGAACCGGTCGAACGGTTTGGAGGGGTAGATGGCCGGTTCGAGGCTCTCCCAGTTGATTAGATCCTTGGACACGGAGTGGGCCCACACGATGTTGCCCCACACTGCTCCCTTTGGATTGTATTGGTAGAAAAGGTGGTATATTCCGTTGAAGTACATCGGCCCTTTTTAAAATTCATCATCATAACTTTTTTTTATTATTATTATATTCTTTCATTATTAAATTTGATTAAAAAATAATAATAATAACAAATTAAAGGAAAATTAAATAGAGGTCTCACCATTTGGATCTGAGACGTGGTATTAATTATTGCATCACCGCACATGCAATGCAATGGAAAATGGAGTTAGTCAACGATAGAATCTAACACGCAAAATTTTAAATTTCTACAACCAAATATTCAACAAGTCAGCAAACCATATACATTATACATTGTATACTCCATGCGTCCCATAAATACTAATCAGTCGACTATTTATCATAAAGTCAAAAGGAATGTTTTTTTTTTTTTAGTACAACACAACACGATCGAGCACATGTAGTTTTCGATGACAAATTTTTGAAGCTAACACAATACATCTTCTTGATTAAATTTCATTATTCTTCCATGTGATGTACCCAATGTCTAAAAATCGGCCTAGCCGGCGCCTAGGTGCTAGTCGGACCATGGCCGACCCGACTTTTGGCTAGTCGGTGGTCTTTAGGCGCTCGGGCACTAATCGGCGCCTAGTCAGCCGCCTAGGCGGGGTAGTCGGGCTAGTTGGCCGCCTAGGCGTGCTGGGCGGGGTAGTCGGGCTCTAGGCGGACTCTAGGCGGGCTAGGCGGATTTGATTAGGGATTTAGAGTTTTAATTTTAAATTCATATATTTAGTTTATTTATGTTCAAATTTATGGATTTCATGTTTAATTTTTTTTTAAAAGTATTATATACTATGAAATTTATTTGGAAGACTACTAAGTTTATGGAATTTTAGCTATTAATTAACATATTATATGTTTTATCATAAATTAAAAAATGAAATTATGAGTAATATATGTTTATATAGTTTGTACTTTAGAATATAGGAGTAAAAATAATAAAAATAAGCATTATAATTCTAATCCGACTAGTACCCGACTAGGCTCCCGCCTAGCCGTCTAGGCGCTAGTCCCCACCTCACCGCCCGACTAGCGACTTTTAAAACACTGGATGTACCCATGAGTAATGTTGGGAGTCAAAAATAAAGTAATTAGGGTTGAACTAGTTGCATGGGGACCATGATGGAATTCTCAGTTCAATTAATGCAAGCGCAAGATTTCCACAGCTGGTTTCCAGTTAGGCAAATATTGTGACTTCTTTGAATAAAAGTCCCTTTTCTTCTCATAGCCTCAAGAAAAATCATTAATATATATACGTGGTTCACACACACACACACACACACAACTAATTACCAAAACACTAAATATTATGTTCAAGATTTTCCACTAATTTGAAAAAGGGGAAATATGAACTGCTGCAGTGGATAAGTGTATGATGCAAACACAATATTATATAGATATTTAATTTTTGCATCGATTGAAGACATTATTATACTACAAGAAAAGCGCAGATTGTCCCCTTCCAAACATTAAAAAAATTAATAGTGCCATTGAATCCAGAAAAAGCCAAAAAAATTATCTTTACACAAAAGTTTGACCTTTTCTGATTGGCAAACCAATCGAAGAACTTCAGATTCAGCGCCGTGCCCTAATTTACTAATATTTTAATTAATTAATTAAATCCATGCATTCAAACCCCATCCATTTCAATTTTCACCCCCAATACCCTAACGTACAATACACTATGCAGAATGTACCGTGCATATATCCACTTAGAGAGAGAGAGAGAGAGAGAGAGAGAGAGAGAGAGAGAAATTGCATACCGTTTATCCAATGTTTGGGAGGCTGAAAATGGTAACCGGTTCTGTGCTGTCTCTTAACGTCGACGGCAATCTTGGATTGAAAGTGAGGGAAAACGTGGTGAGAGGCGTCGACGCCGTTAAGATTTAACAGTGCTAAACAGCATAGCCATGAAAGTAAGGGCAGAGCCCAAACAAGAGCCCTTGAAGAAAAATCCATTCTACAAAAATATGTATATATATATTTATATGTTTTAATGTACTGTGTTGGATAAAAACTCGAATGAGCGACGTGAGTACGTCTATTTATAGAGAGGAACGGAGAAACGGATCCTTAGAAAATGGAAGAGAGAGAAAGAGAGAAAATTCAGGAAAAAAAACTTGATTCTGAATAATAAATGGCTTGATTGGAATTAAAATTGATAATTATGAGTAATTACGTGTTAATAAAATTAGTCAACCGTTCCTTGTTTTTCTATTTGGATAAAGAAAGGTACATGTGGACCGAGTATATTTGGAGTATATTAGGGCATATTTTAAAAATCTTGGCGCTATTTATAATTATAAAATAAGAATTTTGTGGTTATAATATTTAATTTAATATATTAGGGCAGATTTTAAACATGTTATTTGATTATTTATATTTTTTAACATGTTTTTAACACATGATGAATATCTGACGATGTAATAAAGAGATATAATGTCGAAATATATTATTGTGTTTGAATTTCAGATTAATTTGATTCCTAAAGGATAAGGATTATTTTAAATTTCAGTTACCATATATCGTATCTTTCCAGTTTCAGTTATAAGTTTTCCCGGACGTCAAAGTAGTTAAAAAAATATTATTTTTGTGACTATACACCAAATTCTTACATTTTATTATTTTAATACTATTAGTTAATTACATGTATAAATGTGCAGAAATGACACGAAAACATGCATATTAAAATATAGTTACAACTTACACCCGTAATATATAAAATATTTTCAAATCAGATCTAGAAATTCGGCATTTTTTCTGCCACTTAAAATGAAAAATTGAAGTAATCAAAATCAGGACGAAATCTAGGAAATGATACGAGATTTGAGATTTTTTATTTTTTTATTTTATAATTTGGCAATACGAAATTATATTTTAAAGATAATGAGAATTATCCATTCGTAAACCAATACGAATGGGAAAAACTTGCGATGCTATTTTAATATTTCTCACAAAAAATTTCCATATATATAGCACACAATTTAGTGCGATAACTTTTTTCCGTTGCAAATTTTATGACCTCAGTTATTTTCATTGATCGATTTCATTTCATAGACATTTTTTTTAAAACTTTTGCTTCAAGATAATACGAATATTAATTATAAGAGGATATAAGAGGATAAAAATAATTTATTGGTATTCATATAATTATCTATCATGAAAAAAACTGATCTTAGATGAAGACTATATTAGTTAAGAGGGATATATATATGTAAATAAATAATAAAAATAAATATCATGCCTTAATTTTTTTTTGTTTTTTATTAAAAAAAAGTTCGATCTTACTGTCAATTTAGAAGATTCCCGATCAGTGAATGATTGATCACGTATAAACTCTTCCCAAATAAAGAAAAAATAAAGATAAAAACCCAAATGGATTTAATTAATGTTCATAATAAATAACAATAAAATATTTTGAACATGGAAGCTAGGAAAGAAGACCCTCTTCGAAAATAACATCACACCGTAAAACTTCACTATTTTCTCAAAAAGAAAAAAGAATTTCAATATCAAATAAATAATGTTGAGCAAGTCGACATAGGCAATGGCGTCAAGTCTATTAATTGTGTTTTGTTTTTCTTGCAATTTTCTAGTGTACTATAGATTATAGAAACACAAGAATATTAAATATTTAATTTACGAAACACGATTAAATTTATCTATTAAAAATAATTAAATTTATCTATGAGGCAAATTTATCCTCCAAACCTAAATTTGATATCACAAAAGCAAATAGGGTAAACAAGTGTATTTTCTCTTTACTATTAGTACTATTAGCCGTTAGGTGCTTTAGTGTCTAAATATATTAAGGTTAGGCGAAGGGTCTGAAATCAAAATAATTTAAAATACTGCAGGAAGTGTCCAAGATCGATTGAGCATAGAAATTTGGTATTAAAAAAATAATATATTCTGATTATTTTAATTTGATCATAACAATCTTCACCATCTATTGTTGTCGACCATGGTGCAATTATTGAGGCGTGTAAAAATTGTTTTATATAGCAATCTGTTCATACATTGACTATGCCATATATATACAAGTATACAACTCATACACTTATAATTATTGAATATTAGAAAAATCGTAAAAAATAGATTTTATAGTATGTCGGCGCAAATATAAGTTCATATAATCATATATATAAGTTAAGTGATTTAGTGATTCTTTCTGATTAATTGGGTGGGATTTCAGTTTCTTCAATTGCAATAATTTCATTTTAGCCTTGATTTTCATTGATATATGCGTGGCCAATTATAAGAAAACTCAACAATATCTTTTTTTGAAAAAACTTAAAATTCAACATTATTAGTCATGTTGAATAACTTTTTAGCTCTGAATTGACTAATATTATTACCTACTAATATTCATTACTCATATAAAAGTCCTTACTCATAAGGTGTACAATAGATTATTATAACAAGGTGACGTAAATATTACGCACCTAATATATACAGTATTACCATATTTAAAAATATATAAAGAAAAGTATTTTATGGGGGTCCGAAATCAGTAGGGTTCTAGAGTGTGATGACCACAATAAATATTCTTTCACCAAACAAGAATTGGCCGATTTTCATCCATCTCGTGTTTTATTTTTCTATATTTTTTCTCATCTAAAAAACTATTTGCATCGTGGCAACTATATGATAATGCATCTAAGATCTATCGAAAATGTATGTGCTCACGGCTGATGTGTTATTGTCACGTCGATAATTTTTTTATTTACGATTTAATTTTTTAACAGGGTTTGATTCTTTTTTTATATAATAAAATTTAATTTTAAAGTATATATTTATAATAATAATAATTCTTAAACATATTATCGTCACATCAGCCGAGAATGCAATGTATGTAAAATTGATAAATTGGTTAACAAAAAATAGAAACAAAATTAAATTCTTCCCGACTACAACATCAATGCGACTTACCTTTAATATATATATATACTACCTTCATCCCACCATATTAGGTCACTTTCATTTTATTGACTTTTCCGGTAAGCATTTCCACCAAAACCTAATACGAGTTTTAAAATATAATTTTAAAGTAATTTTTTTTACGGGATACTATGAGTGTCGTAGTATCCCGTAAAAAAAATTTACTTTAAAATTATATTTTAAAACCCGTACTAGGTTTTAGTGGAAACGCGTGCCGAAAAAGTCAATAAAGTGAAAGTGGCCTAATATGGTGGGATGGAAGTAGTATAGTACGGATTAGTATATAGATAGATAGATATATATAGATATATATACTTTTTTTTTATTTTGAGATTGCGTTACCTTGAGTTCTCAACATCACACTTTATTCAGCACTATGCAAATCTCCATTAAGATAGTGACTACAGTAAAAACATCTTTTTAACAAAAACAACCATACAAGGAGATAATAAATCATTTTTATTTTTGTAAAAGTAAACTCCATTTTTGTGTTTTGCTCTTGCTTTTTGTGTGGATGTAGGGGTGGGTGCCCCATTACCTTTTGGCACTATTGAGCTTTTCTTTAGCTTCACATATTCTTATTTATAGGCAAAAGAAAAGGTTGTCAATCTTGTGTTCATATCAATTTCAGGAAAGTCCACTATACGATTTCTTTTTCTTATCTTAATTTTTTTTTTTCAACTTACTTTTAGACGCTCAATTTATTTTCTTTGAAACAAAGGATTCGAATCCGAGACTTTTTGCCATGAAGGTCTCGAGCATTAACTCCACGACCACTAGGTTAACTCACATACACAGTTAATTTAGGTAGTGTTTGGTGATTCATTCAAGTTGTGGAAGGATGACTCATCTAAAGATGAGTCATGTGAATAGTGTCAAGATGAGGGGTTCATATTTCCATTTGGTAGCCAAAAATTAAAAGTAGGATGACATTATATTTGTGTTTGGTACAATATGTTTAACTCTAGATGAAGGCTTAGATTTACCAAATTACCCTTATTAAATACCCCTACCGGTTTCACTTTTATCGTTGGGATTAAATAGTACACTTTATTATTTATTATTTATTACTCTGTATTATTATTATTATTATTATTATTATTGTTGAGTTATTATTTTTATTATTCTTGTTATTATTATAATTAGTACTATTATTGTTATTATTTATTATTTTTATTATTATTACTATTATTTTTATTATTTATTATTATTTTTATTATTATTATTATTTTATTACGTTATTATTATTATTATTGAGTTATTATTTTTATTATTATTATTATTGTTATTATTATAATCATTACTATTATTGTTATTATTATTATTGAGTTATTATTATTATTATTATTATTGTTATTATTATAATTATTACTATTACTGTTATTATTTATTATTATTTTTATTTTTATTTTTATTATTATTATTATTATTATTATTATTATTATTATTCTTGTTTTATTATTATTTTATTATTATTATGATTATTATTATTATTATTATTATTATTATTATTATTATTATTGTTATTATTATAATTATTACTATTATTGTTATTATTTATTATTATTATTATTATTTTATTACATTATTATTATTATTATTATTATTATTTTATTACATTATTATTATTATGATTATTATTTATTAATATTATTATTATTATTATTATTATTATTATTATTATTTGAAATCGTATAAATACATAAGGGTAAAATGGTAAAAGAGAGAAAGTGTTGTGTTACTGTTCGAATGAGTTGAAGTCATCCGACCAAAAACGTCGGATGAGTTAACAAGCGAAAACAGTAAAATAGCAGCGGGTTTGGGCTTCATCTCGGGCCCTCCAGTTTATTTCATTTCGGTACCAAACACTTAGATGAACCAAGATGATTCACCTCATCTTGGTTCATCCTATCCACCAAACACACCCTTATTTTTTTATACACTCCTCCAGTACATGAATTAGGCGAACAATTTTCCTTTTCCTTCATTCATCAAATACGTAAACAATCCCTTTTTTTTACATAAACCCCATATCCATAATTTCTTTACACTCTAAAAAATCAACCAAAAATCATTTTAATATTCATTTTACTTTTATATCCACTCGCTTTAAGTATGATTCAAAAATTATTTTAACATCCTCTCACTACAAAAATTAAATCACGCGTTGAAAGATTAAGTTTATCTATTTCGTGGACAAAGGGAACAACTAACAAAATTATACTCCATATGTCCTACATTTGTCCTCCAAATTTACCAAATACGTAAACAATCCCTTTTTTTTTTGACATAAACGCCATATCCATAATTTCTTTACACTCTCAAAAATCAACCAAAAACCATTTTAATATTCATTTTACTTTTATATCCACTCGCTTTAAGTATGATCCAAAAATTATTTTAACACCTCTCACTACAAAAATTAAAACATGCGTTGAAAGATTATGTTTATCTATTTTGTGGACAAAGGGAACAACTAACAAAATTATACTCCATCTGTCCTACATCTGTCCTCCAAATTCACGCACTTAATTCCATTTTGGGCCGTATACTAAATCCATACATCTTCCATTTATAGAAGTGAGCTCATTACAATAATATCATTTTATACTCTTACTACATTAAATATTTACCAAATTTACTAT
Source organism: Mentha longifolia (assembly GCA_001642375.2). Taxonomy (NCBI): domain Eukaryota; kingdom Viridiplantae; phylum Streptophyta; class Magnoliopsida; order Lamiales; family Lamiaceae; genus Mentha; species Mentha longifolia. Next base: position 6,128,705 of record CM038117.1, read on the forward strand.
ATATGTGATTCAATTATATGGTTTTTTTTAAACTCGTACAAATGAAATGGGGAAATGGTTTTGAGTAGCGTAATTAATTATGGATATATGAGTCAATATATGTGCCAAGAAAAGTCACATCTAATGCTACATGCATCACCGAATTGTCCTTTGCTATTGCTTGTTGACACGTCAAAGCTGCGAGTCAAATCATAATAATCTTTTTCTTAATCAGACAAAAATCGAAATAATCTTAATTTTGTTGTGGGGGAGGAAGACTTTATTTTGCTCTTTTGGTTAATTAATTGTACTAAATTTTCATGTGGCATAAAGTAATGTATGTTATTTAAAGAGTTATTTAAAGATAATAAGAATGCTATTTATAGTAGATTTGCTTCAAAGTCAAATTTGGCAATTGGATATCGTTCTCACCCTATTTCCCCTTTTTGTTTTAATGAGACTTCTTACCTTTTCTAGCAACTAAAGCAAAGAGACTAATGAATTTATTATATATTTAAATATCATACTATATTAATTTGGTTTTAATACTTTTGTGGCACGTGGTGTAGTAAGATATTACAAGAATCATTATGTTAGATTTTATACGCGCGTGTATATATAAAGACATTGATTCCTATGATATTTATGTGTTAATTGATGAGGATGAGAGAGTAGTAGTGGAATCTAAGTAGGATCCACATTCCACAGCTAGTGGAAATTGAAAAGCTAAATTTCAATAACCACTCTTCCATCCATTTTTTCCTTTCGTTCTCACAATCTCATCACATTAAGTTCAGTAATAATGTTATACTATCTTAATATGAATCTTGTTACGAAATTAAATACAAGATAAATGTGAGAAAATATAGAGAACCCTGTCTACATTCAGAGTTTTCAGGTAGGAGAAAATGGAAGTCTAAAAATAATGGTGGAAAAGGCATAATATGGGTTTATCGAATATGTGAAGAATAGTCAAATGGAATGGATCATATCACAATTTAAGTCAAAATTTCGAATTGATAATATATAAACTATTCTATTTTACGACTTATTCTGTAATGGACTAATGGGTAAACTTCTTTGACTCAACAATGCTATCTTAATCGTATTATTCAACTGGTGTACGCACACTATGTGACTGTTATTTGTTTTGCTATAGCATTTGCAAAAGTAATACTCCTCCACGGCATTAGCAAACATTTAAAAAAGAATGTAACGTACTCCTTTTGTTTCGTGCTAATTGTCCATTTTTATTATTTTATATCTTACATATATTTAACAAATGAGACAATTAGCAGGGGACGAAAAAAGTATTATGTTGCTCATTACTGTACAGGTGAAGGATGATTCTCATGCTACCACCGCCCACCATATATATGTTTGAAATTTTTCAGCACAAATATTTATTTGTAATGATTAAATATAATACTAATTTTTGAGTTCTAATCAATTTGAAATAAATATTAAAGTGAAATACATTTAAAAATAGATTTTGGTTGACTTTTAAAAAAGAAAATATATACTCCATTCCAATGCAGTTATGAACACAAGCCCAACTTTTAGAATCGACTCCCCCCCCCCTCTCTCTATCTCTCTCATAACAGTTGCCTTCAATCTATAATGTTTTTCTTAAATTTAATTCAACTAGGGGTAATATAGTTGTATCATACTTCATTGTTAAAATTAAATCTAGAAAAACAATGATGCTACGATATTATTGCTCATTAAATTAATTAATTTTTTTTTAAAGAGACAGTTATGCAATGGAAATTTACAAATAAAGATAAGTGATATACCACTCGTGAAAATCAACAGCAGCAGAATGAAAACAGCTGCTGACAAAGTTGAATGGGTTTTCAATGTGGGGAATAATAACGCCTTCGTTCGCACTTAATTGCTACAGAGGAATCCGTTACATTCACATCGAAACAAGTTCAACCGTACAAAATATGACAACATTTCAAGTGCAGATTTAATGTTCAAAAGTTGATTCATAACATCAAACAAAATGGTACTTAAAACTAACATGCATATTCTGCAGAAAATAACTCTCTTAATTGTCAACATCAAGATGATCAAACATAACAATTTTCATGTTCAAAACCAAACAACAAAATTTTCGACTTCAAAAAAAAAAAAACATCCCAACCATATTTGCCAGCCTCCTGACAACAAATGACAAATTACAGCCTCCTTCCCCTTCGGCCACCCTTTCGCCTGGTGCTGTCCGTTGGGATTGGTGTCACATCCTCTGAAGAGATTAAATAATTATATTAGATTCAAAGAATGGTAGTAACATACCAGATTATGTTACTCAAAATGAATGAACAAATTAATGAAGAGAAAAAAAGTCATACCTATACGTCCAATCTTCATGCCTGAACGAGCGAGGGCTCTAAGAGCAGATTGGGCACCTGGACCAGGGGTCTTGGTCTTGTTACCTCCGGTAGCACGGAGCTTAATATGAAGAGCATTGATCCCCAACTCCTGCAAAATCCATGAATAAAGTCAACAACTGTTTACCTCAATCACAAATACTGGAAGATACTTCAATCATAATATTAGGAAATCCAAAGGTTTTGAGTAAAAGAATAGGGGTAACTGAACAGACCTTGCATCTCTGAGAAACATCTTGTGCTGCAAGCATAGCGGCATATGGGGAGGATTCATCTCTATCAGCTTTGACCTTCATGCCACCTATATCCATGAAAAAAATTATGATCAAATTTCCACAAAAAGATATTGAAGCCTCCAGATCAGAACCTATAATGAAAGCTACAAAGTTAAGAACTATTATTATTACTAAGGTTATCTAGAATAACAGTAAGGTGGTATAGCAAGGCATCAGTTCTCCAAGTTGATAAAGCATCAGCAACAATGTTTCAGATGCAAATTACCCATTTAAAATGAGATTCATCATTTGTCCTACTTAAGTTAAATTGCATGTAATGAATCAGATATTGCCAAAAAAGACTTAATACAAATAGCTAAAATATAAGGTAATACTTAAGAGGCCAAAGTAAATATAACCTATGGATAATGAAGGGCTGATACATAGACAACACCTCAACTTTATAGCTTTATAGCTGTAGAGTTCCCAAAAATTCCATGACAAATTCCCCAAATACTTAACCAGTGTCCATGCTTTGAGTGATATGATGCAATTGACACTCATAAAAAATCAGAGCATACCAAATGAGTCGAATCATACCTGTAATGCGGACCATGGTCTCGCGCCCAGATAAATCAGTCACGTGCTGCAAGCAGAATTAAGACACAATTAATAAAAATTAACCAGTAATCAGACAATGCTTCTCTCTCAAGGTATAGTCAAATGTACTCTGATTTAAACTCACAATGAAGGTGTCATTGAACGAGGCGAAAATGTGGGCAACACCAAATACCAATTCACCATCCCTGGTAGCAGGTCCGAGGGTGACATTCTCTTCCTTGGGCTCCCTAGTCTTTCTCTTCGACTATTACAGCAAAAAAAAAGGACATTATGTACATTAGAATCAGAGCGACAACATACATCTAATCTAATAAAGCTTATCAAATTGATAAAAACTATCCCTAGAACTCCAATTTCTAATCAAGTTGATCCGTGTGCAGTGAAGCATATACATTCGAACATCAATCGAAATTGATTCTGAACACTACCACCACTACCCCACCCAGGTTCCGAGCAATCTCATGAGAAATACACACAAAGCTCCAATATATGATAAATTAAGCCTATCTCTACTCTGCCGAATTTAAACATGAAGCAATTAAGCTAGAACGAAATAGAGTAACGGAAAACTTCGCTAGCCAACATCTGAGAACATAAATCCAAATGCTCAAGCAAACAAAAACGAAATAAACAATCGAATACGCCTGAGCAAACCGCGATTACGCGTTGATTATATGATCAATTTATTACAAGCATAAACCGTGAAACGCAGCTTAGAAAGATAGAAACTAAGAGGAATACCATGGCTTCGGCTACGACGGAGGAAGAAAACGGGGATGAGTGCAGCAGCTGCTTCTCGAGTGGTGTAAACCCTAATGGCGTGGACAAATGAAGAGGCGAAGTTATATGAATAGGGCTCAGATTTAAAGCTAGGTTTTAGCAAGGTTGAGCCTATTTTAATTGGGCTCCTATTAAACTTTAACAAACCAATCTTAAATAGGCCCAGGCCCGTGTAAGTTGTGAGCGATTGAATTATGATTTCGTAGAAGTTTGCGGTTTTGATGTCAGATTTCATTACTATTTATTTTATTTTTTTTAAACTTTTGAATAAATTTAGTACTCTCTCGTTGTTTATGCTTCATTCTATTATTTTAATAAACTCATAATGAATATATCCGAAATATAAACAGTCGGGACGGAATGAATATTGTTTCTATTCAACTAGTACCACACCCGTGCAACGCACAGAGTAAACTTTTTTATGCATTTTTAAATTTTATAGTATTCTCCGTACCATTAACTTAGTTATTACATTAATAGGATCCGGTTTGAATAAAAATAGATCTGTAATGGGACGGTACATGTATTAATAAAGAAATGCTAAAAGTAGTTTATAGTTGATGATAAAGTTGTTGAGAGAACTGGAGAAGTAATAAACTGATGGTGATACGCTGTTTTTATAAATAAAGTATAATTTCAAATTTTAAAATAAGACAACGTAAAAGAATAATTTTCAAATTAAATAATATTATGTAATTGAGGGGCGTCCCAATTTTTTTTTCCACACATGTAGTTATATATATGAATTATCATTCAAACTTAAAAGGTGGTACAATTTCAAAGTTTTAAATAAGACATCGTGAAAGAATAATTTTCAAACTAAATAATATTATGTAATTGAAGGATGTCCCAATTTTTTTTTCCACATATGTAGTTATATATGTGAACTATCGTTCAAATTATATATATATGTGAAATATCGTTCAAACTTAAGAGGAAAGCGCGGATATGACGGAGTTGTTGATTTTTTTTATTTTTTTTTTTGAAATCATTAACAGAAAATTTAAAAACCACGCCACGGATGACTCGAATCGGGATCTTTGTCTCAAATATTAACCCCTTACCGCTGAGCCAACACATGTACACATTAACCCCCTACCGTTGGTGATATTTTATTAACTTGCACATGCCTTAAGGTATAAGAGAAGTTGGTACTTGCACTAATTAATGATTATTTGCTTCATGCCAATATGATGTGTAATACATGTTGATATTTTTTTTGCAGGTTTCTCGGCATGCTCATTAATTTAACTTACAATCATTTTTGCTCCAACAAAATTTGCAATTATAAAGTTTATTATTATTGATAAAAGTGTTACTTGCAAATTGTTGCATGAGCTTGACCAAATTTGCAACCCGGCCTTCGATAATGACTTATCCCTCAGTTTTTAACAAATGTGTTACGCTCGAGAAAAAAAAATAGACCTCCCTTTTATATTTGGAAGTTGTTGGCAACATAAGAAATTAAGAGAAAATAAATAAAACAAAACACGAATTGAATTTATTTTGTTTCTACTTTCTAGTGACTTTGAAACAAATGGACAATAACAGTCAATCAAAATAATTTACGTTTAACCATTAATAATTACATGCCTTGGTGTCATCTACAGTTTTGAGATGCCTTTTAATTTGTAGAATACTTCCCCACCCCAATCAAATGGCTTATCTGCACCAATCGATTAGCGATGGGTCATAGTTGCAGGGTCGAACAACACATACTACCAATATATCAACATTTAATGTGGTAATACCACGTGAGTTGGGGAATCAGGACTTTAAACTGTAAAAATTAATCTTACAAAGTAAACAAAATAAAAAAATAAAAAAATCTATCCGTTGACTCCTTGACCAACATAGCATTGCCCAAAACTAACTGATCGTTCTCTTTAAATCTATAGGGAAGTAAAAAGTTTTTAGATTAATAAAAATATCGATGCATATTTTCGAGGAAAAAAAACATTAAATTGAAAAGTATTTGTTATTAAATTAATTTTACACATGTTTTCTATAGAAAAACGGTAGTAAGAAGCAACATGTATGTAAATAATACGAAAGTGAAATATAATTAAAATTGTAGATAAATTAAAAATTAATTTCAAATTGGACACAAAAACGAAAGTTACTAAAAGTGGCTATCCGTAGTCATTATTATTATATAGATAGATAGGGATAAATACAATAAAGTTGGTGGAAGAAAAAAATAAATAAATACAATGAGAACAAATACTACCAAGAAGATATCTCTGCTTACAGTAAAGAAACTTTAATTTAATGGGTATTATTCAATCCCACATCAAATTTAGCCACAAGTAAATCAAGAAACTCCATAATTTTTAAGTTATCAAATCCCACAAATATTCTTTTCACCAACGGGTTCAAACACTTGCAAATCAACAGCTCTTAAACTATAGAGACAACTTTTGGAGCCAAGATTTCAAGAAGTCCTTTAGGATTGTCTACATGAAACCAGTGCCCTGCATGGGGGAGAACATGAAAAGAGAAAGGAAACATATCAAACATAGAAAGAGAAAGAAAATTCGGTCAAATTAGAAATGGATAACAAAAAGGCAAAAAAAATAATAAAAAAAAACCTTCACACTTCTTACAAATTAAATTACGAAATTCTTTTTTAGTAAAGGAAATCACGAGTTTACAATTTTTATGGTTAAATTTGCAAAAGTGTAAAAATTGGTATATTTTGTGCAATTAATCCAATTAGAAATAAACAAAAAAATTTAAAAATAATCACAACACGTTTATTCCGATTCCGATGCGCATCAATTATCTCTCTCTCTCTCTCTTAACAATTGCCTCCCCTCAAACTATAATCCTTCATGACTTCCCATTATGTACTCATTTTAATTCAACTACGGAATCATAACTCATTACATTAAAATTAAATCTAAAAAACTAAATCAAATCTTTATATTAACTGAAGTTTTTTTAAAGGGATAAGTATGAAATGGAAAATTTACAAGTGTAGAGAAGTCATATACCACTCGTGAAAATCAACAGCAACAGAATGAATACAGCTGACAAAGTTGAATGGGTTTTCAATGTAGGGAATAATAACGCCTTCGTTCGCATTTAATTGCTACAGAGGAATCCGTTACATTCCCATCAAAACAAGTTCAATCATACAAAATAGGACAACGTTTCAAGTGCAGATTTAATGTTCAAAAGTTGATTCATAACCTCAAACAAAATGATTCTTAAACTAACATGCATATTCTGCAGAAAATAACTCTCTTAATTGTCAACATCAAGATGATCAAACATAACAATTTTCATGTTTAAACTAAAAATAGTTCAAAACCAAACAACAAAATTTTTCAACTTCACTAAAAACATCCCAACCATATTTGCCAGTCTCCTGACAACAATGACAATTACAGCCTCCTTCCCCTTCGGCCACCCTTTCGTCTGGTGCTGTCCGTTGGGATTGGAGTCACATCCTCTGAAGAGAGAGAAAAAAAACAAGCAATAATTATAACAGATTCAAAGAATAGTAGTAACATAATACTCCCTCCATTTCATATAAAATGACACATTTCTTTTTGGCTTTTCTGGCACGTTTTTCACGCTTCTCGATTATGGGTTTTAAACGTGCCAGAGAAGCCAAAAACGAAGTGTGTCATTTTATATGAAATGGAGGGAGTAGATTATATCACTAAAAAAGAATGAACAAATTAAAGAAGGAAAGAACGTGTTATACCTATACGTCCAATCTTCATGCCTGAACGAGCAAGGGCTCTAAGGGCAGATTGAGCACCTGGACCAGGGGTCTTGGTCTTGTTACCTCCGGTAGCACGGAGCTTAATATGGAGAGCATTGATCCCCAACTCCTGCAAAATCCATGAATAAGGTCAACAACTGTTTACCTCAATCATAAAAACCGGAAGATACTTCAATCATAAATTTAGGAAGATCCAAATATTTGAGGAAAAGAATAGAGATGACTGAACAAACCTTGCATCTCTGAGAAACATCTTGTGCTGCAAGCATAGCTGCATATGGAGAGGATTCGTCTCTATCAGCTTTGACCTTCATACCACCTATATCCATGAAAAAATTATGATCAGATTTCCACAAAAGGATATAGAAGCATCCAGATCAGAACCTATAATAGAAGCTCAAAAGTTAAAAACTATCATTACGAAGGTTATCTAGTGTAACAGACAGGTGGTACAGCAGGGCATCAGTTCTCCAAGGTGATAAAACATCAGCAACAATGTATCAGATGCAAATTACCCATTTAAAATGTAGATTCATCCCCTGCCCTACTTAAGTTGAATTGCATATAATGGATCAGACAGCGCCGAAAAAGACCTATACAAATAGCTACAATCTAAGGTAATATTAAGAGACTAAAATATATTCAAAGCATGGATAATGAAGGGCATAATTCCACAACACCTCAACTTTATAACTGTAGACTTCCCAAAAAAAACAGTCAACAAATCTTACAAATTCCCCAAAATAATTAACTAGTGTACATACATTAAGTGATATGATGCAATTACTACTCAAAAAGAAAATCAGAGAATACAAATAAGTAAAAATAAACAAGGCCCATAATAATAACATAATTTAGACCAGTCAAATCATACCTGTAATGCGGACCATGGTCTCACGCCCAGATAAATCAGTCACGTGCTGCAAGCAGAATTCAGATACAATTAATAAAACCATTGATCAGATAATGCTTCCATCTCAATAGATAGTCGTCAAATGTACTCAGATATTAACTCACAATGAAGGTGTCATTGAACGAAGCGAAAATGTGGGCAACGCCAAAAACCAATTCACCGTCCCTGGTAGCAGGTCCAAGGGTGACATTCTCTTCCTTGGGCTCTCTAGTCTTTCTCTTCGACTATTAAGCAAAGAGGATATTATGTACATTAGAATCAGAGGGACAGCATACATCTAATCTGATAAAAACTTTTGAAATCGATAAAAAAACTATCCCCAAAACTCCAAATTTCTTATCAAATTGATCCGGGTGCAGTGGAACATATACACTCGAACATCAATCGAAAATGATTCTGAACACTACCAGCACTACCCAACCCAGGTTCCGAGCAATCTCATAAGAATTAAACACAAAGCTCAAATATATGATAAATTAAGCCTATCTTACTCTGTCTCTGCTGAATTTAAACTTGAAGTAATTAAGCTAAAACAAAGAAAGAACGAAATAGAGTAACGGAAAACTTCCGCTAGCCAACATATGAAAACAACAATCGAAATGCTCAAGCAAACAAAAACAAGATGAACAATCGAATAAGCCTGATTGATTATGTGATCAGACTTTTACAAGCATAAACCGCGAAATGCAGCTGAGAAAGATTGAAAATAAGGGGAATACCATGGCTTAGGCTACGACGGAGGAAGAAAACACGGATGGCTGCAGCAGCTGCTTCTCGAGTGTTGTAAACCCTAATGGCGTGAACAAATGAAGAGGCGATGATATATGAATAGGGCTCAGATTTATTATTAGCTAGGTTTTACCAGGATTGGGCCTATTTTAATTGGGCTCCTATTAGAGGCGTCCCCCTCAAATAAATTACTAGTAGGAAAAACAATAGGATAAAAAGTTGAAACATTCACGTCTTCTAAATAGTTTTTGTTTTGGTGAAATTGGGAACATTTGTGAGCTTGGTATTCAATTCATTTGTTTTTGTGGAGTGATATTGGAGAGAATTTTACCTCTGCCTTATACTGTTTCGATCCATATAGACAATCGACATCAATTGCGTTTTGATGAATTGCCAGCATGAAGAGATGATGAAAAATATCGTGTTTGCAGGGTTTTTATTAGAAATCTAATTGGGGGTTATGCATAAATTAGTTTTTTTTTTAATTTTTATTAGAATTTTAATTGGGGGCTATGAGGATAAATCGGTACATTTCTAATTTTCTTTTCTTTTTTCTTTTTTTTTTTTAAATAAAGGAGCTATAATGAGTAGATTAGGGGCTGTGTTTAAAATTACCCCTTATTAAACATTAACGAACTTTCCCTAAAAGGCCCATCCCCGTGTAAGTTGAGAGCGATTAATTTCGTAATTTATTTTGCTTTGATGTAACATTTCATTAATACTTCTTCCGTCCCTTTTATAAAATGTTATTTTACTATTTTAATAGACTCGGATGAATAAAAAATAATCATTTATAGGTGGGACGATCAGAGTACTTATTTTTTGAATAAATTTAGTACTCTGTCCGTCCAGCTATTTATGCATGATTATATTATTTTAATAAACTCAAAATAAATATACTCGAGACAAACAATCAGGAAAGAAGTAATATTTTTTTTAGTGTTTCGGCAACCATATAAAGGAAGAATCATATTTAATATGCACGTTAAGTGTGTCCAACGATAGACGGCGGATTGTTTCTATTCAATAGGGATAAATACAATAAAGTTGGTGGAAGAAAAAGATAAATAAAGACAATGAGAAGAAATACTACTAAGAAGATCTCTATGCTTGCAGTAAAGAAACTTTTATTTAATGGGGTCCTATTCAATCCCACATCAAATCTAGCCACCAAGAAAATCAAGCAACTCCATAATTATTTAAGCTATCAAATCCCACAAATATTCTTTTCACCAACGGGTTCAAACGCTTGCTGATCAATAGCTCTTAAACTATAGATCCAACTTTTGGAGCCAAGATTTCAAGAAGTCCTTTAGGATTGTCTACATGAACCCAGTGCCCTGCATTGGGAATAACATGAACGGAGACTTTCCCGTTCGTTTCATCGACTCGTCTAGAGGAAAGGCCTTCGAGCTGCTGTATGGTATCTGGGTCCCATCTATCGCTCTTCTCTGCCCGAACAATGTCTATCTCCATGCCTTTGGGTGGGTGTTCCAACAGGGGCCAATAGTCCATTTCCCTAAGTTGCAAAAGGATCTCATTTAAGTAATTCATATTTTACGTATATTGAGTGCCATATCACAGAATGTTTGTTACCTGTAAGAATTAAACATCTGCACTGCGCCATCTAGATTGAAGGCCCAAGTCTCGTGTTCTCCGGATTTCTTGAGGTTGCTTCCTATCCATTGTGATAATGACTTTGAAAACCCAAGATTCAGCATATGATCCACCAGCCACCTACACGCGTGTTATGGAGTGATGAGCAGTGTAAATAGCAACCATTTCACATTAACACGCTAATATGCAGTTCAGCAATATGCCTGGGAATGAAGCATGCCCATGAATTGCATGATTACATGTAAAATATATGCAACACTCAAATGTTTGCAACAATCCTTCCTGCCACTCATGACTCATGCAAAGAACCTAAAGCAGTAAAAGTAATTCATAGAGGACAGAGGAAGTACTTCCTAGATGGTATTTCCGATGGTAGACTCTGCAAGATCTTCAGAACTTTCTCAACTTCACCTTCATCATCCCGTGGGATCACTTTTCCAGGAACAGAGTCCAGTACCCACAGCTGCTCTGCAACAGTTTTACACATCCATAAGCCATATTTTATCAAAGGTAAAAGTAGCAAAAACACCCCTAAGGTTGTCACTTCGGAGCAAAAAGAACCTCAACGAAACATTGGGGGCTGCCAGCACCCTAACGTTCCATGAGTTGGGAAAAAACACCCCTTCCTAACAGTTCATTTAACTCCGTCTAAAAAAAAAAATTCATTTTTTATGGGACTCACTTTTAGAGTTAGTAAAGACAATATATAGCTCTAGTAGGAGAGCTAGGCTGGTCTTTCATGAATATGAGCAGCGCTTCTTCTCCATTTATCCATAAATTTACAACAGCTGCAACAATGGCTGGTTCAGAAACGAATAGATGGTTTTGCTTCCTTCTGTTCTAGAGAATTTGTCACTGATGCCCCCATGGCAAAGGAAGCACTCAAGCTTCTGACAGCATGATTTTGCATCACCAGATGGTAGATAGCTAGTCACTAATGGAATATTCAAAGTTCAAGTTTTTGCATTGTCTTTTCTATTTCGTTATCTGAAGTTTCTGAATTCTCAGGATTGTATACAAAGTTTGTCTAGGAAAAAAAGGAAAAAAAAGGAAAAAAAAGGAAAAAAAAAAAAAAAACAAACAAAGGACATACTACCATGAGCTGTAGTATATATATAAACAACCATGAGCTGAAGTTCCAATAAAGCAAATCTAATCTGAAGCTCCAGCTCTATTCTTCAAGCTAGTGTTGAGATACACTGAAGAAGGGAAAGTAAAGCTACAACAAATTAAAATAAAAGAAAAATATTTTTTTCAAACGGAGTTAACGGAACCGCTAGTGGAGGGGTGTTTTTTTGCCCAACTTATAGAATGTTGGGGTGCTGGCAGCCCTCAAAGTTTCGTTCAGGTTATTTTTGCTTCGAAGTGACAACCTTAGAGTTATTTTTGCTACTTTTCCCTTTATCAAAAGAATCAACAAGTACGAGCATGCAACAGTTTTATACATCCATAAACCAGAATTCATCCAAAGAATCATCAAGTACGAGCATCATTCAGCACAAAAGGATAAAATGGAAGACACGCATAGCAAAACCATATGGGCAAGTCCATTTTCCAGACAAGCCAATTTATCCCAAAAACATACTAATAAATACTACCCCTTTATTGCTGTAGTTACGAGCAAACCATAACTACTGGAAGAACTGAAGAACAATGACAATATGGTGGCTTACTCTGTAGAAGGAAAATACCTGTTTGGGCAAGCTAACATTATCGCCGTAGTCCCCATTAGCACAACTTTGGGCAAACTGTAAAGCAACCTTTCCTCCCATGGAATGACCTATAACAACATCTGGCCAGTCCCAGCCTTCTGCTTTCACCATATTAGCCAAATCTTTTGCAGCATTTTCCAAATTGTGAGGGGGCAGCAGTCCTTCTATTTCAGCAGATTTCCCATGATTCCTCAAATCAACCAGAACCATCCTCCAAGCTGCACGTGCATAATGAGTATGATTTCCTTATTAGAAAGAGAGCTCACATGATATTTCCATTGTTCTTTTCCCTCTCATCTATAAACATGATCATGGAAATGGAAATGTTTTATCCAGTTCAAGTCCTTCAGCCACTAAATTATACACAGTTTACAGTAAGAGCAATTCGAAAAGCTCCAGAAGAAGGTTTTTACAAACTCTACCATGACTTATAAAACTCAATCAAACAACTAGTGGGCATCAAATCACGAATATAATAATCAAAATTCATAGAAACATGTCACCTACTATTCGAATTGTCAAATAATCTGATAATGATAAACCGGAATACCGCACGTCGAAAACTATAGAATCGGTGCAACATCAAGCCTTATGCTGCTTAGACGACTGGAAATTGAAGTAAATTGAGATCGCAAAAGCAATAATGGCGGAGAAAAAGTTACGCACCGGCGGGGGAGAGGTAGGAAGCTAGGGAGCGAGAGAAGGAACGCCAGTTTCGACCGGAGCCGAGGAGGCCGTGGAGCACGAAAGCCGTGAATTCATGGGGTTTCTCCGGAGACGATTTAACCTCTTCAAATGCCAGTGTCTGCAAGGATCGGTGGGGTTCGCGGCGGACTGGCGTCGGTCCGTGAAGGAGCCGGTTCAAATAGAGGCGGAGACCGGTTCTGGTCGGAGCTCTCGACATGTTCTCCGTGTACCGAATTCAGTTTTCTGAAACTTTAGGGAGTGTTTGGTAGGCTTTGATATATTGGGATAGAACTAGGATAGAACCGTATATCTATTGTTTGGTAGATGAGATACAAAATTTAATGGGCCTGTGATATAATTAAGGGCCCGGGAAAAACAACTGTTCTTCCACCAAATTATATCGGACCCCCCCCCCCCGTAATTGATTTCACGCTTTGTTCTGCACGCTCCTCAGACCCGCCGCCGCCTCCCTCACCCTTTTCTCGTGCGTGAAAAGAGAAATCAGAAGCTCGATTCTCGTGTGTGAAAAGAGAAATCAGAAGCCCATTTCTGCCGGAATCCACCCTTATCACCATTTCTGCTCTCTCCCACCTGTTCGTCGCGTTTTGATAATCCTCTGCAGTCACGGCCTTCCTTATATCACGGCTGCAGTTATCACAGTTTTGCTACCAAATAAGAACTTATCTGGGTTAAATCCGATCGAGTTGGGATTATCGAAGCTGCGGAAATCAACAAAGACAACAATTATGGAAATTTTCTAGGGTTCTGATCGAGAATTCAATGGAGGCAAAAGTGGAGGAGAACAAGTACAGCATAATCGTACCCACCTACAATGAGCGCCTCAACATCGCTCTAATTATTTACCTCATTTTCAAGCATCTCCCGTGAGTCTCTTTCCCTTCTGATGATCTTAGTTGGAAAATTACTGGATTGGGCCCTAGAAATTTCTATTAATATGTGAATGGAAAAATGTGAAATTTGATGGAATAGATACTGGCAGGACTTAATCTAATTAATTTAGTAGTCCTTTGTTGCTTTGGATTCGTTGGGGCAGTCAGTATATGTTGAATTTTAGGAAGAAAACTGTTATGGGAATTTGGTATTTGTAAAGCTGTTTGCAGGGATCCTTCGGAATGTTCAGTATTTAGAAGTGAGTTTAAATGATTGGCAATTCTGGTCTCGCTCCCGTTATACTAACTTAATCTGAACACTTGAGAAGTTCGTTATACTTTGAAATTGTGCTATTTTGGAGTTTCTTGTGAGGATGAAAAATGTATCTCATTGAAGAATGTAGAGATTAACGAAACATTAGAAGTATGAATGTAGATATTAACGAAACATTAGGACTCGTTTGGTTGACAGGAAAGTAATGTTGTCAGGAAAAATGATTCTGAGGAATGTGACTCTGAGGAAAATAAAATAGGAAAGTAAAGTTGTTATGGAATATGATTCTGAGGAATATTATTCTGAGAAAAATGAATCCTAACTAATCAACAATCCATTGTTTGGATATTATCAATAAAATTGTCTAGATTCTAATATGAAATCAAGTTATCGTTTACGTTGAAAAAATATTAATTTTATAATATCAAATTTCATTATCATTATTATTATTATTATTATTATTATTATTATTTTGTTTTATTATTATTATTATTATTATTATTTATTACTCCGTATTATTATTTTTGTTTTATTACTATTATTTTTTTGGTTTTTATTATTATTTTTTAATTTTGTTTTTGTTATTATTATTATTATTATTTATTTATATTATTATTTTAAATTATTATTATTATTATTATTATTTTTTAGGTTTTTACTATTATTATTATTATTATCAGAATCCATGTATCAAGGAAAAAGAATACCTAGGTTGAAGTAGGGAATAAGAATTCTTGAATTTTGAACTAACTTTTCTTGATGTCATGATTCTTATTACTTTCCTGAATTTAATTTTTTGGAATCTGATTACTTCCCTGTTACACCAAACATAGGAATTTAATAATTTTGAATCAGATTACTTTCCCAGAGCAGAATCCCGCCAACCAAACGAGCCCAAGAAGTATTAATGTATGTTAATATTTCGGTCTTATAGTTCAAGGAGCTTATTGATGATCAGTTTCTCTTCGTATGTAGAGTGAATGCTTTAATCCTTTTTTCTTAACCGTCTATATTATTTTTTTCGGGAAATAAAGTTTTCCTTTTCTGTTGTGAGAAAGCCGCAATGACTTGGAGTTAGAAATGTGGGTGTATAATGTGGAAACTGTCTAACTTCTTCCTAGCGTTCCTTATCCTAATCCTGGCAGATTCATATAATTGAGTTTTTTTCCTGGACTGAAATCTGAAAACATGAAATGTACTTCACATGCATGGATGATAAAATTTCCATTGCCTGATAATCAGGATTAAATCATACGGCAATTCATCCTATTATCCTTATTTTATGACCATTAGCTTTTCCTTATCTGGTTATCACCATGGGAGGAGTTCTTAAGGATTTGACGCTTACAAAAGTAGCAAAACATGTAGATGGACAGCTGACCTATCATATATTTTTTTCTTTATGTTTCTAATCTCTAGTAACTGTGTCATGGTGCTGCATACAACTGTTGGTGTTATTTTCTTTATAACGGTTTTGTGCCTTTTGTTTGGATCAGAAATGTAGATTTTGAGATCATAGTGGTGGATGATGGGAGTCCAGATGGAACTCAAGAAATAGTCAAACAGCTGCAAGAAGTATATGGGGAAGACCGTATCGTATGTTTGGGCACTTTCCTTTTTTCGCAAGTAGCTCCGATTTTTCAAAGCTTGGATTTTATTTGTCTGTTTTACTTACGCTATTCTCAATTATGTAGTTGTTGAGACCTAGAGCAAAGAAGCTTGGCTTAGGTATGTACTTGACAATTTATTATATCTGAAAGATGATTGTAAAAGTTCTAAAGATTTATCATTTCAGGGACGGCCTATATTCATGGTTTGAAGCATGCAACTGGAAATTTTGTTGTGATAATGGATGCAGACTTATCACACCATGTATGTGTCCTCCCTTAGATGCATAAAGAATGGTGGAATTCCCTTTGTGTATTTCCGAGTGAATATAAATTTTGGTACTCTTAACTTCCCCAAGTATTGTACCTTGTGCTGTCTGTAATGCTCTGTAATATGAAAAAAACAAATACTTCTGTAACTGTACAAAATTTCAGTCCTTAAGAGTCAAGACTATTCTTTTTATGAAGCATGTCAGTGATATGAACAAACCCAAAACACATGAACAAGAAAAGAAAAGTCTTGGCCAGTGGTTTGCCAACTAAGATGACACCGAGAATATGAGTTTTCCATGTAATTGAATTCTAGCAAAGCTTGGGTACACTTCCTTTTTGTAGGTGCTACAATTGTTCTGTATCTACTTATCCCATTTGGTTAATTTTTCTTTTTGATGCTCTTTGACAGCCAAAATACCTGCCAAGCTTTATCAAGTAAGTATTTTCCTCAGTGAAGTACCGGACTTTTATGACCTCAGTATCGAAATGAATTAATGAATCTTATTGAGATCAGGAAACAGATAGAGACAGGTGCAAGCATCGTTACTGGAACTCGATATGTAAAAGGTGGTGGGGTTCATGGGTGGAACCTGATGCGCAAATTGACGAGCAGAGGAGCTAATGTTCTTGCACAAACACTTCTATGGCCAGGTGTATCCGATTTAACTGGTTCATTCAGGTATTATACAAACGTAATACTGCCTCTGTCCCATTGAAGTGGGGACGCTTCCTGAATATATGCGAGGTATAAAATAATGGAATGTCCCCACTTCAATGGGACGGAGGGAGTAATTTAGATCCACCTATTCATCTTATCACTCTAAAGTTGCGTGTTGCCTGTTTTGCTGCAAAGGCTTTACAAGAAATCTGTGCTTGAAGATGTTATAAGCTCCTGTGTGAGTAAGGGGTATGTTTTCCAGATGGAAATGATTGTTAGAGCTTCAAGAAAGGGTTACAACATTGAAGAGGTAACCACAATTTTCAGTACTGTATATAATTGAAAACTAGTATTTGATATCTTGAGATAATCATGCTTAGTTTCATGTTATTTTCCGATTATCTGGAATTGGAGCAGGCAGTTAATTCCTTGAAATTTCATATTTCTATGTTTTATTATATTAAGGCATGGATATATATTATATGCTCTCTCCATTGCACCTCTAAACATTTTCTATTTATTGTTCGTTTTACTGATAGCTGTTTGAGGTGGTCTGATGTTATTCTGCCCAACATTTTTTTCTCTGAAATATGATTATGCTCCACCATTTCCATGTTTAAAAGCTGATAAGTGATATCGCGTTTTACCTTTTCCATAGGTTCCAATCACATTCGTCGATAGAGTATATGGAAGCTCAAAACTGGGAGGATCAGAAATAGTAGAGTATCTCAAGGGACTTCTATACCTTCTGGTTACAACTTGAAACAGATTTAGAAGTTTCTACTTACAGAAAGTTCGAAGAAACAGTCCACAGCTTCTTTGAAAGTTTTTATCCTCTCTGTATCTCAAAAACCTTGATTTTATTACATTAACTCAAATTTTGATGTGACTGTAAACTAAAACCTTCGATTGGAAATGATAGACCCTTACACTTTTGCATTGTTCGAATGTGTATGCAGACTGTAATCTGAAAATATGATTTATGAAAAGAAAGTTCTTTATCCAAAGGGTTTCGCTCGACAGTACATGCCCAATAATGTCAGAGTTGCGATGCGCTACACTAACGGCGCCGTGTAAAAGCTTACCCAACCCATAAATCATCTTCTATTTATGTTTTTTTAATAGCTTAACGGGTTAACACCAAAACCAAATCAAATCATGAAATGGAGTTTTTAAAATTTTTGAAACCAAATCAAACTATTTATGTATGAAACCAGAACCAAATTAAATCGTATTAAAACAGTTTGATACGGTTTGGTTTACGGTTTGCAATAATAAATGTTAGAAATTCATAAGCATTGTTGCGCCATAAATAAAGAAGAAATGGAGAAAGCTAATATTATTTGGTTTTAGTGATTCGCTATTTCTATTAAAAATAATTAATGAGTATTATTATAAGTATATTACGGTTTTACGGTTTACTGTTTGGTTTGACTAGTACCGTACCTGTGCGATGCACAGGTAAACAATGCTGTGTATTTTAGATTTATTATTTTTATTTTTTTATTTTTTAATGTTATGCATGGCTATCATGATTTTTTTGTTTAAGTTTTTTATTACGAAAATATATGTTGTTTATGCTCGTTGAAACAATATTATTTTAGAATCGTAAAATTATATATGTCATATATTTTCAAAGTACTTTTTAATGTATTTTGATATTTGTAATACTTAAATCAAATTAATGTATATACCCCGTCTCTCTCACAAATTTAGTCCAGGGTGCAGGATGTTAAGAAAACATTTTTTTAATGTACACGTGTATATTTTTAAGATTGGAAAGATAAGTTATATATAAAGTAGAGTAATTTCTCGTGGAGTAAAATGACATATTTTGTAATTTGGTAGAATCCTAAAGATATTATGGGAAATGCTTTAGTTAAATATAATTTTCAGTATGTTACTAAATTTGTGGGATGACCCATCTTAGCAAGTGATACTAAATTTGTAAGACGTAAAGAATAATATTATTATACTCCATTCATCTTATAAATTTCGTATTGGATGACCGATTACTAAGTTAAGAGAATCAATTATTTACACTAAAATTTAATATGTGAAGCGGTGTTAAAAAATTTGGAAGGAAAGAAAAGTTTTGGATGAATAAAGTATAGTTATTTTTGTAGAACATAGTGTCATATTGTGCTATTTAAGAAAATTTTGAGAATGTTTGTTATAATAGTGAGATGTTATAATTTTCGCTTTAGGTATGAGATTAAATTTACATTATGTACAAATATGGTAAGTGTGGCTAAACTTTTGAGATGTTGGAAGTAATTATTTAATTGTGTCGTATAACATTTTAATTTTTTAACTATGTATGAGGTTTATATGATCTTCTTTTGTTAAAGTTTTAACTGAATACCCATAGATAGATTTGTCAAACGCTTTGGCTGGGCCGGCCCGAGCTCGAGCCCATCGGGCTTGAGACAAAAGCCGGGCTGGGCCGGGCCGCCAAAATTATACTGGGGTGCAAAAATCGATGCCCAAACCCGTTCCGTGAAAAAATTATAGTGTAAAAAATAATCGGGCCGCCCGAGCTCATCGGGCTTTTGAGTGTTTTGGGTCAGGTCGGGCCGTCCCAAAATTTTAGTTGGCCTAAAATTTCATAGCCCAAGCCCGCCCAAACTATGGGTGGGCCGAGGCTACACATCGGGCCGGGGTTTTTCGGGCTAAATTTAACAGCTCTACCCGTAGATAATAGATATTTAACCATACACAACTCGAAATCATTGCGGATATCAATTTTATTACCTAAACCCGTCTCAAACCCATTTAGTTATATCCAAACCCATCCTATCAAGATTTGGTGGGTGTAGGGTACCATTGTCATCGCTAGTCATATCCTTCCATATGTATTACAAAAATCAATTTTCATTCTCTTTAATGTAGAAAATTATAGTACAATAATATGCCTTTAAAAAAAAAATTGATAGATTTATGATAAAAGCTAGGGTTGATCACAAGAAACTGAAAAACCGAACCTATTGACAAACATGACCGAAACTGATATGGAAATATGATTAACTGAACCGTATGGTTCGGGTTTTTTCCTACTTATCAAAACACGACTGTATTGGTTCGGTTTCTATTTCTATGCATAAAAAACCGACGGCTAACCGAACCGGTACCTATTAAATAGATATATGATACCTATTATATTAATTTTAGCTCTTTTTTTTAATTTGATATTATTACTAATAAAGTTTTAACTGTTTTACCCTACAGCTTTTGTCTTCTCTAGTTCTCTTCAGTGTCTTCACGTTCATTCTAGGATATGAATTTTACTCTTAAATTGTTTATTTTGCATGTACATTCTAAGATATGATTTTTTTTTTCGAATTCTCCTATTATGAATTAAAGAAAATTAACTATTTCTAGAATTTTATGATGCTCAAATCACACGGTCAAACTTGATATATTGATGCAAACAGATGAAGAAAAAAACTCAAAATAAAAAACTATGAAGACTTGAAATATATATTCTCCTGGTTATTTATCTCAATTTGATATAAGCATCTTTCACCATCTCCTCAATACCACCAACTCTAAAATACTACTATATTAACAAACAATTGTAACTCTATGTTTCTTGAACTTGATCTTGATTTATCCACATAAGCTTTAGCTTTAGTTCCTGATAATCTTTATAATTATAATTATATTCTTTTTATTATCATAATACATGCATCTGAAACAAATATTATAAGCAACCACATGTCTTATTTGTGTCACGAGTGTAGAATCAAGAACATATGACCATTACAATTTACAAACACTCATGACCATTATATGAGTGTAGAATATGTTTAATCCTAATTGTTGCAATTTTATC
Source organism: Mentha longifolia (assembly GCA_001642375.2). Taxonomy (NCBI): domain Eukaryota; kingdom Viridiplantae; phylum Streptophyta; class Magnoliopsida; order Lamiales; family Lamiaceae; genus Mentha; species Mentha longifolia. Next base: position 6,149,627 of record CM038117.1, read on the forward strand.
TCTGCCATTAATGGCAATGATAATATCTATATATACACACAGTACTATATTATTTAACATATTTTACTACATTATCTTTGAATATTAATTGTGTTGCTTTGATAACTTTCTATAAATAAATGTCAATTAATTAAATTAATTTACTACCCTTTTTTGGCTCCAACTTATAATTTACCTTACGTCCTTACCTAATATGCGTCTCAATTTATTTAATTCGTATTAGTCCACATTAATCGAGAGTAGTGCTTGTGGAGATGATAAAAATTTACATCGAGTCTCTTATGTAAAATTATAATACATATCATAGTATGTACTAATATGTATTCACATTTCAATAATCTCAATATTAGATCTACCAAAAAAAATAAAATTAGATACAACATTAATATGTAGCGAGAAGACGTTGACAATGTTGGTGCACCCATTGAGCCACTTCTCTCAATACTTTTACATCTTCACTCGGAAAGGTTAGGCCCTTGTCTATAGTTGTTGCATCATTACTTCATATTTTGTGATCCACATCGCTTCTCTCTCAATATAAAAAGATATTGACACCTAATGATGAAAAACAAAACATTTGAAATGTGTGGGTATTGAGATTGAAGAAATTCTGAATTATATAGGTAGAATAATAGCGTAATATGGAAAATATATTAATTTGTTGCATAAATCATGCTTTTGTAACGTCTACTATTAAATAATAGATTGACAATTACTAATGCACAATTATGATATACTCAATTTTTAGAAATAATATACTTATAAAAATAAAAAATAAAAAATTTAAAGAATGAAAAATTTAATTTATATTTTTTTATTTTTTTATGAGAAATAGTTTACATATATAATTCTTAAATATTTAATTGGAATACAATCACCTATATATTTGCCTAATCAAAATGTCGAATTATAAAAAGGGCACCTATATACTCATTATTTTCTATCTTATATATTAAAATAATATTTTAAAAATGAATTATTAATAACTATATCATTTTTAAGATTAAAATAATATATTATTATTAATATTGTTTACAAAATTTAAGAATTTATATACGTATATATACAAAAATTAGTTTGACTTTGATACATGATATTAATGTAAATTTAATTAATAATTAAAAGGTTAATTTACAAAAGTTACTGTTTATAGAATACAAAACTTACTAAAAATGGCAGCCCGGAGTCATTATTATATAGATTTCTTTAGTTTAGAAAATAAAACCTAAACCGTAAACCATAATATTTTTAAATTAAAACTAAATCATATTTTTCAAACCATTACTGGGTTACATTCACAAATCTATCTATTAATATATTAAAACAAAATGAAAATGATAGTTTCCTTTCCCACCATATTAAGGCTAGATTAGTCATTTTAATTATGAGAAGTTATTATTATTTAAAAAAAAAAACAGTTATTGCAAACAAAATATTCAAAAAATTTGCCTCAACGTGGGCGGTTACCAGACATCAGACATGCACAATGCATTATTTAAACAATACAATTAATATTTCAAAAATTCCACTAACCACATTTAGCTCACTACATTGAATACTACTTAAATTCTAATATCCCACAAGACTAGATTTAAATAAAATTAAATCTTAAATATTAGTAATAATTATTTTTGTAATACCATTTATTCTCAGCCACTAAAGCATACTGACAACTCTGCACATTTCCAAGTCTAAATTAAAAAAAAATGACAATTTACTAGCAAATAAAAGGCAAAAACAATTACTTCTATAACAATTCAAACTTTTCAAAATTTCATGTACATCGCCAAATTCAATTTTGACAACTTTATAAATAGGTCCAAAGATAGTCAAAGACATAATATATGCGTATATCACCGTTTCACACGAAATAAAAAGCAAAAATATCGCTCCTTTTTATAGTTTGATCAACGATTTGCCATGAAAAAAAAAAAAACAAATATTGTCTTGCAACTAAGATTGTAAGAAGCTACTACAAGATTACTTAGAGTCAGAACCAATATGAAATGTGTTCTCATGAATTAGTTTTAATATCCATTTATTTTTCAGTACAATTAAATGTGTTCACGACTGATGTGGTAGTGTCATGTCAATAATTTTTTATTTAGGATTTAATATTTTTTTGGTAGAGTTTATTTTTTATAAGATAGTATATTAAGAATAGTTTTTCTTTAAGGGTGTCTTCTCTTTTTGATAGAAAATGAGGGTAAAGAAAAAGTTTACACAATTTTCCCCCTTTTTTCCTATGTCTCTTTGATGGATAATTTTTCCTGGACAAAAGAGAAATTTTTCCTTAAGCATCCCTTATCCCACATTTTTCACTCCAAATCATAATAATAATTTTTCCACCCATTTAGAGTAATACTAATATTTTCTCATTTTTTCCACCTTAGAATATAATAAAGCAAATGGGAACCAAATTATGGGATACAAATTTTCATCTTTTTCTTATCCCTTATTTTCGTTTTCTATCAAAGACAACACACCTTAAATATACTCTCACCAAGTTAGCCGCACGTGTGCATATTAAGTATGCTCACAGTAAACAGATGAGCATTCCTCGATACATACATAAGTCACTTAAAAGTTATTCATATATAATTATTGCTACAAATATTTTTCAAGGACTTATAAGTAAGGGACAAAAATATTTAAAAACAACCTATTTAATAATTATTCAGACATTTAGATCTCATAATTTTCAAAATTTATGATCATAATAATATTATTATACTAACATAAAATTTATATATATTTCTTTAAATTCATTTCTTACTGATGATGGTTGTTGCCGTGCATCGCGCGGGTACGCATACTAGTTAAATAAAATAAAATTTTGATTTAAAATTTATATTCCTTCCTTTGAAATTTAAGGATAAATTTAATTTTTATACAATTTGTGAATATAATGATGTAAGTTGAGCTACACTGTTATTCATCATCTTTTTTTTTTTTTTGAATATTAATCAACTGAAGTTTAAAGCCGTGCCACGGAGGACTCGAACTCGAGATCTTTGGTCCCGAAACTTAACCCTCTAACGCTAGGCCAATACACGCGGACCTTTTATTCATCGTCTTCACTTGGAATAATTTCATCATCCATGAACAATTCTTCAGGTAATGATGACTTACAACAATTATTCACTCCATCCACAATCACAAGTATAACTTGAATAGAAGCACAAGTAATAGAATGGCAACCAAACTAGAAATCCAACTTCCAAATCTCATATCATCCTCATATGGATCAACACTCCATACTAAGGAGGCATCTTTCATGCTACCATGGTCTGCTTTCGTCGTCCCCAACGAACTTCGCTCCTCTTCAGCCTGCTCGATATGCTTCAGAATGTGAGGGAACACCTTCTCGCGCGATTCCTCTCCGATCAATAGATCGGAGTGGCCAAAACCATCAACCACCACTCTATCATGCCTAAAACCAGGCTGGTGCAACTTCATGTATTTGTTAGCAAGAAAGGAAGTCTCTGGCCTCACTAGCAGAGTCCTTCCACCTGAGACATAGAGCGTTGGCAGCGCCATTCTCTCGGGATGGATCATGTACGAGTTGTTCCCTTTCGAATCCACTATGAAACCTGCATTGCAGATTCTTCTGAGGTGAGGAAATGCTGCCATTGGGAGCCTTGGCAGATTCTCCTTGTTCATCCATTCATGCATGGTGTGGCTTATGTTCTCATGCCAGAACGCGTTCCCAAATATACCGGAGAAAACTTCGCATTCGTCACAAGTGCACCTCTCGTAGCGAGGGATTAGGCGTGCTATTGACTTCAGGAGGCGGTGTCTGGTGCTGGTGGCTGATGTCTGAAGCATAGGTAGCACTGTGTTCTCACCCAGAATTGCCATTGATATCTGCAGTTGGTTGTTGTTTACATAAGATAACGACGAGTCCAAATGATAAAATATAGAGGGGCTTACCGGAAGAAGGGGGAGCCACATTTTGACAGAAGAAGATGTGGTGAGTTTGAAGAACATGGAGGAGTTGGTGCAAGACAACGAAGCGATGTTTTTAGGCGAGACGTGTCCTCCCATGAGTGATATGTGAATGGCTACACCTCCCACACAGTGTGCAACTATGTGTACTTTTGTATGGGAGCCATAGAACTCTTTGATTTTTGTGATTGCTGCAAAAGAACATATACTAGTTAGGAAAAATGATTAAAAAAAGGAAAAAAGGTGAATAAATGGCATAAGCATGAAGAAATTTTTACCCTTTGGAATGTCTAGTCTGCCAATATCTTCAACTGAAAACTGGTTTGAAGGATTGGACCAGTGCATTCTTGAATGCAGCAGCCATACATCATGTCCTTGTTTCAGTAATGTTCTAACGAGATCGGTTTTCTCTGTTGGTAAGCAGTAGCTCTCAGTTGCATAGCCATTGATCAGAAGAACAGGATATGGTTTCTTCTCTCCTTCGACTATTCTGTTGCGGTTGCTGTTGCTGCATTTCCAGTACTGGCAAGATATTGTAAAGTCATCTTCTGCAAATTTTCATAATAACAATGATGAGTGCTAATTAAGATTTCATACAAACTCATAACTAGGAATGAGAGCTATATCTTAGTGGAGTGATCACCTGTTTTAATCTCATGGATCGTACTCTCCGGATAAGGCTCTCGAGCCAATTCTTTAGGGGTGAAATCGGAGAGAACTCCTCGTGGTGTTTGCAAGATATATGTCCTGAAAAGTGACTCCATTAGTAGGCCTACGAACGTACTCCTTCGTCCACCTTCAAGCGCGTAAACACTTCTCAGAAGCTCTACTGGGGAAATATGAAGCTTTCCTTTTAAGTTCATGTCATGATTATCAGCTTCTCCCATCTTGTTATCAGTGAGTTTCCTCAGTGTGACATGCAAAGTTGTCGATTCTCTCCACGTATACATGGCTACAAGATAAGGGTTCATTATCTTTCTCCCTTCAAGGACATATCTGCATAGAAACAGCAAAAATCAAGCTTGAATTCAACTGAACTAGTACAGAAACATGCTCTAACCATACTCGTATCGAACCTTGAACCAGAAGACGCTGCAAGAAGGAGACGATAATGCATATACTGCGTGTAAGGAGTTCTTGCATCTGTTTTGCATAGATCAACTTCCCCTTGTATAATATACATTTTGTCGACTTCCATTGCCCTGCACTCAACATATCCACCCACTTTTCCCCTCAAAAGAGGATGAGATTTTCCATTAGCAGTATTTCTTTTCACTGTGAATCTCAGTTTCAGATAAGCTGTGCAAGGCATGCCACCAACTTGCCCTCTCATGGTCTCTCCAGTCATGACTGTGGCTGTGGCATCATCGTCTATCGCTTCTCGTCTCTTATCAGAATCTCCATTTTCAAAATCTCTTACATACTTCATAGAATCTTGGACAACATGTCTGCTTACATGCTCAGCAGCAGCAGCCACAGTGAGGCAAGGGTTGACTCCAACAGAACAAGGTATTATGGAAGCATCACATACATAAAGCCCGGGGTGGACCCCGGTCCCAGACTTCGTATCGAAAACTTGGCCTCGAGGATTGCAAACACCAGAAGTGAAATCCGGTGAAGCTACACAGCCTCCAAGGAGATGAACTGAAGTGCTCCTATACTTGGACATGAACAGAACTCCTCCCAGTTTCTTAGCAAGTTTATGGAATGCTTCGATCTTTCGTGGTAGCAAATGATCATGTGGAGGCCGAAACAAGATTGTGTTCGTCTCCTTTACGAATGTGAGTTTCCCACTACTGTCATCGTGCCCGATTGCGTTCAGAACCATTTCTTGGTTGCATTTCAAACCTAGAACATGTTTAAGCATGTCTACTATTCCATACAAGAAAGAGTGGCCAGATTTCGACCCGTACGTTACTATTCCTTTGAATAGGAAGCTAGGATAGGCTGTTGGAACAACTGCACTCTGTAACACGGGAAATGTCTTCTGATTAATAGGCTAGATTATTCAAATAACCATTGGAGCTTCAAAATGGAAGTGTGTGAACCTGAATGGTGAAGCCCAATGAGGAAGTATACGACGAAGAAATCGATGGCCCTGGTCTTTCTTGGAACGGTATACTCGAGACTTGTGCCTTATGCAGTCCTTTAGCATTCAAAGGGGCTGAGCTCCCAGCAAGATAGGCTACATTATTGCCATTGCAGCTTAATCTTGAGCCTAGTTTATCTGAGACTGTTAGTCCTCTCAATTGGGATTGGAAGAGTATTTTTGCTGTACCGAAGACTCCAGCTGCAGTCGAAAAAAGGTATAGAGCTCACAGTTTGCTCAAGGAAAACAATCGAGGAAGTTATATTAAGAATGGAAATTACCTGAGAGTATAACTATATCAGTTTCTATGTAGTCAAACTCATTTATGAACACAAGCCATCGACGGTGTCTGCTTCCTTTCGCTCTGCAGCTTTCATCTTCGTTTCGAACCACGTATTGAACCTCACATCCTGTTCTAATGGTGCATCCTGCCTGTTACCAGAAATAAACCTCAATTTAAGCAGAGGAAACATTGTTTTTAACTAAGATTTTCAGACAAAGATGGAAAGATGAAGACATACTTTGACAGCAGAGACTAAATAAGTTTTATCAGTAGAGTTCTTAGCATTGTAAGGGCAGCCAGCAAGACAATTCCCACATGCTAGGCAGCTTCCGGTTTCTCGAGAGCTCTCTATTTCAAGATTCATGCTCAACTTCATCGATTCGTTTGTTTCCTTACCATACTCTGCACCCACGACTCCTTCCATGATCTTCGAATTCTGAAACTTCAACGGAAGGCTATGTACCTTTAGCATATCCGAAGCAGTAGCCTCGTATCTGTCCCAATCCCTTTCCCAGCTCTCTGGCCATCGAGGATCCCTTCGTGCACGTGCAGTTGTCGGTAGCACCACCCCTCCATTCACGAGCGAACCACCACCTAATCCACAGGCTGTTGCTGCAAGAGCATCACCTTGTATGCTTACCTATTTTTTTCATCACAACATCACAAAATTTAGGAGGATGCCATTGAATTACTGTGATAATCAAACACAACACACACATAAATGAATCTGCATTGAAGTAAATCTTTTTAGGTTGATGATGAATAATGGAACCTGAAAGAGAGCATCTTTAGGGCCAAGGTTAAGTCCCAAGTTCCTATTTTCCATCCTGACAGCAGAAAACATCTCAAGACTATCAGTCGGAAAATCCGAAGCCTCCCACCTACGCCCTTTCTCCAACAAACAAACCTTGAAACCAGCCATCGACAACCGACAAGCTGCAACAGAACCTCCATATCCAGAACCAACTACAACAGCATCATAACCTCCATCACCACCCCCAAAGAAACTCTCAGAGCTCGATTTTTCCATGACTACGTACTAAAAATACGACTGTACTAGAATTCTTAGCTTGGTGCTCCAAACATATGCAAGAATGACAAGACAAGACAAGGCGAATTTCAACCTGAAAAAACAAGAGTACACGTACAAAATAATGTTGACAGGTAAGTTTCCTTCAAACTTTGTTAGAAAAAGAATAAATCCCTTCAAACTTTGTTGGCTAATATTACGTATGGGATTTATCATAATTCATCAATCTATAGGATTATATATAGTAAACGCCATGCAAACAACCTTAGGCCGGGGTGATCGGAGAGATGTCGTTATCGATGTAATTACAGCTAAAAGTTTGACTTGGAATTGCAGTTCAGAATAGAGCAATGAAGGAAACTCAAACGCAGCCATAATGGATTAAGTTGAGAACTGAAAATGTCAATGCGAATAAAGTTTGAATTTTGAACTAGAAAAATGGTGCCAGTCGTCAATTTAATAGAAAAAAATGTCTTCTTTTGGTTACTTCCAGTTTCAGACTATTAGAATTGGTCCACCTTCAAAGGGAAACTGATTAAAAAATTATGGAGGAAAAAGCATTCGCCGATAAATTTATTTGCATAATATTTCAGCAGTTGAAATTCCCAGCTACCGACCTGTTTTGCCGCCTTTGAAGGTGGATAAGATGAGAAAAATATCCATTGATTACGAATTGGGCGCAGTTGAAAACGAAGAGCGATAATCCATCTCTCTCTCTCTGCAGATGAGTTATCTGTTAGGGTTTGGCCAAATTTCTTCACTGATTCCTTTCAATTTCATTTGGATGCGAGTAATTTACAGAGAATTGAATCGCAAATAACTTAATTACATATGCAAGTAATGTTCTCGAGGAAGTTCGCCGTCAAAATCAAGATAAAAACAACAATTTGAACAGAATCGCGACCAGTACAACGAGGATCAAAGGCGAAATGCAGCTCCAAAATCCTGCGCCATCTTCGTACGGATCTTCGCTCCAAGCTAGGAAGGCCTCGTAGTTTCTCGCCTGTTCATCCTCAGCCAGCTCCACGTGTTTCTGAATGTGGGGGAAGACTCTCTCGTGCGATTTCTCTCCGATCAAGAGATCGGAATGGCCGAAGCCATCTACCACCACTCGTTCATGCCGGTAGTGAGGCTGGTGCAGCTTCATGTACTTATTAGCGAGGAAGGAAGTTTCTGGAACCACGAGGAGAGATCTCTCTCCAGAAATGTAGAGCGTTGGGATCGCCATTCTCTCGGGGTGAATGAGATAACTATTTCTTCCTTTTTCGTCAACTATGAAGCCGGCGTTGCAGATTTTTCTGAGGTGAGAGAAAGCTGCCATTGGAAGCCTTGTCTGATTCTCTCTGTTCATCCATTGATGAACAGAGTGGCTGATGTTTTCATGCCAGAATGTGTTACCGAATATGCCTGAGAAAACCTCGCATTCGTCGCAGGTGCATCTCTCGTATCGAGGAATTACGCGTGCTATCGCTTTCAGGAGGCGGTGTCGTCTGCTGCTTGTGTTGTTTGATGTTTGGAGGAGATGCAGTGTCTTGTTCTTGCCCATTATCGCCATTGACATCTGCACTTTGAACATTTATGGTTAAAAAAAAAACTGAGTAACCTTGAAAGAATGGGATTCTTTTAGTTGAGAAATTATGCTTACAGGAATAAGGGGGAGCCACATTTTGATAGATGAGGATGTTGTGAGTTTGAAGAACATCGAAGAATTCGTGCACGAAAGAGAAGCTATATGCTTGGATGAAACATGGCCTCCCATTATTGAGATGTGGATGGCTAAACCTCCCACACAGTGTGCAACGACGTGTACTTTTATGGATTCCTCGTACAGCTCGATGATCTTGTTCATCACTGCAACAGAGAGATAATCTTGAGCTATATAGCTAGGACGAAGGATGGTTGAAAAATGGAAATCTTTTCTTGGATATATGGATTTACCTGCTGGAATGTCCATTCTGCCAATATCTTCGATGGAGAAGTCGTTCGAAGCATTCAAGGAGGGATGCAGTCTTGTCCTCAGAAGCAAAACATCATGCCCCTTTTGCAGTAAAGTTCGAACGAGGTCATTTGGCTCAGTTGGTAGGCAGAAGCTTTCGGTTGAGTAGCCATTGAGTAGAAGGATGGGATAGTGTTTATTTACGCGGTTAACTTCTTTCGAAGGATGGCTTTTCCAATGCTCACAGCAGATTATGCACTCATCTTCTGCAAATGTCACAGTAGTAGTAATGATCATTGTAAGAAAACAGAAGAAGCAGACTGTTTCTGATTATGTAACTGTACCAGTCTTAATCTCATGAATCGTGCTATGCGGATAAGGCCCTCGAGCTAAATCCGAAGGGCTAAAACCGATATGGCTTGTTCTCGGTACTTGGAGAATGTAAGTCCTGAGAAGGGATCGTGTTAAGAGATGTACAAACTTGAACCTGCTTCCGCCCTCGAGGCTGAATATGCTTTTCATAAGCTCTAGTGGAAAAATACTAAGCTTCCCTTTTAGATTCGTCGTTTCATGTCCTGTTTCATCGCTGATTTTTCGTAGTCTAACATTCAGTGTGGTGGATTCTCTCCATGCATATAGCCCTAAGAGAAAAGGATTCATTACCTTTCTCCCTTCAAGAACATATCTGCATAGAACTCCTTTCTTTTATCAGTATGTTCTTATTCAAGGAAAAAGAATTTTTAAAAAAAAATAAAAATGAAAAGCTAAATCGAATCAAACCTTGAACCAGATGAAGCTGCAAGGAGGAGGTGATAGCTCATATACTGTGTATAAGGTGTTCTGATGTTTGTTTTACATAATTCAACTTCTCCATGAATTATATACATCCTATCCATTTCTAAACTCTTGCATATAACGTGGCCGCCTACTTCGCCTTGTAGAAGGGAACGGAACCTCATCTTGAGATAAGCTGTGCAAGGCATTCCACCAACTTCCCCTCTCATGGTTTCGTTAACGATGCAGCTGCTTATCTCCTTCTCATATCTAGAGTTGGACCCTTTTTCTCTATTACAGCCTTTCTTCACAAAATCTTCGTGCTCGACACTATTCTCGATTATCTTCCTACTTACATGCTCAGCTACAGAAGCAATAGTGAGACAAGGGTTGAGCCCAAGTGAGCAAGGAATTATTGAGGCGTCGCATATATAAAGTCCATCATGGACCCCGTTTGGAGACGAGCCATCAAAAACTTGACCATGTGAATTGCAAACGCCAGATGAAATTTCTGATGATGCAATGCAACCTCCTAGGAGATGTACTGAAGTGCTTCTGTATCTTGACATGAAGAGAGTTCCTCCTAGCTTTTTTGCTAGTTTTTGGAAAGCTTTGACCTTTCGTGGGAGTAGAGGATCGAGTGGAGTTTGAAGCATGATTTTATTCGAATCTTTGTCAAAAGTGAGTTTCCCACTGCTGTCATCATATCCCATTACATTTAGGACCATTTCTTGGCCATGATTCAAGCCTAAGACGTGCTTTAAGTTTTCAATCGTGCTGTTCAAGAACCGGTTGCTGGATATCCATCTGTATGTTGTTATTCCTTTGAAAAGAAACCGCGGATATGCAGTTGGAATCACAGCACTCTGCAGAAAGAAAAAAGAATTAAAAAAAAACAGATATATACATTATTTGAAACACTGAATATTTGTACTAAAAGTGGCCTTAAATGAAGGAAAATCCTTCAAAACCAGTGCCTCAACCTGAATGGTGAATCCCAATGATGAAGTGTATGATGAAGAAATCGATGGTCCTGGTCTTTCTTGAAAAGGCAAGCTTGAAAACTGCGTCTCGTTTAGTCCTATAGCGTTTAAAGGGGCCGAGCTTCCAGCAAGATAGGCTACATTGCTTCCATTGCAGCTCAATCCTGAGCCAAGCTTCTCTGATACTGATAATCCTCTAAGTTGTGATTGGAAAAGTATTTTTGCAGTACCAAATACTCCAGCTGCAATATGGGACGACGTAATCTAAATAATTTGAAGCAAAAATGAAGCTATATATCACCCTATGTATGAGCATATACCTGAAAGTATAACTATATCAGATGCTACATAGTCAAATTCATTGAGAAATACAAGCCATCGTCGTTTGCTTCTTGCTTTGAATCCTCCTTCCTCTTTGTAGATATCGTCATCGTTTCTCACCATGTACTGAACCTCGCATTCTGTTTTGATAGTACATCCTGCCTGTGAAAGTAGTCCAAAAAGTTGAATTGTTTGAGAATATGTATCATTATATTTAGTGAAAACAAAGGATTATAATACAAACATACTTCAATGGCTGAGACCAAGTAAGTTTTATCAGTAGAGTTTTTTGCATTGTAAGAACATCCAGCAAGACAGTTTCCACAAGCTAGGCAGTTTCCCGGTTCTCGGGACTTTCTAGAATCTTCCATGTCAAAATTCATGCTCAGCTTCAATGGCTTGATGTTCCCATCGTACTCTTTATCGATCACTTCTTGCATGATCTTCGAATTTTGGAACTCGGTTGGAATATTCTGTGCTTTAAGCATCTCTGAAGCAAAGGCCTCATATTTATCCCAGTTTCCTTCCCAAGCCTCGGGCCATCTAGGATCACGTCGTGCACGAATTGTTGTAGGTAGAATAACTCCTGCATTTACGAGCGAACCTCCGCCTAAGCCACAGGCTGTAGCAGCTAGAGAATCATCTTGTATATGTACCTATGGTTAGGTAAAATTCCTCAAGATTCAAGAAATTAAATAATACTAAAGTATTTTAAACTTTTTTTCAACTGAAAAGGCATTAGCAGTGAATTTTGCATATGAAATATGTGCAAGTTTATGAATTTGCATTGGAAAGTACCATGCAACAGAGAGAAAATTTGAAGTCTCAAACCTGAAATAGTGCATTTTGAGGACCAAAGTTGATTCCAAAGTTGCTATTTTCCAACCTGACAGCAGACAAAATATTGAAACTGTTTGTTGGAAAATCCTTTGCTTCCCACTTACGCCCTTTCTCTAACAAGCACACCTTGAGACCGGCCATCGACAGCCTACAAGCAGCAACGGAGCCTCCGTATCCAGAGCCAACAACTACAGCATCATAGTCATTACTGCTTCCTACACCAAAGAAATCAGCTGCATGCTGCTTCTTCATGGTTAAAGCCTAATTTTGATACAACTTTATCAATGGCTCATACATATATGTATTTTTATATGTATTAATTATATATAAGGACTAGTAGATGTGGACAAAAGGAATTTGAGTTAGATTCAGATGACATTATACTGGATTCTCCGGCTGTCTGAGAAAAGGATAAAAAAGTATGAGGAGATTCTGCTGTCTATTATTTGAATACTTCTTTTATTTTATTACTGCATTTGAAAGAAGACAAATTCACTTAGCTGCCATTCATAGATATGTGCTCCAAGACAATGATCTTATCAGTCATTAGATTAATGATACGGATCAAGAAATAACATCGAAACGAGACACTGTCCTTCAACAGCTCTGATTATGTTTATGATGCACTGGTAATGCAATTTTTTTGAAATTTTGTAAACTGATATCCACTCTGTACAGTAATCAGGAAAACATAAAATGAATTTCCAATATCAGTCCATTTTATTTTAGATTTTTGGACTAATCTTAGTATGTAATAACATGGAAGTTCAGCCATATAGTACTAAACAAATGCTGAAAATCTCAAACAACAAAAATTTTACAGCTGAGTTTATGAAGAGTTAGAGTCTTGCTATTTCGACACACTTCTTTAAGGCCTCTAACAGGCTTCTCATGATCCGTTCTTCCCCGGGAGGCGGCTGTTCTTTCTTGAGCCCGTTTCTTACAGCTCTGAAGATCGGAACGGAGCTATCAGTTCCGGGAAAGACCAAACAATCTATGTACACCAGAACTTCTGTTTCTGCATCTCCAATTGTTATGAAACCAAGCCTAGCTCCACCTGGGATTTTGTCAACCTGTTTACAAATATAATGATCAAATTACCAAGCTATTTTACATAAATCGGATGTTATTAAATCATCGAGTTCGTTTGTTTTAACCGATACCTTCAGTGGCATTGGCAGAGGTAAATTAGCACCTTGGCATAGACTGTTCCCCCACTGTTAAAAAACATCAAAGATTCTGATGAGTGATTAGGACAAGAAATCAAAAACAGAATGCTTTTGTCTTCAACAATAGACTAAAATCAGTTCAACCAACAACTTGATTAACATATTATTAACCATATCATTGTACAAAATGCTTGCTTTTGTTTTATGCTTTTGTACTTAAAGAGTAAAGCAGCTGTGCTAGGATGTTCATGAGTCAAAACCTATAGTAACTTCCAAAAACTATCGATACACAACGAGGAATGCTAAAAACAATAACCAGTTTCACATTTTCTGTGTTCCCTCATTCTTATTAGGACAAGTTAAATATAGACAAAGGAAAATGATCATGAGACAAGAATTCTTGTCTCAGTTTCCACATAGCTATCAACTCATTGTATACTACAAAATTGTCCTTTACAGTAACTACAAAACAGATCTTAGCAGCCTAAATTTCTCAAACCTATGTTTTTCTTTCACCATGCACAATATAGCAATAATGGAATAAAAAAAAAAAATCAGAAAATGCATTTTTTGCATGTAACATTACCTGAAACAGCAGTGTCTCGAATCTAGCAACGTCGGTGTTCGAGGGCAGCTTCATGGTCCCCAGAGAAACTCCCTCTTCATCATCTACAGGTGAAATGCTATCTGTTGATGATGCCTTTGAAACTGCAGCTAGATTGTGTTTTCTTGAAAATTCTGGTGGATTAAGGAACTGAACAATGGTGGTAGATGTGATGAATGCTGGTGGCTTAGGTTTAACAAAGGCAGAAGGTGAAGATTTGAGGTGGGATGAATGGACTATGTTAATAATGTTTCTGATTGCCATGGAAGCCATGGCTTCTTTGTTTATTAGTTGCTGTGTGTAGAATAATTTATGGAGTGTGTGTGTGTGTGGTGTACATATTATGTGGTGATGAGAGTGGCCTAGGATATGAATATGGATAGAAATTTCACATTTGAGTTCAACAGTGGGGTCCCCTTCTTTGGGTGTAGAATTACCGAATGGGAACAACTGGTCCAACTTTTTTTTTTTTTCATATTTTGCGAATATGTATCACTATTAAAACAATATTCAATTCAAGTTCGTTTATTCATGTTTTAAGAGCTTCATGATCTATAGTTACTTAAAATTAAAAAATTTGGATCTTATATTTTTTTTTATCATTGTAAGCAGTGACAAACAAATAGTACAAAAGATCTATTGTAGTTTACTGCATAATGTCATATATTGTTTTTCTATATATATTTTCGGATGCTCGTAATATCATATATTACTAAACAAGTAACTACTACCTCTGTCCATGATAGACGGACCCCAATTTTTTTCGCACTGTTTATAATACTTTGTAATGAAAGGTTTTAAAACTCTCATTACAATGTACCAAAACCATCTAGAAAAAATTAAGGACTGTTTATTGTGGACAGAGATACAATAGTATGTTCGTGAAAAAAAAAAAAAAAAAAAAAAAAACTTAATAAGTTTCACATTTCCAATCCAATTAGAAATTAATGGGTTTCACATCCTCTAGCAATCAAAATTACATGATTCAATTAAATAGATCATCACATTTAGAAATCATAACAAAGAAGAAAAGTACAACTAAACAATAGGGTCTAAATTACAAGTCGAGAAGAAAATGGCTATATAAGTCTGTACAGTAAACAACCGCATAATCCGCCTTTAGATAAGAAATATCTCTAGTGAATCTTATCATTGGATTACGAGGAGCAAGCTTCAAGCTTGGGAAGAAGACTGCGCCAAGCATTGGCTATACTGTTAGCCAGATTTGCTTGACCTAGGGCGAATTCGTGGAAAGCCACACCCAAATCTACTGTCTTTTGTTCTTGGAATCGAACAATCTCTTCGTTCATTAGCTTCACGATTTTCTCGAACTTTCTCCAGGCCTCCGCACCCTCAGATTTTAGCTGCATCGGAAAATTAATTATTAGCTGGGTAAAAGAGGTCGAGAAAGAAGAAGTAAAAAATAATAGCATGATATCAGTGACAACCTCCTCGTATTCATGCTCGGTGTCATACAGTTTATCCGAACGTGTTAACCGAAGCTTGTTCCTGCAAATAATGCCCAGTTACAATAAGCTACTAATGAATTAGACTTGAGTAAAATATCAAAAAGTGTGAGGTATGAGTTCAGGGACATACATATCTATTTCCTTAAACTTAATTGCTTCAGCGAGTTCACAATGGTGCCTGAATGCATTTGCTCTCTCTCCTATCGTTGCCTGTCCCAGATCAACAGAAACTCTGATCAATTCTTTGAGAAATGAAACATAATGCAACAATATGGATAACGAAATTAAACGCTGGTGTGGTGGAAATTCAAGTACATGCAAAAAATGGTATTGGCTAGTTAATTTTACTCTCATATTCTAACTTCTTGTGCTTTAGTGTTCGTACTCACAACAACACGGGTCCAAATTTTAGAAAGCAAAGCCAATTGACCACGGGAGTGTTTAGAATACTTGTGCAAATTGAGAGGATGAACTCACCTTAATAGACTGAACAGACCGCACATAATCCTTTAAAGGTTCTTCAAAATTCATCAAGAGGTTCTGAGCCTAAAAGCAGGAAATAATAAGTTAAACAATCATTTCATCTTAAGAACAACTAACAACTCGAATAATACCTCTTTTTGCAGATGGATCGACAAAATCTCTGATTTTGCACCAAGCTCAAAGAATGCCTTTCCAAGAGCATTCCCTTCACACTCACCTAGTAGTTTCACAGCCTTACCAAAGTCTGATAAAGATTGTCCCAACTCTGTGATAATGCAAAAAACTTGACAATCATATAGTTGGAAAGAGAAAGGAAAGAGATTGATATCAAGGGCAGTTGGAATAGGCATGGCGATGGCAATTAAGAAATAAGTTCTACTAAAACATTAGTCTAGAAACCTGGGGAGGGATAAACGAAAACAGTCCATAGTTTCCACAAGAAATCACAAAGATTTGATAATTGAATATACCCCTGTGTCTCTTCACAAGACGGTAAGCATGCTTCTGCGCTTCAGCTAGGTGATCTTCAAGCTGAAAAACATAATTCTTGAGCTTCTCAAATTCGGGATTCGATTCTTCAACCGGCTTCTCTTTTCCAAGAACGACATCACTCACTCTGGATTGCACATCCTGCCAATATGAAAAGTCTGCCACTGTCATACATGAAATGCTTCACCAGTTGCTCGATAGGCATTACATACAACAGGATAAAATAATTATTGATGCCATCTAAGAAAAGCACACAATTTCAGTTCAAAGCAGATAGTTGTATGCTTCTTCAGAGAGAGAGAGAGAGAGAGAGAGAGAGTTTTAAAGATATCTGGAGCTGGCAATATGAATTAATTAAACTCAAAAACTCAAATTTACATTCTTTACTAACTAGTTACTAATCAAGCATAAATGTGATACCTTGAAAATCTGCATTAGGTCTGCTGGCTTTTTCTTAAAAATACCAGTTTCCTGGGATCGTGCTCTCTCCATAGTCTGCAGACCCCACAAAGTATTCAATTCAAATGTCCAATTTGATATATTTGTTGAACAAAGTTCCAGCTAATCAAATAACCTGCTCATCGACTGTCAGAAAGATTCTTAAATCCTCACTATATCGAAGCTCCTGATGTGAAGCTACCCGGTTGACAAACACATCTAAAGCTTGACGCCTCATCTCAATGAACTCAGCACTAAATCTGAACTTCTCTGTGCAGCAGAAACCAATGTTATGCGCATTACTAGTTCATGTATTTTGCAAAAATATAGCCCATAATCAGCTTCATGATGTGTCAGATAGTTTTAAGAAAAGCATAAGCCAGCAAACAGGAAAGCAAAAAGCTCCTGAGGTCTGGGAGATGTGAAGTATCGCCCTCAGCTAGAATTTTCAGACTGAGAATGATTATATACTAATCCATGGCTTTAAAGGTCAATATGCAAAGGTCACAAGTCATCCTTATTCAAAGGAGTCAGGAAATTAAAATTGGTGGACAAAACACGCTGGGGGAGCTTATTTACCAAATATGATTTGATTCAAAGCCATCAAGTTTCCAGGACCATACAAAATTACAGCAAATTATGACACATTACCTATGTCTATTTCTTTGAGGATTAGGGTTGAGTAAGCTTAAATTTGCACATTTGCTAAAGGTGTCATATTTCCTGAAATGCAAAATACACACCATATGTGAATTGTGACAGTTTTTATGGATAAAGGACCATTTTAAAACTAATATCAAGTTTGATGAGTGTGGGTGAGGGGGGGAGTGTTTTTATAAAGATCTGCTGCTGCTGAAGTAGAAATGAATGACACATATTCAGCTCATTACCTACAGTGCTCTTCTCTGGAAGGGGAGGGATGAAGACACCCTTATACTTTTCAAAAAGGCGGTCTCTTAGCCAAATAAAATCACTGTACCGACGGATAACAATTTTTTCGGGCCCATCATATTCAGGGAGGTTCGTCTGCAGACAAGTGTTAAAGTTTGTTATTTCATGAATCTGGGTCAAACTGATGAACTTAAAATGGTACAACAACAACAACCCAAGCGAAATAGAAGACAAAAGGCCAATATAAAGTTCAACCGAGGTGCAAAGATGCAGAAGTTAGTGCTTAACAATATGAAGAGAGCATGAAATAAATTAAATGCTCGCAAGATAACTCTCATTTTAGTAAAACATCTTTTCACCAAACAAATTAGATATAAAATGTGTCATGATTCATTGCATTATGAACCCAACAAATATCATCGCCTAGCAGTGTCACACAAAGCATAAAGATAAGAGTCTGTGTCAAGGCTTGCGTCATGGGCATCGGAGAATTGACAGATGCAGTCCATTGAGCTCTTTACAAACTCAAACACAAACTGCAAACTGCAAACAATCTAACATGTAGCCCTATAGCTGGATTTCTAGCATACATGCCTAATATCACCATCTTTGTACATGTGGGAGACACAAAATCTTAAACTCAGTGCACTGCATCAAATCCATGAGAATGAAATGGCAGGTTGAATTTTAGGCTTGTAAATTCCCGATGGTTTAATTTGAATGGATTTAAGCTTTGGTAGTCGATTTTGGACAGAGCTCAAGATATTTACAGATATTCAGTGTAAGATTTACGCCATTTTCCATTAGGCACATCAAAGGAATCTCATATCATGTTTCAGACATGCTAAAATAACTAGTGGTTAATAATGGACAATTCGGTTATTTCCTTAAGCATCATGCACATTAGTATTAATTGCTGAACTACAATATGCCATGTAGTCAGGACTCCCTAGTGGACTACCCGGTCCCGGATCCAATAAAGACTCTAGTGAGCTCTCATTCAACCTAGCTTCGCATTCTCATGGTATGTAACTTCAATAAATTCTAGAATATAAAAACAAACATAAACGTGCAGCATCTACAGGAAGATGATCATTAGAAACATAAACTAGCGAATAACCAGACCCAAAATAACTTATCCTCTCAGACAGATGCTAAGTTCCGCTGATTACCATGGCCGAAGCGAATTGAAAACCCAACTTCAATACACTAATGCAGTAAATTGTTGATTATGCACAAGTGCACCCCCCCCCCCTAAAAAAAAACTGAATAGTACCTTGGTAATAACTTTGTAGGAGATATAAGCCTGAACTCCATTTCCCATTTTAGCTGGATCAAGCACCGACACGTTTAGATACGGCGTTTGTGACGATGTGGATCGAGGGCTTTGCACCAGCGGCCCCGATCCACTTTCCTGCAGCGCACATTCATCTCGATTTCACAACAATTGCAAATTGAACGAATAATAAGAGCTAATTATCATAGCATGAATTCACAATTTAAAGATTTAGGATGTCGATTAAGCGAGATGAATATGTGCGCGGGTTTCGGAGTTACCGTATTAATCATCTTCGTGTTCTAGATAGAAGCGAGTCTTGACGCTAAGCTACGCGGTGCGAAGGTAGCTTACTTGACGGCGGCGACTGAAAACGGGGAGGCGGGGAACGACTGGAGAGCGGGCTACGACGCTACGCCACCGGGGACACGTTTACGAAGAAGACTGATATTTCTGATTTTCTACTCGGCGTTCAAGTCTATTTTGTTTTCTTGGTTCCTAAAAAAAAAAAAAATACTACTCCGTACTAGTACTACCTGACCCTCTTTTTTGGGCACATGTTTTCACATTTTTCGTTGATGAGTTTTAAAATAAATTTTTGAAGTATTTTTTTTTTTACTGGATACTACAACCCTAATAAAAGAAAGAATACTTCAAAATTTTATTTTAAAACTCATCAACGAGAAACGTGAAAACACGTGCCGAAAAAAGAGTTAGTAAATACTCCCTCCATTTCGCTTAACTTGGCTCATTTGAATAGTGGCTTTTCTGGCACGCTTTTCCACGCTTCTTGATGATGAGTTTTAAAATGGATTTTTGAAGAATTATTTTTTTTACGGGATACTACGATAGTCGTAGTATCCCGTAAAAAAAATAATTCTTCAAAAATCCATTTTAAAACTCATCATCAAGAAGCGTGGAAAACCGTGTCAGCACAAGCCAAAAAGTTTTGAGCCAAGTTAAGCGAAATGGAGGGAGTATAAGACAGAGGGAGTAGTAGTTTCATATTCATCTATGCTCTAATGCTCAAATATGACTGAACTAAGATTCAATTTTTATGGTGGATATACACCAATAATACAATTATATTTTTTAATTAAATTGTACTCTTTCTGTCCTATTAGAATATGCATATTTTTTGAATATATGTAAGGTATAAAATAATAAAACAGACATATTCTAATAGGACAGAGAGAGTATTATTATAATGCAACTAGACCAATCGTGTTTCGGCCCATAAGAGCATGTGTGTGACTGAACTAGTCCAGCCCACTTAGGCTCCGTTTTGTAGGCATGTTGAGATGAGTCATCTCCCTTCATCCGGAGTTTGGTAGCATTTTACAAAAAGTGAAAAGCCCGAACATCATCTACCCGGCCCGTTGCTATTTATTGTTTTTCCCACTTGACTCAACTCTCCAAAATGGTGAGTTGAAGGGAGATGACCCTCTCTTCTCACTTTGTAATAATAATAATAATAATAATAATAGGACTCAATAATATTTTAATAATGTAGATTGCAATTGTTGTTAAATAATAATAATATTAATAATATTTTATAGATATTGTCGGTTATAATTATATAATTAATAAATAAATATGACTCAATAATAATAACAATAATATTATTAATAATAATTCATTATTATTGTTATTATTATTAAAAAAAATTATCTCACTTTGAAAGATTTGCTACCAAACAACATATGATTCATTCATCTTGAATATTATTCATATGACTCATCTAGAGATGACTTCAAAAATGTATCAAACACTGCCTTAAGAGATCTAAACTTATCTATTTATAAAACTATCAAAAATAGTTCAGATCCATTTGACCAAAATCATATCGAGTTCGGGTAGATTTTGACATGATATTTTGCCAATAATGATATCCGATAGTAGTGAAACAAAAAAAAAAACTCTTAAAAAACGTTTATATCGAATTTATCCGTTTCACCCAAATTGGGTTGAAAGCAGGCCAACCCAAACTGACTCGATCTAACCCACACGATGTTCTCGCAGAGTTTAACAAGTAATATCTCATTTCATAGGATTACTGATTTTTACAAGAATGTTTGTTCATGTTAGTATGTTTTGTATCAACACGAGTTAAGTAATTGAAGCATGATGGTCATTCAATTACTGAATCATTACTAGTATTGCATCCGTGCGTTGCGCGGAATATGAATACTTCATTCGTCCCACATAAATTGTCCACATTAAGTTTGCCATAGAGATCAATGTAGGTAGAGATAAGGAATTTTAAAGTAGTATTAGTTGTGAGATAAATTTTTTACCATCTTAAGTAAGTGAACAATTATATGGAACGTCTCAATAAATAAACATGGACAATTAGAGTGTGACAGAACGAATAATATAAAAATATCATTATGATACTTGTTTTACAATTTAATTATATTTATTATAAAATAAAATTACTTATAATTCCTCCGCCTATGAAATGCGCATTGGTTTTGTTATTTCTCTCCGTCTACAAAATATGTATTATTCCTATTTTAGTTCATGATCACATACTCTCTTTCATATTCTAAATTGATTGATAATTTGTACGAACATAATATATCAAACCCAGTGAGTCTTACTGTCTGTTTAAACAAATATTGTATATTTCAATATGTTTTTAAATCTCGTGTCACCAAGAGCTCGTGTACTGTTTATGGACAGAGGGAATATAATAAACAATAATTTATAATGATCGTATTAAAAAATTGAAATTCCAAATTGTATACGACCCTAATTTTAAATCATTAACCATATTTTACTAATAATAAAACTAAAATTAAATATTGAAAAATAATTAAAAACGCTTACACGATTAACTCTAATTAATAATTTTATGTTAAACTAAATTATACTCCTATCATATTAAACTTGAAGAAAAATAAATGTGCGTGACATTGAAATTGGCACATGGAATTTCATATGCAAAAATTATAAAGTACTACAATGTATTCTTCGATTTTTTAAAATAAGTAGAACAGAACCGCTCCCCTACCCACGGTGGGCATGCCCACCGCTTATGTGGCAATGCCACGTGTTAAATTTTTCCTTTTAGGGTTCGATTTTTTTTGGTAGGGTTTAGTTTTTATGGTATGTATTTAAATAACTTTCTTATTTAAAGCATTGTCACGTCATCCGTTGGCATATTAAGTGTGGGCATTGGATCATAACTCATAAGTAGAAAAATTTTGGTGTTCCGTTTACGATTCGATGATTTTTTTTCACAACCGAAGAACTAAATTTTTTATTATTATATTTATTATTAATGTTTTATCTATTCATATAACTAAATAACTTGCAAGAATCAAATTAAATAATTTAAAAGAATCAAATAACTTAAACTCACTAATAATGTAGATGTACATCAATTGAGAGATTTAGAGCTTAGAACGAGGATCAAATTAAATTTAAGAGATATAGAGAAGTTGGATGTCTCATCTTATTTTTATTTTTTTTGTTATTTTAAATCTTATCGAGTTCTACCAATTGAGAAAGATATAAAATCATGCATAAATTAATAAACGCTTATGAATTATGTGATGCTTCTTTTAAGTATGCAGCTCTAAAAGAAACTAACAAATTGAAACTCGTATGCCAAGTGAAACTGCATCTTTGGTAGATTTTCGTATGCCAGTAACTAAAAGGTAAAATATACAAGAACGTCAATCAAGAGTTTACAATGTCTACTGTATAGAGGAAGGTCAAAAAACAAACATTAAAGGCCCCTAGTCTTGGCCATTACTCGACTGGAGACAGAGATAGAAGCATCCACCACGGAGGGCTGGAGGCGAAGAACAAGATTAAGGGCCGACTCCTTCTGAATATTATAGTCGGCAAGAGTTCTGCCATCTTCGAGCTGCTTACCAGCGAAGATCGATCGCTGCTGATCCGGAGGAATCCCTTCTTTGTCTTGATTATCGATGGAGTCTGAACTCTCAACCTCCAGAGTTATGGTTTTCCCAGTTAAGGTCTTCCCAAAGATCTGCATACCACCTCTCAATCGCAACACGAGATGGAGGGTCGACTCCTTGCCTGCAAAGATCAATCTTTGCTGATCCGGAGGGATACCTTCCTTGTCTTGAATCTTTGCCTTCACATTATCGATGGTGTTTGAACTCTCAACCTCCAAAGTGATGGTCTTTCCGGTCAAGGTCTTCACCAATATCTGCATCCCACCCCTCAAGCGCAGCACGAGATGAAGGGTCGATTCTTTTTGTATATTGTAATCAGCCAGTGTCCTGCCATCTTCGAGCTGCTTGCCTGCAAATCAATCTCTGCTGATCGGGAGGGATCCCTTCCTTGTCCTGTATCTTGGCCTTCACGTTGTCAATGTTATCTGAGCTCTCAACCTCCAAAGTTATGGTCTTTCCAGTCAAGGTCTTCACGAAAATCTGCATTCCACCACGAAGGCGGAGGACAAGATGGAGGGTGGACTCCTTTTGGATATTGTAGTCAGCAAGGGTACGACCATCTTCGAGTTGTTTTCCAGCAAAAATTAGCCTCTGCTGATCTGGAGGAATTCCTTCCTTGTCTTGAATCTTAGCTTTGACATCGTCAATAGTGTCAGAGCTCTCAACCTCGAGAGTAATTGTCTTGCCAGTAAGGGTCTTAACAAAGATTTGCATCTGCAATCAAAAAATAACCGAGACCATCAATGACAATAAAGTACATGCTAAATCCAACTTTTTGCCATGCTAACAAGCAATATATTTAATCAGACAAGTATAAACACTGCATTAGTGCAAAAGTTCTTGTACAATATCCTTTCAACCCGACAACTTTAACCATATAAATCTTTTAACTAGACCAAAAATAGCCCAAGAATTTTCTACTAGTATATTGCTTTCACTAGCAGATTGGGTTTTACTTCCACCCTTAATAATATGTGAGGTGAATGACACCAACAAGAAACACCATCAAGCAAGTCTAAGATTACACATCCTAAGATAGATAGATGATAAAATAATGGATGCTTATCAAAACAAAATTTCTAGATTCTGAATCAGGAGGTTGCAATAAAGCAACATCTTTCGCCTCCCTATTTTTCCGATTAAGAATTTAAGAGTATAATCTGAAACAAAAGAACAATACATATGCATGATTACAAAGAATTGCCCAATATCCCCCAGCACCAAATTGAGAATTAACCCTAGTTCTTTAAAATGAAATTTCAAGCCTAATTATTCAATCCGGTTTCAATTTTAAAAAATCCACTGCAACAACCGATTCAAAAGCAGAACAAACTCAAAACTTGCACATGGCATCAAAACCCTACTGAATCGGACAGATCAAACACATACACAAAGCATCGCGGAAACCGATAGACACCATTAATGTAAACAGAGATAAAACGAGGAAAAAGATGAATACCTTGGCAAGCTGCTTGCCTGCAAAGATCAACCTCTGCTGATCCGAAGGGATCCCTTCCTTGTCTTGGATTTTTGCCTTAACATTGTCGATTGTGTCTGAGGTCTCGACCTCCAAAGTGATGGTCTTTCCAGTCACGGTCTTCACAAATATCTGCATCCCACCCCTCAAGCGCAGCATGAGATGGAGGGTGGATTCTTTCTGGATATTGTAATCTGCAAGTGTTCTACCATCTTCGAGTTGCTTCCCAGCAAATATCAATCTCTGCTGATCCGGAAGGATCCCTTCCTTGTCCTGTATCTTGGCCTTCACATTGTCAATGGTGTCGGAGCTTTTGACTTCCAAAGTGATGGTCTTTCCTGTCAAGGTCTTCACAAAAATCTGCATCTCACCAAACAAGCACAGCACAAGATAGAGGGTAGATTCTTTTTGTATATTGTAATGTGCAAGTGTTCCTCCATCTTCGAGTATCTTCCCAGCAAAAATCAATCTTTGCTTGTCTGTAGGGATCCCTTCCTTGTCCTGTATCTTGGCCTTCACATTGTCAATGGTGTCTGAGCTTTCTACTTCCAAGGTAATCATCTTTCCAGTCAGGGTCTTCACGAAAATCCACATTCCACCAGCTTCCCTGCCATTCAGTTCTTGAGATTCCTCTGTGGCACTGCAACAACAAATATTCTTATAGATACTTATTTATATTTATTTTCCATTAATATGAGATGCTTTGTCAAGAAATAAGAAAAACAAATGCCTTTAAAATAAAAAAACTAAACAGAGAGGTGAACTAGACAACCAACTAAAACTGTCTTATTCAATGCCTTTTTGTTCATCCCCCAGTAAATCATATTGTTCCTGAATTACTTTATCAGACGACTCTCAAACAACCTAATATCCTTATTCGCATTCAAGCATTGACGAGCCCCTCCTAAAAACATGTCAATTCTTGAATTTAATTCAGAAGGCTACACCTAAATAAACAGCACATATACAGTTTATATTAATGGAAAACGACAGAGATTGAAAAGTAACGATCAATAATTTCATTGGGACCGCCTAGATGAAAGGTATATTGAATAAAATAAACAAGCAAAATAGAGAACTGCATCATGAATACCAAATCTCCAAGTTCACCTTAAGTTCAACTGAGCCATAAAGATTATATCTGATAAATGCACAGAGCAACCTGAGCTAAGTTACCACAGTTCCGTAAACCCTTTGAACTGAAAGGTGATCACACAATATAGAAAACCTCTGTTCAAGTTTATAAAGACTCGGTTCCAGAATCCACATGAATTGATACAAGGATAAGATACGTACAACCACATACAACGTATAAGTTTTAAGCTAATATGACGAATCTTAAACATACAAACATTACAAGTTTTTGTAGCAAGTTCTATCAATATTCTGAAAAGCATTACTAGTCACGACTTAGGAGAAGCGTTTTTATGACAGAACATCAGCTTAAAGGCGGTAATATGACGAACCGAGAATGGATACGTTCGAACACATTCAAGATCCATGACTTGAGAATGATCCACAAAAAGATTTACCTAATATCTCTACTTGCATTAAATACTTGCATTCAAGAATACCAGTTTCATCAGTACCTATTATCCTCCAAAGACGAGTTCTGCAAATCGACGATAAGTTCATCAATGCCCTCCTCGATCCCATTCGTGTCAGAAATCACCGCGTCGAAGCCTAACGCGTTAAGCTTTCTGAGAACTTCCGCATCTGGAACAAAAATGCCACCCGGGTAACCGCCGCCGCTGCCGTACTTCCCCGACAGATGAATCGCGACCATTAGATCACCTCCGTTCCAGACGAAAATGGGTGGAGCACCGGAAATTTCAACCAACTCACAAACAAGCGCATCCACTAGAACTGTGTAATCATCCATTTGCCGCGAATACAACTCTTTCATCCTCGGATCATCGGAGCCACATTTACGAATTTCAGTCTGCTTAATCTGTCGAAGATAGCTAGCAATCTCGTCTAGGGTTTCTCGTAGCCACTCAGAATTCCTATCTTCGCCGATTCCGGACGATGCAAACTGTACAGATTTATCAATTAGATCATTCAATACATCGCCCATTCTTCTTAATCGTCAAATTCAGTAAAAAAAAAAGAAAAAAAAATTGGCAATAATTTGGAAAGAACAACGGAGCTAGAATTGTAACTGCTTTTGAGATTTGAAATACGACGACGATGATGATTGATATAGAAGCTTTTGCCCAGCTTTATAACTGCGGCTCCCTCCATTTTAAAGTCGGCGCTCTCACGCTGCTTCTCCGGCTCCGGCAACACAATGCAATTAATTCTTTTTAATAAGTTGAATTCTAAATAAATTTAATTAATTTTATACAAATAAAGATTTTATAAATAAATTAAGTACTCCCTCCATTTCACTTAACTTGGCTCAAAACTTTTTGGCTTGTGTTGGCACGGTTTTCCACGCTTCTTGATAATGAGTTTTAAAATAGATTTTTGAAGAATTATTTTTTTTACGGGATACTACGACTGTCGTAGTATCCCGTAAAAAAAATAATTCTTCAAAAATTCATTTTAAAACCCATCATCAAGAAGCGTGGAAAAGCGTGCCAGAAAAGCCACTATTCAAATGAGCCAAGTTAAGCGAAATGGAGGGAGTAGTACTATTACTAAAAGGAAATATTAATATTTAATCATTTGGTTCTCCTTTAAACTAGAGGTGAGCAAAACCGAACCATGGTTTGGATCATTTTTTTTTTTGTACTATAGTTCGGATCAATTTTTAAAAGCAAAACCGAACTATTTTTGGTTTGGACCGGATTCAGGTATTTGGTTTTCGGTTTCATCAAAACCAAACTTATTTTATATTTATAAAATATTTAATACTTATATAATATTAATATTTTATTAAAACCATATACTCAATTTCAATTACGCAAATTCCTCAAATCAGTAATCCTAACGCTCCTCTCTCTCTTGCGCTGTTGCGACTTTGACGGGTTGTTTTTATTTTGTTGATGTTAGACTGTTCTTTATTTGGTGATGTTGTTCACTTACACTTGTTGCATGCTTTTGGAGTTTTTGATGTTTTTGAGTTATTGACTTGTTGGATATTGGATAATTTAAGCAACTTTAATTTTGTTAAAATCTTGTGGAAGTATTTGTTGCTACATGATTTTGTTACTAATAAAAGTTTAGGCCAATCGAACCGAACCTGAACCCAAACCAATATTTTCGGTTTGGTTCGGATCGGTTATTGAGATAATTTGGATTGGATCAATTTTATTTTTTAAAAGCATCGGTTTATTTAGTTTTAAATTTCGGATCAATTTTGACCTGAACCATCCATTTGCTCACCCCTACTTTAAACTCCTTCCAGCCCCCTTGTAATTATTGAAATTTTAGAGTGAATCGAACATAATAATAATAATAATAATAATAATAATAATAATAATAATAATAATAATAATAATAATAATGTTTGCAAAAAAAAAAAATAATAATAATAATAATAATAATAATAATATGGTTAAGAAAAAAATGTTTTGACTGAATACGTCGTACATAAGACCATATGAAAATATTTTGGCCACATCTCAAAATCTTTGAATTCGAAATAATTGTTAAGTGTGCCAAAGAAAAGTTCAAATACAATTCAAATGATTCAATAATATGAAAAAACAAATAATCTAATAATCAATATAAAAAATTAATAATTACATTAGGAATTGGATTTCAATAAAAAAGAATGGCCGAATTCCGTGAACATAGATCTATTCCGGTAGATCGAACCACGTAAATCCTTCGTGTCCTTTTATTTTCGTGTTCATTAATTTCTCGTCTATGTACATTAATCACCCTTGGAAAACAAGATCGATCACTGGCGCCGTCTGTAGGAAACTAAAAATTTGTGAATTCCGATCAAAGTTTTCTTCGTAAACGATAGCCATGACGAGAACAACACGATCAGCCGCCGCTGCCAAGGAGAGGGAAGCTCAACAACAAAAGAAAGCTGCGCCTGCAAACCCGCAATATCGAGACGCGGACGAGGTCGACGCCAGCCAGGCGCCGGGTTCTAACCGCACACAACGTCCCGGGAAGGAGCATGAGCGAAGTCTGACCTCGGAAGGAGATGTGAGAAACCTACCGGTGGACAAGTTCGGCAACCCCCTCCACCATAACCAAGAAGGTCGTGACAGCAGCAAGGAAGACGACCTTGCCAACTTCCAGCAACAGTTCGACGACGCTGTAAAAGCGTATCTGGCGAACAATCAATGAGATTTCTCAAAGTTCGTCGAGCAGCAGAAAGCTCATAGCCGAGGAGGAGAGCACGAAGCTGCATCCGGATCAAGGCACCGGCAAAAGTCCCCAAGCGTCAGGATTCTAGACGCACGGGACGCCGAGATCCCTCCTAGGCAATTTGCTGATGATCGCCAAAGGAACTATAATCGCGTTTCACCTCGGCGCGACACAATCTCACCTCGTCGCTATGCTAACTCACCTCGGCGCGACAAGGACAATTATCGAGGCGGGAGATTCGACGTTTATGGGAGGATTTCTACTCCTTTCACTAACCGGATACTCTACACACCTCTCCCTTCTTCGTACAAGGTGCCACTGGTGAAATCGTACAACAGATTATGTGACCCACAGAACTTCCTTTCCCAATTTCAATACAACATGCTCAATCAAGGGCTCAGTGACGACATCTACATGTGCAAAGTGTTCCCGGAGCTGTTGGTTGATAATGCTCGCATGTGGTTCGATAGCTTACCACCTCGGAGTATCAACTCCTATGACGAGCAGATGCAGGCCTTCGAGCGGAGATTTTTCCAAAAGGCCGAGCCCAAAACCACTGCGGCACACCTACTTACCATAAGGCAAAAGCGAGGCGAGTCTATCAGCGACTTTATGACCAGATTCAATGAAGAAAGTCTAAAGTCGATCGTCTAACTGTGAGGTCCTTATCTCGGCCTTCCAGAACGCTATCCAGTCGGGCGCCCTATATAGGGAGCTCGTAAGAAACGAGCCTCGTACTGCGAGGCAATTATGAAATATAGCTGATCAGTTCGCTAAAGCTGACGAAGCCGACAGGTGCAAGCGCGAAACTAACAAGGCCGAACCGATGGATCGGAAGAAGGAAGGTCGTAATGACCGAGGCCAAGGCCGCCGAAGTGCCCTCGACAGACTCCAGCGGGCACTAATTGAATCCCGGCTTGGACCTCAGCAGAACTAGGAAAAGAGCCAATTCACACAGTTGATGAGGCCGAGGACAGAAATCTATGAACTGCACGCTAACATGTTCGAGAAGTCTCAGCCCATGTCACGAGGAGGGTCGAAACGCCGATCCAAGGACAAGTATTGCCGATTTCATGAGAATTACGGCCATGACACGGAGGACTGCAGGAACCTGGCTGCAGATATCGAGCACTTGGTGCGTGACAGTACCCTTAAAAAGTACCAAAATTGCGGCCAATACGAAGCCCGACCTCAGGGCAAGGGAAAGCGCAAGAACCGAGGAGGGAATAACTGTGGCCCCCATGTGGACAAGAAGCCGAAGCACGAGGATGAGGACGAAGACGAGGACCAATCTCAGTTCGACGGAATCATCACAGCTATCACCGGGCTCCCTCAAGGAGCCACGAAGTTATCACTTAAGGCCGAGGCCCGAAGTCCCCAGACTAACGAACCCTCACAAAAAAGGTTCAAAAAGGACGAGACCATTACATTCTCTGAAAAAGACCCAGTGCCGTCGACCATACCTCACCAAGACGCCATTGTGATCGAGGCCGTGGTGGCCAACAAGCTCGTTCAACGAGTATTCATCGACAGTGGAGCCTCGGTGAGCGTACTCTTCAAGGATTGCTTCGAGAAGCTAGGGGTCGAAGAGGCACGTCTCACACCGGCGCCGATCCTCCTAAAAAGCTCCGTCCAACAAGAGACGCAAATAGAGGGGGTCATTCAACTCCCTGTTACGGTGGGGAAGCATCCATTGTCATCCACCAAAGTAATCAACTTATTCGTCGTAAAAGCCAACTCTCCCTACAACATCATCCTAGGAAGAGATTGGTTGGTGGCGGTGAAAGCGATCTACTCGGTATACCACTTGACGATCAAAATCTCGTCCAAGGGCGGGGTGATCGTAATTCGAGGTGATCAGAAGCGAGCCAAAGAGTGCATGCAAATCGCCCTACGAGGTGTCGGAACACCTCAGCACCCACAAGCATAGCAACCAAGGAAACCCGATGAGTTGGCGATGGAAACAACGTCATCCGCATCTGACGAGCCAGTAGAAAATGTCGCACTCTACGAAGACCACCTGTCTAAGGTCGTCAAAGTAGGTTTTGCGGGCAGAGCCGAACTCCGAAAGCAGATCGTCTAACTTCTTCGGGAATACAGAGATGTCTTTGATTGGTCACCCCTTGATATGACCGGGATTGCACCAAGTATCATCACATACCGGCTAAACATTGACCCGGGAGTAAAACCAGTTCGACAAAAGCAGCGAGTGTTCGCAGCAGAGCGGAACCAAGTCATCTATGACGAGGTGCATCAACTCTTGAAGGCGCAGATACTCTTCGAGGTTAAATATCCGACGTGGATAGCAAATCTGGTGATGGTCAAAAAGCAAGAAGGAGGGTGGCGGATGTGTATCGACTACACCGATCTCAACAAACACTGTCCCAAGGACTGCTATCCCCTCCCCAACATCGACAAGAAAGTCGAAGCCCTCATCGGCCATAAAGTCTTCAGCTTCCTAGAACTGTACAAAGGGTACCACCAAGTCCTCATGAGTGACAAGGACGCGCCGAAAACAGCTTTCATTACAGACTTCGGCGTTTATGCGTACAAGAAGATGCCTTTTGGACTCAAGAATGCTGGAGCGACCTATCAAATAATGGTCGACAAAATATTCGAGCCTCACATCGGCAAGACCGTAGAGGTGTATGTAGACGACATCGTCGTCAAAAGTAAAGAGCCGACTACTTGTGTTGATGACCTCAAGGTCGGCTTTGGCCTCCTTCGCAAGGTGAACCTTAAGCTAAACCCCGAGAAGTGTACCTTCATGGTCTGATCAGGAAAATTTCTAGGGTGCTGGGTTTCTCATGAGGGGTTGAAAGCCAATCCATTCAAAGTCCGAGCCATCCAAGAGATGAAGGTGCCAAAAACCATTCATGATGTGCACAAATTGACGGGCTGCTTGGCCGCGCTAAGTCGTTTCTTGTCTAAAGCCGCCGAAAAATAGCTCCCTTTCTTCAAGATTTTGAAAAAGGCGCCGGACTTCGAATGGAAAGACGAACACAGGTCGGCATTCGAGGAGCTCAAAAAGTACCTTGCCAATCTCCCAACCTTATCCGTTCCAAAGGAGGGAGAAGTCATTTCCCTATACCTCGCAGCTTCGGACGAGGCCATAAGCGCGGTGCTAGTTCGGGAGGAAGGACGTCGTCAGCTGCCTGTCTATTTCATCAGCCGAGCACTGAAAGGGCCGGAGACGAGGTACCAACCACTCGAAAAAGTTGCGCTCGCATTGGTAAATGCCGCAAGGAGATTGCGACCTTACTTTCATGTGCACCCCATACAAGTCCTGACCGACCTGCCACTGCGACAAGTGCTGACAAAACCAGAAGCGTCGGGCGGGATCGCAAAATGGACAGTCGAGCTCGGTGAGCACACCATCTCTTTTTGCCCACGTTAAGCCATCAAAGGTCAAGCCTTAGCGGATTTTCTAGTGGAGGCAAAATTTACAGAAGTGCCAAAGCCGACCGAACCATCCCCAAGCAAAACTGATGCCGAAGCTCTGACCAACCCACCAAAAGATTGTTGGAAAGTCTACGTGGACGGGGCTTCGGGACATTCGGGAAGCGGAGCAGGTGTCATACTCCTCAGCCCAGAAGGACAAGAGACCACTTATGCACTTCGGTTCGACTTCCCAACAACAAATAACGAGGTAGAGTACGAAGCCCTAATTGCCGGACTTTGTCTAGCTCAGGCCCTCCAATTACGAGCTGTTCAAGTCCACAGCGACTCTCAAGTCATAGTGAGTCATATGCTAGGAAAGTACGAGGCTAAAAGCAAAAGGATAAAAAAGTACCTCCACAAAGCCAAGAGTTTGCAACAAGGCTTCTCATATTTCGAGTTGGTTCGAATTCCAAGGGGGAAAACAACCGAGCCGATGCTTTAAGCAAATTAGCGTCATCATTTACAAGCTCTCCCGTGGAAGAAGTCAAGTGCCAAAGCATAGACGAAGCCAAGGTCAACCTAGTAATTGAGGACGAGCCGAACTGGATGACCCCCTTTCAAACATATTTGGAGAAGGGCGAACTACCCAGTAATAAGCTTGAAGCTAGGAAGATCTTAAGCAAGTCTCCGAAGTATACTCTAGAGCAATGAGTACTATACAGAAGATCGTATCTTCAGCCTCTCCTAAGATGCGTTGGGCCGAACCAAGCGGACTGCGCATTGCGAGAAGTACATGAAGGATCGTGCGGAAGTCACATCGGAGCTCGAGCATTGTCAAAGAAAGTAATGAGATGGGGATACTACTGGCCCACAATGTTCTAAGATGCAGTCGACCTCGTGAAGAAGTGCCCGAAATGCCAAGTTCATAGGACAGTGCCGAGGCTACCCCAGACCGACCTCACAAGCATGCACAGCCCTTGGCCATTCATGCAATGGGGGATAGACATCGTCGGCCCATTAGACAAAGCTCCCGGACAGCTCCAGTTTCTCATCATAGCCATCGGCTATTTCACTAAGTGGGTCGAGGTTGAACCCTTGGCAAAGATCACGAGCAAGAATGCCCTCAACTTCGTCTGGAAGAATGTGATTTGCCGCTTCGGTGTACCTCACATCCTAATCTCGGATAATGGGACGCAGTTCACAGACATGACATTCAGGGAATGGTGTGAAGGGCTTCATATTCAACAGAAGTTCACTTCGGTAGCTCATCCTCAAGCAAATGGTCAAACCGAAGTCACCAACCGGACGATCATCAAGGGACTCAAAACTCGCTTAGATAAAGCCAAAGGAGATTGGGCAGCGAACTTACCCCAAGTCCTATGGTCATACTTAACAACTCCCCGGACCTCGAACGGTGAAACGACCTACAGTTTGGTGTACGGAACCAAAGCAGTGATCCCGGTAGAGATAGGCCTGCCGAGCCCCCACACTATCAACTTTTCAGCCGAAGACAATGAAGAAGGTCTCTGAACCAATCTGTATTTGTTAAAGGAGAAGCGAGAGCTCGCCTACATAAGGGAAGCCAAGTACAAACAGTAAGTAGCTCAGTACTACAACCAGATAGTCAAGTACCAGCAATTCCAAGTAGGAGACCGCGTCCTTCGAAATAACAAAGTCAGCAAGGCTGCAAAGCTTGGAAAGCTAGAAGCCACATGGGAAGGACCGTACCGAGTTGAAGAGGTCCTCGGCAAATGGTCGTACAAGCTCGCCCACTTATCCGGTGAGCCAATACCCCGTACATGGCACATTACTCATTTAAAGAGATACTTTGCATAAGTGGCTGAGAGTAATATTTAAGTCCATTTAGTTCGTTTAGGTTACGAGTCAGGTCTTCTTGTGATTTTTTGTTCGAACTTCAGTTTTTCTATTAATAAATTTTTTATTTCTCCTTTAATTTGTTTGATCTTGCATATCTCATTTTGCATTTATGAATATTACTACTCCACTTATGCATCTTATCTCGCCCTTTTACTTTAAAACCCTGACGAGGGTAACTTAATATCCTTTCGAGGATAAATAAACCTCAAAACTGGGGTAATATTCAAACGCGCGTAAGGGAACCACCCCTATCGATACTTCTCAACAAATAAGGAACCTCAAGCCTACTTTCATTAAAAACAAGGACGAATTACCTTTGTTTAAAACGAGGAGACACTACCTTCGTTAAAAATAAGGACGAATAACCTTTGTTTAAAACAAAGACGAGCCTAAACCTCGTCTTATGACGAGGTCGAGCTATCTAAAGCCTAAACCTCGTCTTATCACGAGGTCGTGCTATCTAAAGCCTAAACCTCGTCTTATGACGAGGTCGTGCTATCTAAAGCTTAAGCCTCGTCTTATGACGAGGTCGAACTACCTTAAGCCCACCTTCATTTATAACAAGAACTACCTTAGTTAAAAATGAGGATGAAATGCTTGAATAAGAGAAGTACAAATGAATTTCCATTTTAAGAAGACGAAGAGCCCGGAGGCTTAGGCTTGCTAAAGCTGAGCTAATCTCTAGCAAAATCTCTACTAGTGTTCAGATTCAGGATGTTATCTATTTTAATTCTACCTCCGCCTCGACTTCGTCCAGTAGCTCCTCTACCTCGGCCACTCTGAGTCCCCTGTCTTCGGGTACTTTGGCCTCATTTAGACGCCGACTGACTTTCTCGATCATAAAATTCCTGAGAGTGGCGATTGACAATCCTAGAATCAGGATTTGCCGAACTTGAAGCTCCACCTTCCAGGAACTCCACAGAAGTACGATCGAGAAGCCTCAAGCCAGAACCATGGGTAGCTGAAGTCGAAAGCCCGACCTCTGACAAAATACGTTACTTCAGCCTTGGGTGACGATCCATGACTATCTCATAAGTGCTCGCCACTTGCATAAACTCGTTTACTTGATCCCGAAGCTCCCAGGAGTCATCTCCGTATTGTTCCCTGTAGCTTCGGCACCGAGCCTTGAGCTCCTTGACCTTGTCATGGGTCTCAGATATGGTAAATCCACCAGTTCGGTGGATGATAGCTTTGTACTCAGCATGCTCCAGAGAGATCACTTTGGCATCTTTCTGCGATATCTCCAACTTCTCTTCGAGCTCCAAAAACCGAGCCTGCAACTCGTCAAACTTAACCTGAGCAGCAGTAAGCTTGACAGCGGCCTCGTTTTGAACATGCCCAGCCCGGCCTTTCCAACGTAAGACTTCAGTTTCTTTCAATT
The DNA here is from genome assembly GCA_001642375.2 of Mentha longifolia. Classification (NCBI taxonomy): domain Eukaryota; kingdom Viridiplantae; phylum Streptophyta; class Magnoliopsida; order Lamiales; family Lamiaceae; genus Mentha; species Mentha longifolia. The sequence continues at coordinate 6,184,971 of CM038117.1, forward strand.
CAAGAGCTCGGGTTAAATGGGATATTTGTTCAACTAATGGAGAAGCGTCAAAAAGTTCGGGAGAAGACTATAAAAGTACAAAAGAGATTTCAATTAAAGTTGGAATTTCATTAAAAGCCATTTCGGCAAAAAAAAACGCCATCCTAGTGATGACGTAGCACAATGGTCTAATATATATATATATATATATATATATATATATATATATATATATATTTTATTTTTTTTATTTTTTTTTGAAGAGGATCAATTGACCCCTCCAAGATTCTCCTGCTAAGGCCCAGCCTCTGCATTCTTCTGCTCCTCCTCGGCCTGTCTCACCGGCTCTTGGTCTTGAATTTTAACCTCCTCAGCCAAGCTTACGATTGCGGTTTCGACCTTTGGATCTTTGTCAACCGGACAAGAGCGGATGCTTTCGGCGGAAAGGACAGTAGACAGCGAAGTAAGCTTATTCACTACCGGGAAGTCTCCCATGAACTGCGATAACACCGCTGCGTACTCGCGAAGCAGTTCGTCAGACGATATCACCTCATAACCATACTTAGACTTATCTAAGTCTGGATAATCATGGACAATCTCGTCAATGACTTCCGCTTTCACGACAGCGTTCAGAACCGTCGCCAGCTCAGTCGCCAGTTTGGAAAACTTCCATGAAAGGAAGAGCCTATCTGCAAAGGCACGAAGTACCTCCCCTTGGGAGGACACCACCTCGGCCTTAATACCGGCCGCATTTGCCTTCTCTGAGGCCACTTCGGCCTTTAGCATCGCTGCTTCGGCTCTAGCCGCTTCAGCCGCGGCTATTAATTCAGCCATCATCCTTTCCACCTCTCTGACTTTCTCTTCGGCGGCGGTAGCCTTGTTCGCCAAGTCCTCCTTGGCCGCCTTCACCTGGTTTAGCTCCCGAGCCAACTTCTTATGCTCGGTTGCTAGGTCGGCGACAACCAGTTTAGCACGCTACAATGTGGATCAGCATTAAAGCAGTGAACTAGAACACTAAAATATTCTGAAGTAAAAGCTAGCTACCTCGGCAAGAGACCTCGGCGAGCCTAATACTTGATCAGAGGGCCCACCACCCCCTACCCCGATGATAACTACGTCGGACCCAACGCGCGGTTCTTTACTCTGCCATGGGGCAGGACGAAGCGGTGAACACATATGTGGAGAAACCATCGGAGGGGACTGAACCACCTCCATAGTTTTCTCTGAGGAGGCAGTAGAAGTTGGTTTCGAGGCCTCCAGAGTAAGCCTCGTCCTCTTCCTGGATTTTTTAGATTTCAACTCGAAGTTCACTGCAAAACAAAGACGACGGGGGGTTAGAACATATAAAGAAGACCCCGATGTACACAAGATAAAACAGGGTCTCACCCGGATTCACCATCCTAGTGGGATCATAAGGGCTTAACCCGTATTGAGCGAGCTCGGCCTCGCTATATTGTTCAGACACGATGCCGAGCTCCCCTAAAACTGTCTCGAGATCACCGAATCTCTCTTCGGGTATTCTGATCCTCTAACTTGTCCATTTTCCAGTAGAACTGGGAAACCTCGTCAGTCCGGCAGAAAAAATACTTCCTCTACCAATTCGCATTCTTGGACTTCGTCTTAACCCTAAACCCTAAATTAGGGGAAAGGTAGAACCACCCCGAGCACGGCTTAAAGTGGAAAAACCTAAGGATCATTCCTAGGGTTAGAGGGAAACCGAGGTGACCGACCTCGATAGCAAGGCCGACAAGCTGTATAAACGAGTTCGGCATAATTTGCCTTACGGCCAGGCCGAACTTCCGTAATAGCTCGTCAAAAACATAAATAAGGGGAAAACGAAGACCACAATCTAAGCAGTCCTCGTAAACAGTAAAAAATTCCACCGGAGATGCACAAGCCCTATCCTCTGGGCGTGGAACGATAAGAATAGCAGAATTGGGGAAAAAGTACTTTTTCGCAATTTGTTGAACCCTAGACGCGTCCAAAACTGACGGGTATTCTAAAATCTTACCAGACTCCTTATCTATGGGCGAAATAGAAACCCTATAGACACTAGGAAAGTCGGAATCGACAGAAACACATTCAACATCAACAAAAGGCGACACCGTTGACGGAGAATCTGACAGCGACACAGACTCATTCCGGCTTTCATCGCCGCAAAAATCTACAGCATGAGAAGAAGAGGCCATTATAAAACTTACTTGTCATAGGGAACTGGACCAACAACCACGATGTGAATTTAGACGGTGATGAGCGACAGTGACGGAGGGAACAAACACTTGAAAGAAGAAGAAAGAGGGCAGAAAGTTGAAAGCTTTTTTTGAATTTTTTGGAAAATGCGATAGAATAGCGTCTCAAGGAAGTTATATTCGTGTTCCGCCTTTTTGCCTCTCCCCCCACGTCCAATCACGCCTCACTTTATTGGGAGTCCAACCGGTGCATTAAAAGCGACTGACACACCCGTGTTCGGCCTCGGCAAATGATACTCGCGCCACTTCGACGAATTTATTTTTCGATGGGGCAAGGCAATTATTCTCCGATCTTGTTCTTAAACGGGGCGGTACGCGATTGACTTCGTCAATTTTACTTTTTGACGGGGCAACGCACTTCTAGCCGACCTCGTCTTAACGAGGCGGTACGCGATTGACTTCGTCGATTCTATTTTTGACGAGGCAATGCACTTTAAACTGACTTTGTCTTAACGAGGCGGTACGTGATTGACTTCGTTAATTCTATTTTTGACGGGGCAACGCACTTCACATCACTCCTACCTCAGCTATTTCCCCTAAATCACACCCTCACTTCTACATCTTTTTAGAGGGGGATGTGATAGGATATGGCCCAGCACCTAGGCACAAAACATCAGGCCTAATATAATTGGGCCCCGACAGTTAAGCTCGGCCCAATTGAAGATAAGAGACTTTATCACCAAGGCAACTAAGACTCCTACATCGACTACAACTCAAGCTCTAAGAGAGATATAGAAGCTCGGTGTTTATCCATTGGGATGGAGATTGTACTAGAAAGTCAAATTTAGATTTTCATTCCTCAAGTTGGAATGGTTCATAAACGAATAATATTAAATGTGTGGTGTCTTCTTTTATATGAGTGCTTTTTAATGAAGTCTCATAAATACTCGACATGAAACAGTTAAAATTAAATAAATGACATATTAAATCAAAATTATGAATACTTAATAAAATAATCATAATTTTTTTAAATAAATCCACATAAGACCAAGATAGATTTATGGTTACTCAAATAAAACCCTTGTAATAAACGATGGAACTCGTCTCCTTCAAACTAAATAAATTGAGCTCCTATATTCATTTTAGTTACATATTAACCATTATCACTTATCCGTTACTAATTACTTCTTTGCTAAAAAAAAAAAAAAAAAAAAAAAAAAAAACTACTTTGCTAAACAATCCTTGCGCAAATCAATTTGAAAGTGGGCCTAGGGCGACTTTCAAAGTGGGCCTGGTTTGGGTTTAGATAGGATTTTGATTGTGCTTGGTAGATCCCGAATGGATCATTCTAATTTGTATTCAGATTAAATTTATTCTTTTATTAACATTTTTATTATTTTATATTTGTTCATATTTTAAACAGGAATAATCAATTTTGTTTGAGTAGACATCGTTTTGGGCATCAGGATTCATGAAGTTGTGGACAGCGAAGAATGGCAAATGAGAGAAATGGCGTGAGAATGATTTTTTTTTATTTTTTTGTTTCTTTCTTTCTAAATATGAAAGAGTTGAAAGCGATTGGTACAAATTGATTGTGAATGTAATTTTTAGTTGTTCATTTGACAATATTTTAAATCATTTTAAAAGTATTTGTACCTCCAATGGGCTCGAAAAATATTATCCGGATGAATATAGGTGAGCCTACATTACTACATTAGGCCTGAAGTCTTGTTTGATGTTGGCCTAATTTAAAATATAAAGAAAAGACCCAAAAAAAACTCATTTCCCGAGGGGGCCGGTAGGCCTATCCAAGTGGACTAGTCGTCGGCTAACTCACATAAGGTTTGGGACGAGTTGGGATGAGAGTCATATGCGGTGTTCTAAAAGACGACCAACTTGGCCGTCTAGGCTGCGTCTAGAGAGTCGGTGTTGGGCCGTCCGATTAATTACAAGTTAGTTGGCTCTAGGCGGTAGGAAATTAATCGACGTCTAGACAAGCGTCTAGGCGGTCGATCCAGGTTATCTTAAATAAGTTTAAGGGGTCATAGGCGGGTCTAGACAACTATAGGCCCCAATTTCAAATTTTAATATATGTGAATATATTCATGTTAATTGTGAAATTCCTAATAATTTCTATATTTATATACAACTAATAATGTTAAATATCAACAAGATGTTTGATTTGAAGTCTGAACTACTTTAAAATTTTGATATTTAAAAGAGATGAGAGCATTCTTCAACCACCAAAAGCGTGGTGCATACAATTGGTGCACTACTATGAAACTATAATTTTTTTTTATGTAACAAACAAATCAATCAATCATACATTGAGGTCGCCTTTTGCTTTACAACTTAATCATATATCTTGCATCTCTATATTAAATTAAAACAATACACAAACAAAGTTTACATATCAACTTAATTATTCAAAAAAACAACGATAAAACAGCGTTGCCTGTGCGAAACTAGTCTAATAAGTAATCAATTAAAAGGAAACGAAAACTAGGATTTGTGCTGCTAAACCTAACTTATCTTGGTTCAAAATCATATGTAACTGTACAAATAGCACTGATAATTAACGAATTTGCAGTTGAATGTGTTGAGGTAGTTTTGCAAGAAGCCGCTCTTTGGCATAGTCCCTACTAGATTGCATCTCATCCATATATTCAGCAACTGTCTTGTTCCCATAATATCCATCTGTTGGTGCACAACTAATAATTAGTTTCCGAAGCGCAGCCGAATTCTCCGAAATGTAATTCACCAATTCAATATGTTGAAGAGCATCCCCGATAAACAATGCAAACTCGAACACTTTGAGATGTTGGTGCGGAGATCTTTGAGCATCTCTCCTAACTTCCATAGATGCAGCATTGTCCACCTTCCCAAACTGCATTTCACCAAACGACTTATAAGAATTATGTACGGTAGTATACAGCCACGACTTTGGAACAGATAAAATAAACGAATGCACCAACCACTAGTTTGAATTCTTCAAGGAGAGGAGCTGCCCAAATCAATGCGGTTACCGGGAGAAGACTGTGAGTTTTTACTCCATGATATTGGACAAGCAACTTCTTCAAGTTAGGCATTTGAGGAAACTCATTCTTGAGCAACATCTGCAAAAGTAGTAAAAATGTACCGATAGTTACATGTTAGAATAAAAGGTGCAGTAGCCATATTTGTGATGTAGAGTATGAGGTATAGTCAAACCTCGGGATAAAGGAGAGCCAAGTTGAGAACTTCCAGTTGAGAACTGAAGCGAAATAATGCAGAAGTAAGATTTCGTGGAGAATTTGGACTTCCGAATCTAAATTCTGCCCCAACAAGTTTGGGGAGATTCTCGAGTAACAAATTCTCTGATGAATTATCAACCTTAAGCCAAGTAAGATTCGGAGCAGAAACTTTTAGGGATCTGTTACCCTTGTGAAGATACACTTCCAAATGCTTTAACACGAGGTTCGAGCCGCAAACTTCAACATCAGAAGTGAAAACAGCCGAACCAATGCTCAATACCTCCAGAGACGGGCAACTAAGTAGAATCAGCTTCACTGCTTCACCACTCACTTTAAAATGATGCAGACACAATTCTTTGAGGGGTCTAAACAAGATTAGATTTTGAGGCCGACATAATCCACTCTCTCTCAACAAATCTTCGAGGACAACCATGTAATTTGGATCATCACAAACGAAGCGCAATACCAGTGCCTCGACTCCTCTCAGAAACACAAATTCAAGCCATTTGACGACATGTGACTGCGCGGATCTGTTTACATAGAAAGAGATTCTAAACATTTTCAAAAAAGAGGCTTTATTCAATCGGAGAACAGAGTTCACCAACTCTACATACTTGCTCCTCTCCACATTCCACAAACTTGCCTTACGTTCCATCCTACGCATTTCGCGCCTAATTGGGGAACCGAAGTCATAAATATCAGTATCGAAGTCTAGAATAGGGGTGTGTTTCCACAAATACAACCATCGGGAAGAAAGGACACTAGTTCTTGCAGCTTCCCTCAATGATAGGAAATCTAGTATCACGCCAATAATTTCATCAGGTAATCTACTTATTCTATCGACCTCGCCATGGAGCGCCGTATCACACTGTAAAACAGTAACAAAGTTTATAATGTAGCCAAGATAACAAATTATCCACATCACATTAGCAAAAGGGATAAGGTGCAAAAATACACTTCGAGAGTGTTTAGGTGCAATAATATCCAAATTCTTAAATTCTTAAATAAATTGTTCAAATATGCTCTTAGACTTAAGGGCGTTAGTTTACTTTCATTCTTTTTCAATCTATTATGCTTCAGAATTACTCCATCCGTCCGCAATATTTGTTCACTGGATCTTCCTGCACGGGTTTCAATATTTGTAATGACTGTATGTTAAAGTTGTTGTTGGGTCTCACTTGATGTAGTGGATATTAAGGTGGAGTGAATATTAAAATGTATTTTTGTTGAATTTTAGGTAGAAAGAGAATTATGGATATGGGTCCACGTCCAAAAATGGGTGCACAAATCTCACGGACGGAAGGAGTATTATTTTTCATGTAATTGAATGTTTTTCTTCAATTTGATTTCGATTCATGCAAATTTAGTCTTGTCTTATTGTTTACAAGGACAACTAAGTCTCAAATATTATCTAGTTGTATTACTTCTTGATTTTCTTACATGTGATTGAGGTAACACGATTCACCTTGCCACAATTCTTTGAAAGATTGCCAAAAACGAAAGTTGTTGCCTATATTAATCATTCATGGAATAAACAGTGTGCATTAACTTCTTCAAAACTATATTCTAACATCAAACACTTATTGCACAAAAACTCTTGACAAAAAAAAAAAAAAACCAAAAAAAACCAAAAAAAACCAAAAAAAACCAAAAAAACCAAAAAAACGAAAAAACAAAAAAATAAAATAAAATAAAATTATAACCTGACTTATCTTTAGAGATGAGAAAGACATGATCTTTGATGAAAATTTAATATTTGGGTACTTAAGAAAGAAAGGAAGAGGCTAAGGTCAAGATCTTTGATGAGTTTCGATGGATTCTATCATTAACTTCAGATTCTTCGCCATGAAAAAGAAAAACAGACACACACACAAAGTAATAGTGAAGTAGAGATGAACATATCACTGAGTATTGACTTTGAGCCTAATAATATTATTTAAATCTAAACATATGCTAGTTTTTTGGGTAGTCAAATACTGAAGCAATTTGCATGAGTAATCAAGAATCTCATTGATGGTTCCACCAGAATCATATCCAACAAGTCTCAGCTTCAACCATTTGCACCCAAATAATCAAGAAACACACACACACACACACACACACACACAGTAACACAGTCTGATTCTCTCTCTCTCTCTCTCTCTCTCGCTCTCACACACACACACACAAACCCTTTATCCTAATTCATCCAAAGATCAAGAACTCATCAAAGATCTTGACCTTATCCTCTTCCTTTCTTTCTCAATTACCAAAATATCAAATTTTCATCAAAGATCATGACTTTCTCATCTCTAAACTCCAGTATCCTGAGCAAAAACTCATATCAAAAAGTAATAATCGAATTTGCACCATTTTTATACAGATTTGGATATTGTTGCACCTTAACATACTTAGAATACAATTTATAGTCATTAGAATATCAGAAATAGTCATTAGAATACAATTTATATGATAAAATGAGTACTATCAACTATGAACTATATGTATATGTATATGTATGTACTTAAAATTTGAAATTGCAAAATCAGATCTTTTATGGTAACCAGTGTTCATAGTTAGATTTCCAACAATTATGTAATTACAAAAAAAAAAAACATTACGCTGGAATTATAATTGTTGAAATTAATATTTATTGCGACTCGTATCAATTACAACAGAAAGTTAAGAGATGACATATAACAATTCCAAAATCAATCGGTGACTCGCACGGCAATTCTATAACATAGAAAAAGATAATCGATATTACCTCGGGTTTGAGATTATTTCCCTCCATCGCAGCTTCAAGATTCAATTTTTATGCTGAAATAAATCACGATATAGGAACAGTCGGATGCAACTCGCAGAATATCAAAGTAATAAACCTATAACTTGCAGATTAATGACAACGATTTTGATAAAACTGTTGATAGATATAGATATTCTGGGAGAGGGGGAGTTAAAGCGGCGGCGTTTTCGTTTTCGTATTCGTATTCATGTGCAATTCTAAAAATAAATAAATACGTAAATAAATAAATAAACCCGATTAAATTACCTTTATATAATTATATTATTCTCAGAAAAAACCAAGCAGTTGTTTTTAGATTATTTATAATCTATATTTATGACCGCATTTATGAGTAGGGCGAGCACAATTAAAAAAAAATGGTTCGGGTTTTTCAAATATATTTTTTTAACAAAAAAAATTAAATTTATTTAATAATTTCAACTAAGTCATATTGCATATATCAAAATAAGATGTTTATATTTTATATATACTGTTGTTAGCGACTTAGTGAATCAACCTATGAACTATAGTGTTTTAAGAAAATTTAAAATATTATACTTTTCAATTTAATAATAAAATGTACCATCTTAAATGGGACGGATGGAGTATAACATAAAACAATTTTTCTACATAGCAAAAACTTGTATACACTATTCTTACCAATTGCATAGAAGAAATATATCTACAATTATCAATAGTATCAGGCGCAGAACAATAAGATTAGTAATAAGTTTCCTCATTTATGAATATTTGGGTTTTTACATTGTTAGACTTTTAGAAACATTTCCTTATACAAAATACTAATAAGGTATATATAGAGAGAGAGAGGTCACTAGTAGCCTAATACTCTAAATTTTTTCACGTACAAATATTCAATAAGAAGTATAGAATCACTTTAATTATTGCAACAAATGTTGCTTTAGCTGTCTTCCGAGCAATAGCAACATAAGGCCACTCCCAACGCTGCACACCAAAAGGGGTGTGCTCCCCAATACTGGGGATCTCTCCGTGATCTCTCCCATAATTTAATTTTGTTTTTTTATTTTTTTTCATTATTGTATTGTTTTTGCTAATTAATTTTATTAAACTTATAAATAAAATCAACAAAATTTAATTAATTTTATTTTATTAAATTTAAATAATAGTCGACAATACAATATTTAAAAAACAACTAATAAAAACTAGAATTAAAAAAAACATCTAAAGGCCATTTAATTCTCGCATCATCGCCAATATGCGAAAATGTTCCTCCAAATCCGCAGGCGACATCTTGCTCGTATCCTTCTCCTTCAGCTTTAGATACGTCTTGAGTGATTTGGTTTTTTCATACGCTTGTCTTTTCTTTGCCCAATCCGAGAAATCTCGATTTGCATCCGCAGTGGCGTCGAGAAGATTGACGATTTTATCCTCCGGAAGGTTTGGTAGAGGAGCACTTGGAGCACTTCCAGTAGCCTTCCCCTTTCCTTTTGCTGCAGTCCTTCCAATTGGCCTTTCACGGCTGAAGAAGGGGGAATCATCCTCGGATCTAGAAGAGTTGGACGATCCGTCTAGCCCTTTTTGGCACTTATCAGAGCCAACGCCTTGATATTTGGGAAGCTCTTGCAAGATCTTCCAAGCATCCTTCAGAACGAAGTGCTGCTTGTTGTTCTTCTTGTAGTACATCTTGGCGGCAGCGTCGTAGATGTCGTCGTTGCTCGAACCGCTTGGCCATTGCTCCTTGCATTGAAGGTAGAAGCCGTTGAATTGTGTGACCTTCGCTTGAGCTCGTGAAAAATGAAACCTCAGCTGCACGGCGTCCCGATCGATGGCGTGCTCCGGCTTCTTCTGCGTGTTGTACATGATTTCGATTCGCTTCCAAAATTGGAGGCCGCTTTGGTCGACGCCCTTTCTCGGATCTTGAGACATAGCTGACCAACAATACGCGATGGCAGCCGTTTCTTCCGGAGAGTAGGCAACGGGTGCCCTATTGGTAGGAATGGCGGCTTCGGAATCATCTTGATTGGCCTTTGATTTCGCCTTGGGCTTCGCTTTCCCCTTCACCTTTCCTTTCGACGGTGAAGGAGCGGGGACGTTGGATACGCTCTCGAAGGAGGCGGATAGGTTCATCGTCCCCAAGCCTTGCGTTGCAAAACGATGAGCATCCGGCGGAGATGGTCGATACGATCCGGAAGAGTAGCCCTCAAATAAAGGAGGAGCCGTGGCGTAGGCGCCGAAACCGAGGACCGGCGGCGGAGTGGGAGCTTTATCCGGGATAGGTGGGGGCGTCGGCGCCGGTGCTCCGTAGTTGCCGGCGTAATTTTCGTACGACGTGTTGAACTCGTTCTCCATTGGATCCGCCATTTTTTTAGGAAAAAATTGAAGCAAGAACACAAGAAATTGGAGAAGAAATTGAAGCAAGAACACAAGAAATTGGAGAAGAAAATGTGGTGAAGAACCACAATATTGAGCATCAATTTATAGGGATGATTGGGTGTAGCCGTTGGGAGCACCAACGGCTACCCCAACGTCTCTTTCTTATTTTATTTTTTTTATTTTTATTTTTAATTTTCCTTTGATTTTCGGCGAATAAAAAAAATAAAAAAAATTAATTCGCTTGCTGACGTCAGCATGACGTCAGCAAGCATCGACCGATCTCAGAGCGCAGGAGCGCACACGCCGCGACCGATCACGCCCTCCACAACGCGCACCTCGGATCGATCGCGGGGATCTTCTCGGCGGAGGAGCGATCCCTCCGTTGCGTTGTGGATCGCCTAAGTATACCGTCCAGTTTCGGTAGATGTCTTTTGCCAGTTGCTCTACCTACGTCTTTCCTCACTCAATTTCTCTTCTTCAGATGAACTGAAGAAAAACCAGCTCGTATTTTCTTTTCGGCTGAAAAATCGTGATGTGGAAAGAAATTATTAGCCAAAAGTTTTTGCATCATAACTCGTATTAAGGTACATATTTCATCTGAATTGTTATATTAGAATATAAGACAAGTATATAGGAGTATAACAGTATTACAATTTACAATGGCCTATTGTTATGACATTTTTTTAATATCGAAAAGGTAAACAGTGTACATGCTTTTGCTATGAATTAGCATGATAGGAAAGATAGAAACATGGTGCCTTTTGAGTTTGTTATACTTTTTGTCGGCTTGGAATTGAAATTTAGATTTGAGCGCTACCTGAACTATGATTAAGAGGCGCTTGCTTAGTTGTATTTTATTGTGTTAGTAACTGAGTATCAATGTTCTTTTCAGGATATGAACTCAGGGGCGGAGCAACCAAATCGGGGGCCCTGTGCGAATTCGTAAAATCGGGCTTTTTTCATAACTAAAAAAGACATGTATTTTTTTTAAATTATAAATTAATGTCACACTAAAAGAAAATAAAAAAAATAAATGAAAGCAGCGTTTTAAGAAAAATTATTAAATGAAAGAAAACGTTCTTAAAAAAATTAAATGAAAGCAACGTTTTCAGAGTAAAGGAAATAAAAAAAAGAAAACGTTCTTAAGAAAGAAAAAACAAAACAAAAACGCTTATAAAACTTATTAAATGAAAGCAGTGTTTTAAGAAAGGAAAAAACAAAAACAAACGTTTTTAAAACAATATTTAAATGAAAGCAGGAGGAGCCTAATGGGTTTCAAACCCAGTACCATTTAAAGTTGAAAAACGCACTTAACCAATTGAGCTATTGAAAAACTTTGAAAATATTCAAACAAAATATATATACATAGATACTGTATGGGCCAAAATAATTTGGGGCCTCAATTTTTCGGGGGCCCTGTGCGGTCGCCCATGCTGCACAGGGCCCAGATCCGCCCCTGTATGAACTTGATGCTCTTGCACACGACGAATGAAGATACCATTCATTTTGTAAAGAAGACACCATTCTTCGACCTTTTAGCCAAGATGAGGCACACAAAAATAAATATAGAGGAAGTGATGATATTGTACATCTAAAAATAAATAAACTAACTAAAGTCAAAAAGAAATCTGCTAACTTCTGAGAAATGCGAATTTAAGAGTTTGGGAGTGTGAGGATAAATGAAAGTTCTCGATCTATATATAGAGGAAATGAAACATAAGTTGGCCCCAAATTATCTCTGAATTTGAATCAAATTTGTGCTTCTCTTGCAAGATTCAAATCACAGTTCTCCATGTCTTAATGTCTTATGTATTTCAGATAATAAGCAGCAGTTGATTAAAACACCCTGGGTTGTGACCAACAAACGATAAATCTGCACATGCTGGGGCCCATTAGCATTTAGGCGGGAAAATGGAAGTTATGCAAATTTTGGCAACAATTTAGTCTTTAGATATTGTAATAGATATGATAAAAAAAAATTACTGAACCATTTATGCATATCAGTCGTGCCTTGAGTTGTGGTTATGAGACACGACTTGTCACAACCATATGTTGTGATCATGACGTTGATATACAATCATGTGTCGTGATCGTGCTATGGTTATGGATGCCAACACGATCTCACTTGATCGTGGTCATGATACACGATCGTGTATCATGATTGTGCATAGTCGCGACACGTGATCATGATATAAGGTTCATCTGCCTAAAATTATATACTTTTTACTTATAACTTATGCATGTTCGGGACCAAAGATCCCGAGTTCGAGTCCTCTGTGATGCGACCTTTAAATTTCATATTAAATTGTTAAAAAAATAAAATAAAAAACCTTTCAACTAATTCGAATTAAACATATACTACATATTAAGTGAAATAATACTTATGCTTATTGAGAATGAGTATTTTAGTAACCACACATTATGATTTTCTTTTGACAATGTAGACTATTTTAATAAGGTTAATAACTAATTCCAACTATCTACAAACTAGCTCAAGTAAGTAAATACCTATTTTAAATAGTAGTACAAATTAAATTGGCTAGTGTTGGTCCCGAAAGTAGCGAGTCACACATGTAGAGGGGGGGGGGTGAATACGTGTGTGGAGAAGTGTTTAACTTCTCTTCGATTTTTCAGCCTCTTGCGAAGCGTGACGCTTTGAAAGTGTTTCACGCTTTCAAAGCTTCTTGCTAGGCGAGTGGTGCGGTGCGGAATGTGGTGAGCTATTATACTCGCTTTAGTTATCTTGCACTTAAAATAGTTTATCACTTAGAGTGAGTGTGTGTGTTATGGATAATCAAAACATAAAGAATGTAAAGCGCATAACACAAGAGTTATAGTGGTTCGGAGGTTACGCTCCTACATCCACTCTTACCACCTTCACTCGGTGATGAACTTCACTCAAAGCTTGGGGTTTACAACGGGCACCCAAGAGCCTATGTGAGTTTATGCGATAGCCACTCATAAGCCTATGAGTTTATACGATAGGCACTCACGAGCCTTACAACCTTTATATACAAAACACTCAAACTTTGTTTGGGTTTGGGTTCGTATAGTTTCCAACTATTGAGAAATCATTTTACAATGAAGCATAATATAGAAGGTTAGAATTTCTCTCTAAGGCTTATGGATATAGAAGTTGAAGCCTTATTGATAAACTAGAAGGTTGAGATCTGAAGATCTTGTAGGAGATATGTAGGATGGTTTCTACTTTGTTTGCTTGCTCTCTCTCTATTTTTTCTATGTAGCTTGAACCTTCTATTTATAGTAAAGGACAATAATCTATCCGTTGGAGAATTTGAATTCTTCCTTGATAGAGCACAGTCCTAGGAAGATAGCCTTTGATTAGTGGAGCCTAGCCCTGTGCATTCGGCGATTAGACATATCACAGTCCGTTGAGCAATCCTGAGCGGACACGTGCTCTGGCAACTGTCGCTTTTCACCTGCTTGTCAGACGCTCTCACTTAAGTTGGAAGCGCGCTCTGGCCCTGAGAGGCGCTTTGACTGGAAGCGCGTTCCGGACCTGAGAGGCGCTTTGAACTTTGGAAGCGCGCTCTGGTCCTGAGAGGTGCTTTGACTGGAAGCGCGCTCCGGACCTGAGAGACGCTTTGAACTTTAGAAGCGCGCTCTGGTCCTGAGATGCGCTTTGACTGGAAGCGCGCTCTGGCCCTTCCTTTGGTCAGGCGCTCCGGCTTTCCTTCAGAGCCGCTCCGGCTTTCATTCAGAGGCGCTCCGGCTTTCCTTCAGAGCCGCTCCGACTTTGTTTCAGAGAGGCACTCTCACCTAGACACTCTAAAGTTACATTTTAATAAAGGCTCCCTAACAAGTGAGCTCTTCTAATACATTAAAATATACATTGTAACTTGAGCTAGATCATCAAGGATAATTAGAAAAATATTCTATGAGGGTTTTGGAATCCAATCAAAACACAATTGAATCCAAGTTCCCCCTTAACATAATATCCCAACAGCAAGTTAGTTTCAAACGAAACTTTTGGCAGAACTAATTTCTGAAGTTTATGTATTAGGCCAACACATTGAATTTTATGAAAATAAATTAAAATAAAAAATAAAATAAAATAAATCCAAATTTACCAAACAAAAATAAATAAATATATTACTCCGTACTATACATAAGTCGAGTGAAGACGAGTATAGTTTTGAATATAATAACTTAATAAGTAATAACTAAGGGGGTGTTTGGCTAAGATTATAAGCTACTTTAAGTAGCTTATAAGCTATTTAAGAGTTTTAAGCTTTGAAAATGTGTTTGGTAAAATACGCTTTTTAAGTAGCTTATAAGCTCAACAAATAAGCTAAAGAGCTTATAAGCTCCTTAAAAATAAGCTTTCTTACCCCAACTTATTTTTACATCTTATAAGCTGTTAGTGCTTAAAGCTATTTCAAATAAGCTTAGCCAAACACTCCCTAAAGACTATTGTAAATTTTTCAAGCAACTTAGACCAATCTCTACTTTAAAGATGGTTATAGAGATGATATACCAATCTCTACTTTAAAGAAAAAAATTCACAAATGAATTGGATACATATCACTTTTAGAGAGATTTTTCGTATCATCAATGATATTGCAAGTCATCCCACATTTTGTCCTGTAAAAAGTTGTTTCATCAATTTCTTCTAGATGTTTATGCAATTAGCAATCTTAGATATTGAATTATATTTGGATACATCAAAATAATTGCGGTGTGATATCTACAATGGACTAAGTGAAATAATATCTCAAGGGAAAAAATGATCCAACAATACAAGATAATATGGTGATATCACCATCTAGCTTCATGTGAGGTGCTCGATATATAATCTAAAATTATAAAGATAGACATAATATTTGCTCGAAATAATGGCTTCATCCAAATTTGTTTATAATATTTGCATGTAATCTTAGATGGTGTAATCTTAAATGGTCTAAGATAGTTCGACATTTAGAAAGTCATGCATTCAAAGTGGATGATAGATTAGATATCAATTGTCGAGTCTCCCAAATAAAGTTGGATCATCTGATTGAAAGGTATTCGACATAATAAAATCTTTGGGCGGTCCGTGCAGGTAAAATTGTGCTTTCCAAAAATATGAATTCTTGAGTTATTAAAATAAATAGAGTTACATTTTCAGTAGCTTGTTATATTTATCATTTTTATAATGTCTACTCCATAAAATTGCAATAGTTATATTGTATGACATGACGATCAACAAAAATCATGGACATTTACTTTGTTTCTATATGAACCAGTTTTTATTCCTTGATCAATTGTATGTTGTTGTTTCATGAGTTTGTAGTTGAAATGGTTTGACAATCCTGTAAGGCCACAAAGATAATAACAACAGTTCATGTGCCATGCCACGAATATCGTGTATAAAGAATTTTTTATGATATACTATAACTTTATGATTTTATTTTTTTTTGGATTTTTTGAGTTTTTTATTTTGTTTCGTACTCCCTTCGCCTGACAAATCATACATTTTATTTCATTTTGGGACGTCTACAAAAAATGTACATTTTTAATTTTCAGAAATGCCTTTATAATTTTTACCTTTAATCTATCTACTTATTTACACAAAATAAGTACCAGTGTTCTAAAAGAAGGGCGACTTGGCCGCCTAGAAGGCGTCTAGGCGCTAGAAGGTGTCGGGCCGTCCCGATTAATGGCAAGACGGTTTTCTCTAGGCGGCGGTAAATTAATCGGCATCTAGGCAGTGCCTAGGTGGTCCTAGACATGTCTAGGCAGTCCTAGAAGGGTTTAGACGGACTAGTCGGGGCTTGAAGGGCTGGAGATTAAATTATAGTTGAAAAATCATGAATTTTATACTTTAACTTATGGATATTATGTTTAAATATATGAAAAATTTGACGCAGACTTTGATTTTATACTAATCCGTCTAGGCCGTTTAGGCACCGCCTAGACTCCCGCCTAGGACGCTAATCGCTCCTCCACCGCCCTATTAGCGTCTAACGACTTTTAGAACACTGAAAATAACACACAAGACCCACCATTTTAATTTACAATAATGATATTTGGCCATAATGTGGCCGGCCACACAATGATATTTTTCTTAATAATTAATATACATAATTTTAAAAAATAATAAAGTAAAAGTTATAATTAATATTTAAATATTTATAAGAGATTATTCTTAATTACTTTTAAATTTGAATATAAAAATAATTTTGTCCCCAATAATTACATATATTTTCTCTTAAATAAAAAAGCAACAAATTATTTAAATTAGTCACGGTCATTAAATAAATTGAAGGGTTAAGTTGTTAAAAATACATAAATTTTACCACTTCATAAATTTTATCATAAAATCTAAATTTTTTGGCATAAATACATAAACTATTACATATTACCGGCCACATTATGACCGAATAGCATCACCCTTTGATTTAAACTCAACATATAACTCATTTATTTATTTATTAAACTAGTGTTGCGCCACAGATGATATGAATTGTAAAGAGTAACAAAATAAATAAATAAATAAAAGTTAAAATAATATATATATTTTTTTCTCACACAATTATTGAACAAAGTTTTAGTTCTCGTGATTCTAGAAACCTAAAATAATTTTAGAGAATATAAATAAATATTATTTTAAATATTCATGTGATAGAAATGTAAGCTCCCTATAGGCTATACCGTCTATACTACATTTATATAGTGAAACTACTATTGCTACTAAGATATTTGAATTACTATATTTTTGGTATATTTTATTTAAATTCGTAGTAGTTATCTAAATAATTAGTAATTACTATGTTACTTAAATAATTTAATATTACATTTCTTTGAAAAAATAAGAATGCATCAAAAAATTAAAAAATTAAGCAATAAGTCATGATTACAGTAAATTTATCAATCAATAGTTTTAAATCTAACTTCGTATTATTTCACAAAAGTTCAATTAATAATTTGTGACAATGTATCCAATTAAATTTTCTATTGTCACAATAAAATTTTACACAAATTATCAATATAATTGAAAAAGTAAACAAATAACATATGAATATAACAAAATAAAGAAATTTATAGAATAATCTGATGCAAAAATAGATATATTAGCAAACAATATAACATATTTATAATTTACAATACATTTGTTGCCAAATCCATTGGACAATTCAAAAATATTTGAAATAAATCATTTTTGAGAAACCATTAGACAATTGATTGTTACTTTTGGAGGGAAAATGACATTGATGCCATTCTTATGAACTATTTAGCTTTTATATATTGTATAGATACGGGGTCCTATTCCACTCACATTACACTTAATGAAAATTATTAAAACTCGTACGAACAAAAAAAACAATGCCCACTGTTTTCATGTTTTGACTGATGGAGTAATATATCTCGCTCATGGTTGTTATCCTTAAAAAATACTATATCAATACTTTGAGAGTACATATATACTTGTATTAATTTAATTTAGGTGCTACAATTCGTATAAAATGAGTTAGGTTTTTAATAAATGAGATGTATAAGGGTGTCTTCTATTTGATGGAAAATAAAAAGGAAGAATAAGAAAATGATAGAAAATTTTATCCATAATGTGGTTCCCCACTTACTTTATCATAGTTCTCTAAGGTGGAAAAGATGAGAAAAAATTATCACTCCAAATAGTTGTGAAAATATTATCATGATTCAGAGTGGAAAGGTGAGAAGAGAGTTGTCCAAGGAATTTTTTTCCTTAGGCTTGGGGAAAAATATCCATCAAGGACAATGTGGGAAAAAAGAAAAAAAAAATGGTGTAATTTTTTTCATTCATCTCTTTTTACATTAAAGAAAACACACCCTCATAATATACTTCGCGAAAAAATAATAAATTCTAATATATTTTTTTTACAAGAAGATTCTAAGAATGAATTTTTTTAATCATTTTTGTAAAAAGAAAATAAATAACATAAATTACCCGTGCGTCGCATGGGTAATGGTACTAGTAATTAGCTAATACGAGCCACACAACAAAATTATGTAGCAAAAAATGAATATTTGCTCAATTATCTTATCGACGCACGGGTAATGGTACTAGTAATTAGCTAATACGAGCCACACAACAAAATTATGTAGCAAAAAATAAATATTTGCTCAATTATCTTATCGACGCAGGGTAATGGTACTAGTAATTAGCTAATACGAGCCACACAACAAAATTATGTAGCAAAAAATGAATATTTACTCAATTATCTTATCGACGCACGGGTAATAGTACTAGTAATTAGCTAATATGAGTCACACAACAAAATTATGTAGCAAAAAATGAATATTTGCTCAATTATCTTAATATAAATAGTAACGCGGAAATACTTACTTTTTTCTACTTCACATGTTTATTGGAGCGGTAACTCACCTTTTATCCCTTTTGACCTTCTTAGCTTATTTATATTCCCGCGACGCAAAATCTCCCCTGCGTGCCCTAGCAAATTCCACCCCTTTTTACTAACAATTTTAACTCGTGAATTCAACGCCATAACTATAAAATACAAAATGCTTCCTCAATTCCTCGAACTCACTCGCTTCACTTACTAATAGAGATCAGAAATTTGGAGAAAATTGAAAGCGAAAGGGGAAATTGGAGAGCTTCCCCAGCGGTGGCGCATAGCCTACTTCGCTACCGGCGGTCAAACTGTCGACACCTATGTTACCGAAAGCTGTTTGAACCGTAATTCGGCGGAGCTCAGGCCTTGTGGTTGATGATCAACCACCGGTGCCATTGACAAATTTATATCAGTATTTTTTTTTGAACATACATGTTGTGTTGTTTTGTGTATAGTGGCCGTTGATCGTTTTATGTGGTTAGGTTATGGTGATTGGTAGCAATGATAGGAGTGCTTTTGTCTGCGCAGTTCTATTATTGTCGAGAAGTATTGTATGTTGATATTTAAGTTCGGGGAATGGAACTTCTCCGTATAGGTCAGTGTTATGTAGTAGTTTGTTTAGGGCGACGGCTGAGCTTTATTGTTCAATTATTTCTAAGTTTTGCATGTTCTGGAAAGTATGAGAATTGATATATCTGACTTCAGCGTGTACTCTCATATTCCATACTTGGGTTGTAAGCAGAGGCGGAGCCAGAAGTTTTTTTTGAAGGGGGCTAGTGTATAAATGGTTGACAAATTTCTCTTTGGTAAGAATTAATCAAATGGTTATAATACTTATATGAGGAAATGTAGTGTTATACCTAAAAAACTTAAGGAAAATACTAATATACCTAGAACTTAAAAAAGAGACAAATATACCTAAACTTTCAAATGTGTTCCCATATTGCCCTTATCTCTTATCTCTTCTATACATACTCTCTCCTCCTCTCCATTTACATTCACGTCTCTCCCCCTCTCTCTCTCTCTCCTCCTCCTCCATTTTTTCTATCCTCTGTGAGAACGTGAAGAGCTCCGGCGTGAAGATTAAGTGGGCGTCGAGATATCACCGGTGACTTCTTGGAAAATACAGTCTTTCTCCTTCTCCGGCGGCGACCATATGTCCGGTGGCGAGCGCAGTTGGAGAGGGATTGGCATGGCGGAGTCACGTCCATGGCTGCGGCGGCGCAAATGACTCTCATCGGATCTACAACCAACGGCGTCGTCTTCAACATCCTAGTGCCCTGGTTCAGCGAGGTGCCGCGCGTATCCCTTCCACGATTCTTTGGATCCAGCCAACATTCTGAAGGAATCTTTGCTTTTCTCCTCCGCGATTTGAAATCGTAGTGAGATGAACGGTGACAAAGAAGAAGAAGCAGCCATTTTTGAAACTTTTTTGCTTGATTGGAGTCTTCGATTTGCTCTGCAAATCCCAGATTGATTAGCTCATTGAATTCAACTCTATTTTCTATGAAGAGTGCTTCCAATTAATTTCTATTTTTTATTTTTGATTTGGGGAGTGAGTTTGTCCATTGAGTTAGTTTGGTATGGGATGTATTTTTATTTTTATTTTGGGGTTTGTTCTTGTGTGTGTGCGTAAAATCAAGGGGGATGATGGGGGTTTTAAGAAAGGGAGGCCTTGGGTTGTTATTGAGTAATAATTGGTTTAAGTGAAAATCTTGGAGTTCTTTAGTTTTTTACAATTATGTGTGTTGCTGCCTTGAATCTGAATTTTGGATTGACAAAAGTGAAATAAACTAGTTATTGCTCGGTTGTTTTATTGCTGCTGTTTTTTTCTTCATTTTTTCATGTAATAAATTAACAAATTCTAACCAACTAGAACTTAAAAAATTGATAATTTTTTACCAATCCAGTTTAAGAATGTAAGAAATTTATAAATTATTACAAGACGTTTTAGAAAATATAAGAAATTAACAAATTATTACCAAAAAGAACATAAGAAATTGTCAAATTCTTACATATTTAATACAATGTAAAAACTGAAAGTAAAATTGTTTTTTTTTCATGTGGTTGTCTTCTTCTTCTTCCCTCAGTCTCCTCTTTTGGCTTTCGGTGGGTTCAAATGTGAACGTAAACGGTTCTTGAGTTGCATCAACTTTGAGGGATTTCTGATACATCGTGCGACACTCACTTTTGTACGGCTTAAGCATCGGCGAAAGGGGCTAAAAATCAAAGGGAACAATGCAATAAGTTAATTGCAGATCATAAGAAAATCTCAAATTCTTACAAAACGTTTTAAATAAGGTAATAAATTAACAAATTCTAACCAACTAGGACATAAAAAATTGACAAATTCTTACCAATCAAGCTTAAGAATGTAAGAAATTTACAAATTATTACAAGACGTTTTAGAAAATGTAAGAAATTAATAAATTATTATCGAATAAAACATAAGAAATGATCAAATTCTTACATATTTAATACAAAGTAAAAACTAAAAGTAAAATTGTTTTTTTTTTCAAGTGAATTGGTATAACATAAGAAATTGTCAAATTCTTACGAATCGAGTTGGAAAATATAAGAAATTATCAAGGCAATAAGTTAATTGCAGATCATAAGAAAATCTCAAATTCTTACAAAATATTTTAGATAAGGTAATAGATTAACAAATTCTAACCAATTAGGACATAAAAATTGACAAATTCTTACCAATCAAGCTTAAGAATGTAAGAAATTTACAAATTATTACAAGACGTTTTAGAAAATGTAAGAAATTAACAAATTATTATCGAATAAAACATAAGAAATTATCAAATTCTTACATATTTAATACAAAGTAAAAACTAAAAGTAAAATTGTTTTTTTTTCCAAGTGAATTGGTATAACATAAGAAATTGTCAAATTCTTACCAATCGAGTTGGAAAATGTAGAAAAAATTATCAAGGTAATAAGTTAATTGCAGATCATAAGAAAATCTCAAATTCTTACAAAACGTTTTAGATAAGGTAATAAATTAACAAATTCTAAAATTGCTTATTTTATACTTTTCTCGTCGCATATATAACGATATGTTTTTCTAATTGAATTGTCTTATAAATAACATTTTGTTTTAATTTTAGGAAAAAAATTAACTATTCAGAAATGTAAAACTTATCACTTTTTCATATTTTACATTTCTCATTAATTTATATGCTCAAAAGGAAAAAAAAACGTTATCAACAGAGAGAATAAATATTAACATACATTTTTAATTGAAATTTATACCCTTTTTAATTAAATAATATTAATGCTCAAATTTTGATTTCAAACAATTATATACTCTTTGTTTATTTTCGACACGAGATTTTAGGAGAGCGTGTGTAGAGATAAAGAGTAGTGTTTAATATTTTAATACAAATTTCATTGTTTTAACATTTAAGCCTCATAAATGCATAAAAACATATTTATGTCTGATCTTAAATGAAAGATCGTTCTAAGATCTTTAATTTGATATAAAAATCATAAAAATCGAAGAACAATTGAGCAAATTATGACAGTTTAAACTTTTAAAATTTAAATTATACTCCCTCCATTTCGCTTAACTTGGCTCAAAACTTTTTGGCTTGTGCTGGCACGCTTTTCCACGCTTCTTGATGATGGGTTTTAAAATGGATTTTTGAAGAATTATTTTTTTTACGGGATACTACGACAGTCGTAGTATCCCGTAAAAAAAAATAATTCTTCAAAAATCCATTTTAAAACCCATCATCAAGAAGCGTGGAAAAGCGTGCCAGAAAAGTCACTATTCAAATGAGCCAAGTTAAGCGAAATGGAGGGAGTATTGGATAAGTACTGAGAGGTAAGTGAATGATGAAGTTAATAATGAGTAATTCTTTTCCTTTTAGAAAACATGACAATTCGTGTGTAAGAAGGCCTGATTAGAAAAACATGATATTGAAATGGTACGGATGGAGTAAAATTTCGTATAAGATAGGATATGAGCATCAAACATTAGTTATTCCTAATAAATTTAATAAATACTCCTAATTTGCCAAAGAAAAGGAAGGAAAAAAGAAAAAAAAAAAGTTCTCTCCCAACCCAACCCCCTTTAACCTATCCCACGCTCATCCAAACTCCGGCAGCGGTGGAGGCGGCGGCACTCCAGCAGCAACGGTGACGAAGGGTGGGCTAGTACTATCAAATTCAGGCGAGTAACAAATTCAACTAATAGAAATTAAAACAAATAAAACAGTTTGGGGTGGGCTTGAGCCAACCCCAGCCCAAGCGTGGCTCTGCCCCTGGTTGTAAGTGCCGTTGCCCGACCTTGATTTTGATCTCAGTTTGAATATGTGCAGTGAGGTCTGCCCAGCTTGAATGTAAGAAGGTTCAGCTTGACGAGCTTGAATTTGATCTTGATAACAGGCAATAGCATAACCACCCTGGTCATATAGAGCTTATTAGCAATCTTTCATGCACAATAAATGTAATGCATTCATATATTTTACCTGCAGATGTTGAAATGGCGAAGGCTAAGAAGGCAAAGAATGAAGAGCAGAGAGACGGAGAAAATAGTAATTCGGAGGCAGTTGTCAAGCATCAGAAGCTCTGTCTGTCCATTGACATGGACCACCGTCGAATCTATGGGTCTTTTTCTTCATTTCATTTTATTTTTAATCTCCTTAATCTTTAGATTGAAACATAATATATATGTGCATGTGTCATGTGAAACATCTTCTCTTGTTGATTCAAGTTTGAAACTGTTTGTCGAATTTTTAATGACAAAAATACACGGGCAGTGAAGAGATAGAGTACTTAAGGGACGGCTCCTTCCTTTGTGTTGTTTTATTTTTAAGTTTCTCTATATCTTAAAAAGCGAGAAAGCTAAAAGGAAAAACTGATTCTGATCTTTAATGTCAAATTTCTGAAAAAAGGATTGCAACATTTCTTATGTGTTATTGGATCTTTTAAAAAATTTCAGGTACACTGAACTACAAATAGCCATACCGGACAATGGAATAGTGGGTTTGCATGCAGATAATTTGGCAATTGAAAAGGTTACAGTTGATGGAGAGCCAGCAGTGTTTGAAGTCTTCCCTCACTATCAGCATCTGGACCCAAACAATAGATGGTCTGTGGTTTCCTCAGCTACTTCAGCTGCTGATGCCTCTGGGTCTGTGTACTTATCATCCCTTGAGATCGAATTACTTCCAAATTTGCTGATAATGTGTAACAAGATCTCTAAAATGGACAACAATCAAGAAGATTTTGTGCAGGCAGACAATGGGGAACCAGCCTTGGCTGATGCTAACAGGTTCTTAAATTAGAATTCGGTTTTTTATTTGACTTTCTATGTATATTTTTTGATGTGTGGACACAATCCAAGTTTATGTACATCATGTGACATAGTCCTAGAATGTTCTTGCAATGAGATCAAATCCCACCTGTGATGTTGTGTCGTAGATACTAGTTACTCCCTCCGTCCATGAAATGTGTGTATGATTTCACATGGCACGGAGCTTAAGAAAAATCTGGTAAAGTAGTTGGTATTGAAATGAAATAGAGTAAAATAATTTGTAGTGAAGTAAGGGTCCCACTTTTTAGTGGAGTGGTCGAGTAATTGGTGGGACCTACTTTAGTAAAGAATGAGTTTTTAATTAAAAAGAGAAGGAAAAACTTTCCTTTTTGGGGGTAACACATATATGGTGGACGTCCCAAAAAGGAAATTTAGACACATATTTAATGGACGGAAGGAGTACAAAGCAAAATAATATACAGGATTCAAATCTCAGCTCAATTTAACCTTTTCTTGATTGGTAATTTAGTCATGTTTAGAGGATAATGTAATGATAAGATTGGAATCAGTTCTGTGTTAAAAGTTCTCTGTACTAGCATCTACTCCCCGTCCACCATTTACGTGTCAAATTTCATGTGGCACGGAGCATAAGAAAAAATCGTTAAGTAGTTTGTAGTGGATGATAAAGTTGTTGGGAGAAGGGATAAATTGGTGGGCCTAGCAGGTAATTTGGGAAATAAAGTGTAAAGTAAGGGTTTTGAATTAAAAGAGTGTAAGAGAATAATTTCCTTTTTGGGAAATAACACATGCATGGTGGACGTCCCAAAATGGAAATTTTCACACATATATGGTGGACGGAGGGAGTAGTTGTTAAGTCATGTCTTCGTTGGAATCAGCAAGCCAAAATAATAAGAGCAGTTTTGAGTCTTAACTATTATGCCATTTACTTAAAAAAGCTGTTGGTCTTTTCTCTTCTAAAGAAAAGCACGCATTTGAAACCTACTCTAAAGAATATGCTAAACAATGACTTTTGTGGTAGCTATATAGTCATGAAATTCTTAGATATATCATACATGTGGCTGTTACCTTTTTGTGATATGTTCTTGATATTTGTACCATAGCGATGCTCATGTTGATAGAAAAATCGACCTATGATGCCCCAATTAGTGCAGCTAAAATCAATTCTTTCCATCTAACCTGTGCAATGGTTTTATTGGATATGCAATATGTTTATAGGCTGTCCTTTTTCCCATATGAATGAGCCGATTTTATATGAAAAATTATCTTCTCTATGTCACTACTCTGTGCAACCGGTTATGGGTTTTGTTCACAAGTACAATGTAGTGTTCTTGCTGTCTTCTGAGGTTTAGTTGCTTCTTATTCGTCATGTAGGCCTGTGCAGAATGTGAAACTTGTGCACATAGAATATTGGGTAGAAAAAGCAGAGACTGGTGTCCATTTTAATGGCAACGTCTTGCATACGGATAACCAGTTGAGGCGTGCGAGGTGCTGGTTTCCTTGTTTGGATGACAGTTTGCAGTGTTGCTGGTATTTGCAAGATTAAAAGTGCTAGCTCAAATAATGATTTTTATATAATTGCATATTTATGCTTACGATATTTTTTCTGCTTTTTGTTCAGCTATGACCTTGAATTTACAGTGGCCAGTGATCTTGTTGCAGTTTGTTCAGGAACCTTACTTCATCAGGTAAAAGTAAATGGCGAATAAGTATTCAAGCAAGAAGATTTTAGGAAGTACATCTATTCCCTCTTCTCACCTTCAAGCTTAAAAGATATAACAGATCCTTGTTATTGAATTGGGTTGCTGAAAGATATAAATAGAATTCTATTTCTGCTTGCTGTTGAGCGTTGAGTGCTGAGTGCTAGAAAATGGCTTTGTGGGTAAAGCGAGAGATATCCCTACTTCCTCCGTGAGGGATCTTTTACACTCTCACTGCTGAGGTTTCTGCTTGCCTCTTAAATATGAGATGTGAATAAGTGGCGTTAATGCTCTTCTGATTGTAGTTGAGCTACTGTTTTTTTTTTACAATGCTTTCCTTAGTATATGATTGTGTAACTAATAATTAAGTATATGATTGTGTAACTCATTTCTTGGATGTATAGTTAGCATATAGATGCTCGAATGATTCTTCTTTGTCACTGACAAACTTTCTCATGTAGGTTTTGACCAAGGATGATCCTCCGCGGAAGACATATGTTTATAAATTAGATGTTCCTGTAGCTGCTCAGTGGATATCGCTGGTAGTTGCACCATTTGAAATTCTTCCTGACCGACATCGTGGTTCGCTGTCATACTTTTGTCTACCTTCTGACTTGTCAAAGCTGCGGAATACAGTGGTATTTTTCTACAACGCGTTCAGGTATTTCCGAGTATTGATCTTTTGTTGTCATGGTTATGATCTCTCAATGATATAATAAGTGGATAATTTGCCATTTTTATGACCATTTAGTGCTTAAGCGCTTGGAGTTTCAGTCAAGTTTGTCTATTCCAATATTAATTTTTTGTGTACTTGTCAACAGCCATTATGAGGATTACCTCTCTGCATCATTTCCATTTGGATCATACACACAAGTATTCATTGCTCCCGAGATGACTGTATCCTCATTGAGTTCAGGGGCTTCTATGAGCATCTTCAGTTCTCATCTGCTGTTTGATGAGAAACTCATTGATCAAGTATGTTTATGGAAGATAATTTTTTCCTTGTAAGCTGCGTTTTTGTTATTTTTGTCATTAGACCTTTTCTCTAGCTAATAGGAATTAAAGGCAATAAGCTCTGATGCAAGTATTTAGTTTCATTTCATCATTGCATTGGCAGAAATGATTTGGTCAAATATCTGTAACTCCTACACGAGGTCTTACAGGATATAAGAATGCATTGGTTGGTATACGTGCTCTTTATATGGCATTGAATAGAATGAAGGTCTCTAAAGATGTGAAACAATGATCACCTAGGAGTCAATTTGGTGATGGCTGTGGTGATGGTCACTATGCTGGGGAAAGTCTGGAGAAGAGAATAAAGTGTTTTTTTTTTTAAAAAAAAAAGGAAAACAAAAGGAGCTGAAAGATATGGGAAGAAAAGGGGATATAATGAGAGAGGATAAAAGAAAAGAGGGATAAAAGAGCAATGGTAAAATTAATGAGAAAATGGAGAACATAGAAGAATAGAGGAATATTAGAACAAAGAAAAAAAAAACTTAGTCGTATTTCCATGTTTCATACTTTTGTCCCTTAATTTACACATTTTGAGTTTTTCAATTTATTTGTCTTTAGAGAGTAATAGAAAAATAATGTCTTGAAAATACCCTCTTCTTTCCAGCTCAGTGATGCCACACTAATTATGTTTTCCTTTATAATTTCTGTCCGGTGATGGATTTTCTACACAGACTATAGAGACAAGGATTAAACTTGCTTATGCTCTTGCCAGACAGTGGTTTGGAGCATACATCACTCCTGAAACTCCAAATGATGGTGACATACGGATTTAGATCTTTGTACCAGTGACTATGAGAAAATCTCAATCTGATATGGTTGCTGTATTATTTATGTCAGAGTGGTTGGTGGATGGTCTTGCTGGGTTTCTTACGGATTCTTTTGTTAAGAGGTTCCTGGGAAACAATGAAGCACGCTATAGAAGATACAAGGTGCAATGTTATTTCAATTCCTCTTAAGTTGAGATTATATGTTTTGTTCATATGTTAAATTGTTAATATAATACAAATAAAGTTGGCTGATTATGTGTTACTATGCTAGGGAAAGTCATTGTAGAAGTAATGAATACATGTCCGAATACTTGAATATGTTGAGCAATTCATATGTTGCTTTATATTACTAATACTGTAAAACAACCAAGATAAACATAAACTGCATCTTGACAGTCTCTACAGCATAGTGATTAGGTGGTGACTACCTTATGCATGAACAACTGCCACTATCTTTTCCAAATTCTTTTTCCGGAACTTCCAAATATATCTTATGTGCTTCTACTCGTATGCTCCCCAAGTTGGTAATTAATTTGAAATTCGAAGTTCAACTTTATATATTAATTTATCTCAATAATATCTTCTGTAGATTATACTCTTATCTGCCCTTTCTCTCTGAAAATGGGAACATCTTCACTTGGACCCACATGTTTCATTTCAGTGCTCGCCTTTTTAAATCTTTCCTGTGTTTATGCAGATTGCAAGTTCAGTTAATGTAATTTATCAAATTGAGAATAATCTTAATATGCAACAATGACTTCTGGTTGCATAAAGGCTAGGTTAGAGATTGTTCTTTAGTCTTTACTACCGGCTGAAAAAAGTAAAGACTAGGCTGTTCCATCTAATGAGAATCATTACCCAAGAATAACCTGACATTTTCATTTCATGGAGGGATTGATTGACAGCATCATGAACTTTGAGACATTGTAATTTGTCATTATATGGAATCCATGCTCAAGGGTACTAATGCTGAGTTGCTCAATTTACCAAGAAAGAAGTTGCTAAACTAAGTGTGTGTGTGTGTGTTTTTTTAATTAATTTATTTATTTTTAATTGCAGGCCAACTGTGCTGTTTGCCAAGCAGATGATAGTGGTGCTACTACCTTAAGCTCCAATCCTGCTTCTAGGGATTTGTATGGCACTCAGTGCATTGGCTTTTATGGAAAAATAAGATCTTGGAAATCTGTAAGTTCTTTTTTGTTTGGTCAAGATTGATTCACAGTTGGACTTTTATATTTTTGGCTTACCTTTTTTTCTTTTCTATAGGTAGCTGTCCTTCAAATGTTGGAAAAGCAGATGGGTCCTGAGTCTTTCCGTAAAGTAAGAATCCGGAAGCTTGAATTTGTTGTATAAAGCTATATCCAAGGACCTGTTCGCTTTCATTCTTTTAGAGTAATTTGTGTTCAGAGAGGCTTTCATATGCAGACAAACACACGTAAAGAGACTAACTCTTCCTTATAGATATGATATTATCTAATCGGAATCCCCCATTCAAGATCTTATATGGTATATAGTTCCATTTGGATTTCTGTCAAAAGACGATCTCCCCAGCTAAAGTGTAATTAGTATGAACATGCAACTTTTGTAGCATTGTACCAATCATCTCCTATGATAAGGCATTCATACTATTTTCTCTTCCCCCCATCCTGAAAGGTGTGATTGTTGGTCTTTAAATGCTAAGGGAATTTATTATCCTCAGATAGCTACATTCTTGTTTTATAATCCCCAGTATCTGGTCTTCTTCATCAATTATCTAGCCTTCCTTTCTGTTTATGAGTAGCTGTGCTTATGAACGTCTTCTTTATCCACAGATTCTACAAAATATTGTTTTGAGGGCTCGAGATGGTAATCGTTCTTTGAGAACACTGAGTACCAAAGAGGTAACTCTATAGGCCTTTTCTTCTTCTTGTGTTACTGCTGTATTTATTTTCATGCTCTTTGCATTCTCTCATCTGATGGTGTTAGTTATCTCATCTAGTGTCTATCTAATTTTAACCTGGAACCTAGTGTCCAGGTATAGTTTCTCCTCCAATCCTTGATGCAAACTTAAACACCTAGCCTTGCTGTTGTAGAAATGTATTTGCATGTTCTGGTGGATAGGTGGTTGATGCTGAAGGGGGATTGCTTGCGTTCTGTTTGTTCTTTACCATACAAGATTGCCTTTGTAACATAATTTTTAGGTGTCAAAAGTATTCATTGCGGCAAACTCCCTGGACCTATATTCCAGGACATTCTTTCTATTATTATTTTTTTTCTTTCTAATTTATCTAAAAAATCAGTCATTTGGACGAGTGGGAAAAGGAGGGTGGGCGAATATGATTCCTCTAACTACTTTAGCCATGTTATTGCAATGAAGATATCTTATATAGGAAAAGGTGATGATGATGTTAACCTGGAGACTTTAAATTTGGCATGGCAAATGTATAATTTACTGCCTTCACTGCTTCTGTTGCTATATTTCTGTGGAAACTTTCTCGATGCCACGTCTCTCTCTCTCTCTCTCTCTCTCGTGTTGCAGTACTGTCAATTATATGATTATTTCCTTTGATCCTTATTATGTTATTGTCAATTGCGATTTACTCTGACAATGGTTTGCTGGCAGTTCCGTCACTCTGCTAATAAAATTGGAAATCTTGAGCGCCCATTTCTTAAAGAGTTTTTTCCTCGCTGGGTTGGATCTTGTGGTTGTCCAGTGCTGAAGTATGACTCTTTCTGTCTATTTTCTATTTAGATTGTCTTTTGGCTGCTCAAGTACTGCTACTGATACCCTTTCTCTTGATCTACCTTCATTCCACTTAGGATGGGATTTTCCTATAACAAAAGAAAAAATATGATTGAATTAGCTGCTCTGCGGGGATGTACTTCTAGACCTGATTCCTGGGTAGGCATTGACAATATCAATCCTGATTCTGAAAATCGAGATGGTGTAGTTGGGTGGCCTGGGATGATGAGTGTAAGGGTGCATGAGCTGGATGGCATGTATGACCACCCGTTTTTGCCCATGGCTGGTGAACCATGGCAATTGCTGGAGATTCAGTGTCATTCAAAACTTGCTTCGAAGCGCTTCCAGAAAACCAAGAAGGGCGTCAAGGGTGATGGTTCTGATGATAATGGTGATTTTGTGCCCACAACTGATGTACGACTGAAGTATGTGTATTGGTTTAGCATGCATGTTAGCCTCCCTTTTAACCAATCCTACTATGTGCTCTTGCTAACATTATATCAATATGGATACTGCAGTTCTGATTCTCCTCTATTATGGCTCCGTGCTGATCCAGAAATGGAATATCTTGCTGAAGTACATTTTAAACAACCTGTGCAAATGTGGGTAAGTGTGAAATGGAGATCAAATAAAACAAGTAGATATTAATCACGGGAAAGTATGTTAAAATCAACATGTTCTCTGTTTATAGAAGCACACTTCTTTGGTACTACTTGTATCAATATGTATGAAGAAAATGAAAATTAGATGAAATTGAATTTTGACAAATGACAAGTTGCCAGTTATCAAATGGCCAATCAGTTGTAACAAGAAAACTGTGATGAGCCATAGTCATTCTTTGATATTTCTGTAATGCAGGAACTTAATGCTGTTATGTTTTCTCTGTAGATAAACCAACTGGAGAGGGATAAGGATGTCGTTGCTCAGGCACAAGCTATAGAAGTATTAGAAGCATTACCACAAATTTCTTTTTCCGTTATTAGTGCTCTAAATAATTTTCTCAGTGATTCCAAGGTCCTCCTCATCTCTTGCCCTGCTTTCTGTCTATATTAGTTTGTCCCTAGCTATGTCCACTCAACTATGTATTTTTGTTTTTGTCATTCAGGCTTTCTGGAGAGTTCGCATACAGGCTGCATATGCATTGGCTGCTACTACAAGTGAGGTATATTCTATGCTTTTTCCATCCGTGAAAACATCTAATTTATGGAACACTAGATGATTTAATGTGTCTTTATTGCGCTTATTGCCTGATTTCATTGTCTTGGTCATTATTTTGGTCAAATGTCTTTTTAAATTATTTTAAATCATTGAAATCTAGCTATATTATGAACATGAGCATGTCTTTGGTTTTTAGTTCAATGACTGTTAAGTTGCCTTTGCATCTTTTGTGGTTCGGATATGGTGCCAGTGGACTCATGGGTATGGCATTTTCTTCATTGTACTTATTTTCTGTCAGTTTCATAAAAGCAGTGGTTCCTGTTCGTAGTGAATATCTTGTCACATTGGATAACAAGAACATTGACAATTTTGTCATTGTTATTCTGTGGTTTCTGTTCTTAGTGTTATCTTGTCACATTGGATAACAATAACATTGACAATTTTGTTGCTTTTATTCCTCTGGTTTGGCAACCTATCTTGTCACTGTCTGGTTATGTTATTCCGATTATATTGGTCCGCTTTTATTGATATTTTGCTTTATTGTCCAATCAGGACACTGACTGGGCTGGCTTGCTTCATCTGATAAACTTCTATAAAAGTCGAAGATTTGATCCAAAGATAAATCTCCCCAGGTAGACTTTTTAAGCTCTACCTGTAATTCAAATTAATTATGCAGTCATCAAGTCAACTTGTTGATTGTATGCTCTTCTTAATCAATAGGCCAAATGACTTTCATGATTTCCAGGAGTATTTTGTACTTGAGGTAATGCACTGAGGTAGGATGTGGGTTTTTTTAATAGATAAAATTGCATTGTAATTTTTAGTTTGTATTGTTAACCTTCTGTACCCATCATTATTAGTTTCTACGCTTCTTTCAAATGGTTTCATCTCCTAAAATTTCACTTGTGAATGTATCGGTGAATTTACTCATTGTCCGTTTTACACAATCTTTTTATCTGTTTTGTTATTTGCTTATCTATTTGATTTCTTGCAAGATTACTTACAGCAAGTGCTCACACAATCTAACATCTTACTTGCTTATATAAAACCTTCAACATTCTTCTACTCCATCAATATCATTGTTGATCTTTTGTAATGTTTTCCTATCAAGTTTAGAGTAATTTAGGCACATTTACAAAACATGACCGTAAGGTTTGGCCTGTTTACCCTTGCTCGCCAATATTCAAGTTGTTATGTCAATATGCCTCAATCAGATTAACATAATTCTTAGGGGTGCTTGTCAGACCTACTTACCTCCTTTTCTCTTCTTTAAAAGTATATTAAGCTTTCTTTTTGTGTTTCTTATCTCGTTAGATCTTCATGTATTTTCTGATTGCCTATTAACATGATGTTGACGCTTTCCTGGACCTATATTGCTTCTTCCTGGGGTTCTATATTACAGTCTGATTTCATTTTGCTGAAGTACTATTGAGCTTGTAATTCATTTGAACTGAAAATCATCTACCACTAACAATGAAAGAAGAAAAATGATACTCCCTCCGTCTCAATGAAATGGTCTCGTAGGGCCGGATGCTTATGTTAAGAAAGGTGAACTATTTATAATAAAATGTGGTTAATGTTGACGGACCACAATGGCAAATTGTATAATTTTAGAGTATGTTGAGTGTGTTTATTGTGTTTAGTGGGTATTGCTGTTTCCATTTTAGGTATAAGACTATTTCTTTGGGACGGCCAAATAAGGCAACCAAGCGCATTGCTCTGGGACGGAGGGAATATTACATTGTATTACAATACGAGTAATGCAAACAGAAAATCATTTTCTTACTATCCAATAAGATCATACTCATTATTTTTCAGGCAATACCACATGCAATAGCTATGGTCAGATCTTCAGACAAGAAGAGCCCTAGAGACGCTGTTGAGTTTATTTTGCAACTGCTGAAGGTAGCACTTCTTGATTAATGACACTGTGGTGCTGATAATAAGTGCTAGGTATTTCAACTTTGGGTTGATAAAAATGCTAGACTTGGTCTGTCGAGTACACTTACCACACTAGAACATGTGAGTGACCTATGTGGGTAACTGGTAATTTGGAAGAATCCTGTATTGATAAGTTAGTATTTTAATATATGGTTTTGAACTGGGAGGACAAATTTTTTTATATTTTATTATTTGGTGAATTGTAAGATGGTTTTGGGTTATCAAAAATTTGACAATGGAAACAGATGGCGACTACTTTGGACTAGGTGGGTGTTGTATCACCCATTCTCTTCTTTTGTAATGTATCTGTTTGCTTGTGATTGACAGTTTACTACTACCGCCATAGAAGATAATGCATTAGTTTATTCATAATATTTACTCTGCATGGTTCCTGTGGGTTTCTGAATTAAAGTTCAAATCTTATTATTATTATTTTTTTTTCAGTTTGTTCCTCTTCTATTTAGGATTGAGACTACTGCTGATTGTTCCAATTGGATTGCTTTTTCCTGATCCTTTTCTGGATCTATTATGCTTGTAGTACAATGATAACAGTGGGAACTCTTACTCGGATGTTTTCTTGGTAGCTGCATTGGTCCAGTCTGTTGGCGAACTTGAATTTTCACAGCAGGTATATGATCCGATTCACTTCAATGATGTAGCATGATCTTGCTGTCAGTTCTCCCTCTTTCCGCCTCGTGTTATATTCTTAAAGATGTATCTAGTTTTACTTTATGGAGTACAGTCTTCAATATATAACCTCAGTATAATTACATGGCATATGTGAGGAAAATTTACCATCTTTGATGGATATAAAGCATTTTATTGTAAGTTACCTACACGATACTGTATAGTAGATGCTCTCGGTAATCTGGATTACTTTGTTGAGATGCAACATTGTCTAACAGGACACCAGAGTCTAAGTTTTCATTTCAGTGACCAGCTCCTTTCGTAGGGGCTATTTATCTGGAAATAATATTTAGGTCGCTCCTATTATCCACTTTCTTCAGCACACTCTTTCTCTTGAAGGGCAGAAGCTAGGAAGTAATTATCTTGGTATGTGTTGCACGGTTGTCACAAAGCCTTTTTAGTGAATAAGTGGCAGACTAGATCATCTTTTCTAGAAGAAGAGTGCATTTTTCATCGTATATGAGTAATAGCAAGCAGAAGCAGATCAGATGATATTCAGTCCAGAACTAAAGTTTGAATCTTACAATGTGTTTTCGCCATTGGTCTTGAATGTATCTAGGGCAGAAAACCTAGATATAACTGATCTTGTTGTCGTCGGCTGGTTTGTGCCCTTGGAAGCTTTTGCCTATCATATGACTGCATATATTTTTCAATTGTCTGATTTGTTCTCGACCATTCCAAGCACTTTGTTAATAGCTGATCTTGAGTCTGTCGTTCATATCTATCTAATGATGTTAATAACTATATTCAGAGGGGTGAGCAGTGTTTTCATGTGGTAGCTTGACTTCTGCTGCTTGATTTTGTAGAGTGCCATCTATTTACCCTCGTTGCTGAAGCGTCTTGATCGTCTTCTACAATTTGACAGGTACGAATTGTAGAATGTTGGCATAAAATGACTGTTCATATAGAAGTTTCTATTTTTAAGATGATGTATGAAGTCTTTTGTTTCTAATTTGAATTACATAATAATGCCAACTACTCGCTGTAGGCTGTGAAAATTGTATGATATCTTAAAACTTTATTTTCAAATCTCTGAAAACAGGTTGATGCCAAGCCACAATGGGATTTTGACAATCTGTTGTATTCAATCACTTACTCAAATGGCACTGAAACTATCAGAACTGATTCCTCTTGTAAGTTCCTCCCTGCATTCGACATGTGCTTAACTCGTTCATTTCTAATATGGTATGCAATGAAATTATGCAGGATCATATCATTGAACATATTAGACCATATCGGGTATCAAAAACGTGGCAAATCCAAATTGCTGCAAGCAGATGTCTACTTGAACTTGAATTTCAATGCAAAGGAATAGATGCAGCACTGCAACTGTTCATCAATTACCTTAACGATGAGACATCTCTACGAGGTTTTTGTTTCTTTGGCTCTTACCCCGTGATTCACTCGTTGCTTGCATTTTATCTGGCCTTATAGAACAGATGTCTTTTTTATAAACTTGTAATCATCACATCTAACAGGATATTCTGAATCTGCTCATATTCTTCTATGCAGGACAAACCAAATTAGGTGTCTGTGCTTTGCGCATATCGCAGATGAATAGGCGATCTGATGGTGACAATCATGTAAAGAGTGACACACTTATCGCAATCTTGCGCCTGCTTGAAAGCCCTCTGGCCTTTAACAATGTTATTCTTCGTCACTACGTCTTCTGCATTTTGCAAGTTCTTGCCAATAGGTGCGTATTTCTTGCATCCCATGATAGGCATGAATTAAGTCTTTGCCGTCTGTTAACTTCATTCGTTCAGACGCATCGACTTGGATTATGTTCTTTTCTTATTGCTGTTGGTATGGTTGCTAAGTATTTGTTACCAATATGAATATGAATTTTTTGCTTACGAGGGAATCAAAGTAGTTAATAATCTCCATTTTGCAGTATCTCGTTGAATTCTCTATGTTTGTTACGAGTTCTGTATTAATGAATAGTATCTATAGTTATCTGACAGCGGTTTGGTTCTTGGTATGCCTTGAATATTTATTACTGACATTATCACATATATTCAGGGCTCCAACACTTTATGGGGTTCCGAGAGACGAGACTCTCAGGATGGGGCACACAAAGACATGTAGCGAACTTAAGAGCATTTTCGCTGCTCTTATTAAGCAATCCAAGACTCCTGAGCCTTCATCTGCGTCTGATATGCCACATAATCTAATGTCTGCCGAAGGTTATACAGAAGGAGGAACATTTCTGGAAAAACACGAGCCGAATCCTGCACTCACAAATCCTGCATTCGATGATTCTCTGCTTCCGGCTGATCATCAGATAGCAGATGCTCCTTTGGATGCTCCTGAACAAAGAAACTCTGTATCGCATCTTCTTGAAGATGAATTCACATCTACGCCCAAATTTTCCTCGCCTGGTGAAGCTCATCAGCCAATCGAGCAAGTTACAAATTCTTTAGCCAACACATTCATTGATACAGAGGCTCCAAAAAAAGCCGACGCCTTCATTGAAACTGAGCCTTTGGCGAAACCAGACACAGTCATTGATCTGGAGGCTTCGGGGGGAGCGGACACGTTGCCTACCAATCATCAAGAAACTGAACCAGTCAGCATGCCCACTGGGGATCCTATCCGTGAACCCAATACTGTTTCTATCAGTCGAGAGCTAAAGAAGCCAAAACTGAAGATAAGGGTCAGACAGTCTGCTGCATCCAGCCGAGCCGAAGATCCTGATAGAGCGTCTATTCGAGCCGAGGATCATGATAGAGCATCTAGTCGAGCTGATGATCCTGATAGGACTAGAATCTTGAATATTCAAGATGGAAATAACGATGCTGATCGAGGAGCGAGCAGTTCAGTTTCTGTTGATGCGCCGCATAGAAATGTCGGCGAAACTGTCAGCACTGGCAATCAGAACTTTGAGGATGCGAACTCGTGCCATGATGTTGGCTCTCGGGTGACGGCCAGTATAGGTAGTGCTAAACTTACAACCGATGGAGAAGAGCTTTTAAAAGAACTACAATGTACTGCAGATTCAAGCAAAGTCTCGCTCCCACTAGAATCCGATGATTGCTTACCTACAAATAAAAGTGAGGGAGCGCCACAAACAAGCGAAAATGTCACGATGAATGACGGTGGAGGCACTTCAGCTCCCACTGATCTCCAAATTCAAGTCAAACACAAGGAAAAGAAAAAAGACAGAGACAAGAAGAAAGACAAGGATAAGAAGCGGAAAAAGAACGGCCACCATGATGATCCGGAGCGCAAGGAACTCAAGCGCCAGAAGAAGGAGAAGAAGAGAAAGGAGAAGGAAATGGCCAAAATCCTTGCTGAGAATCCGAAACCCGTGCCTCCGATAGAAGTTCCAGTTCAAGAAAAGAGAGTGGAAGCTGTCCCTATGGAAGACAACCACGATTTAGCTGAATCGGGGAGTAAAAATCAGCTGCCTGAAACTAGACCAGGTACGGTTGGTGGGGACGGAGCTGGGGAATCGAATAAGGAGAGTATATCTGTAAGTAACGTTGGCAGCGCTCAACAACCGGCAGCGGCAAATGTGGCTCCGAGTGCGTCGTCACATAAAATTAAAATCAAGTTTAAGCGTAAACAATGAGCTAGGTTGAAGACACTGCCTTCATTTTCCCCCTCTTTTTGTAATACATTCATTTTTTATTTAATCTAGATTTAGTGTGTAGCGATTCTGCTGTCTTGAGGAATTGCTGTACGGTCGCTTAATTGCAGAGAGTTATGTATCTTCTGCGAAGATGATAGGAAACTGTTTCCAGAGAGTTCAAATTCGAATAGGGTTTCGAGGAAACAGAAGTTCGAGAAATTGGAAGGATTCAATAATTCATTTTAAACGACCCAAAAAAA
The DNA here is from genome assembly GCA_001642375.2 of Mentha longifolia. Lineage (NCBI taxonomy): Eukaryota > Viridiplantae > Streptophyta > Magnoliopsida > Lamiales > Lamiaceae > Mentha > Mentha longifolia. The sequence goes on from CM038117.1 coordinate 6,222,931, forward strand.
AACAAAAAAAAAATGTATCTGTACTCCGTAGAAGCTGGAAACTGAAACACGAGCACATTCATTTCCTGATTTTTTTTTATTTAAAAAAAAAAAAGTTATAATATTTGTTCTTGGCAGTCATGTAATGTTTTTATAATGAATATTTTATCCGTCTCGCTATCTTTGATTCCTTTTTCTTTTTGGGTCGTCTCACTATATTTGATACATTTTTTTTTGGAAAATAATTAACACTCTCTTGTTACATTTAATTTTCTATAATTAAATCTCACCATTCATTTATTTTTTACTTTTCAGCATATATTCAATCTTCCAATTGAAAATCAATTGCAATGGCGATTTTATAAATTATTTAACATCGAAGGTCATAAAGATTCAAAACCTAGCCGGTTAATTTTCACGTTCTCATCTTTCAATGAAACCGCAAAGCTACGGCTCCTCTCTTTCACATTCTCCACAAGATACGGCAGCACAAGGTTGGAAAATAACTACGGCTCCTCTTTCCACACTGACTAATTATCTCATTCTAAGCAAATTAGTCAATCTCTGCTGCCCCGTTTATTTCTCTCATAAATTAAATGGAGAATTCATCATTAGCAGCCATTAAGGGAAAAACTTCGACTATGTCAGGATCAAACTATCAGGCGGCCCACGATGCACGAAAACATGGAACTCAAGCCGACCAACGATGGTAGTATCTCTTGCTTCCTTCCTCGGTAACTTCTTCTTTCCTTTCTTTTTCAATTTGCTATTCTTCTGTATTCGTAGATTCGGCAGGCGAATTTTGATATTTGTTGATTCATTATCTTCTTAGGCGAATTTGTTGTTCTTCTGTTCTTCAATTTCTTTACATGCCAATTCGTTATTGTTTCGATTCAGCTTTTTTTGTTTTGTTTTGCGCAGTTTCAGAAAAAATAAAAATTGTTTACTGTTTCTTTTAGTGATCTATTTTCTCTCGAGAAGATCCGGTTTCGAGAGAGATGATGGATAGAGTGCAGAGGTTAGTGATCGAGGTCCTAATTGAGCCCCAAAAGGGTGGCCAGTCAGTTATTGGGTCAATTAAGATCTCATGGCCTCTAAGTATGTTAATATTTTGTCTTCTAATGGCAGAAAGCTCCTAAATGGGGTAAGCAGCCTCTAATTCTTATATTTTTGTTACAGTTTTTTTTATTATTTTTTTTTATTTTATTTTTTTATTTTTACAATCAATCAATAATAAATCTTCATATTTTTTTGTTCAAAAAAAAAAAAAAATCTTCATATTTTTGCTTAGTGCTCAAACTCAAAGCTATCTAGAAGGCTATACTAAAAAAGTATCTTATTTAGACCTAGCCGTTTGTTTGTGGATGAGATATATAATTGACATATGCTTTTTTATCCAAACGTCTATAACTTTGCTTTAAGGTTTGTATAAATTTTATTTTCAACTTAATAATCTCGATCATGTAAGATTGCAATTATTGAATAATTATGCGCGGGTGCAAAACTAGTATAATTTAAATTTTAAAACTTTAAATTGTCATAACTTGATGGTTTGTTCTCGGATTTTTATAATTTTTATACCAAATTAAATGTCTCGATACGATCTTTTATTTAAGATCAAACATGAATATATTTTTATGCATCTATGATGCTCTTGTTATAAAATATGTATAAATACATAAACAACACTATATCCTTACACACATTACACTTTACACACTAATCACTTCTGTTTTAATTCCGGTGCCGAAAAGAAAAGTATCAAATATAGCGAGACGGAGGAAGTATTTAAAATGCATCTATGGTAAAAAAAAAGCAAGCCAGGCTGTTTACTTTCTTTCAACTTAATTCCATAAAATATTCCTTTTGATGAATACTAAATGAAATAAAATAGAGGTGAGGTGACTGAAGGAAATTGAATTGACTAATTCTTCTTTAGCACGGAACGCAACATTTCCACAAACACGCGAGCAGAAAGTGAAATGGGGACGTAGAAATTCGCAGTTGACACTTTTTAGAAACACGCGCTTGGAAATTTCCCGCCACGTACGGTACATCCATTGCTTTCTCACATCCTCGCTAATATATTATGCATGCTGCATGAGAGAGAGAGAGATAGATAGAGAGATAGAGAGAGAGAGAGAGAGATGAATGATGCGGTAATAGGAGTAGGTTTTAGGTTCTACCCTACGGAGGAAGAACTGGTTTCTTTCTATCTGCAAAATAAGCTTAAGGGGACGACACCGGAGATCGAGAGGGTCATTCCTGTCCTTGATATTTACGCCTACAACCCTTCAGATCTTCCACGTAACTTATTTATATTATAACCTTTGCATCCTAATTCAACTATATATATATATATGATTATGTGCATGTATGAATAATTATTGGTGTTAATTGTAAAAATGGTGATCGAAATGAATAAAACAGGATTGGGGGGAGAGTATAATCCGGCTGAAGGGGAGCAGTGGTTCTTCTTCTGCCCAAGGCAAGAAAGAGAAGGCTGCAGACCTAACCGCCTCACAAAATGTGGCTACTGGAAGGCTACCGGTTCACCCGGCCACGTCTACTCTTCTCTAAACCGGGTCATCGGACGGAAAAAGACCATGGTTTTCTACTCAGGCCGAGCTCCTAACGGCACCAAAACTTCATGGAAGATGATCCACTATAATGCCTTCTCCTCCTCTTCTCCTCCACAGGTCTAATTAATAAAAACCTCTTTAAAATACTTGGAATCTCATATATAACTTGTAATTAATCTATTGTCTCAGTTAATGGAGGATGTCAGTCTCTGCCGAATCTACAAGAGATCAAGCACCATAGGGGCATTCGACAGACGCCCACCACCCGTGGCGGCACCGGGCGATGAAGCGGCAGCGCGCCACCCTGCAGTTCCGGAGATAGCACATTATTCGTCCGCCGATCTATCCCAGTTAGTCGAGAGTGAAAACAATCGCTGCCCTACAGAAGGCGAGAATTTCTGGCTAAATTGGTCAGATTCATTTATTGAACGAGTAGACTCGTAAATGCAGATGGATCCCTAGTGTACTAAAATCGATTTTTCTTTATTTACATTTATTTTTTCCTCAATTTCATGTAATATGATTCAATCTAATGTTATACTACTAACTAACAATGGTTTATTAATTCTTTTAGAAAGAGATCAGAGATGACAATTTCATTCCTATATGTATCAAATTATGAAACTAACGTTGTAGCACTAAGTTTGCATATCCTTCCTCCAAACATACAGCAAACGAGTAAATGGTTTAATCAGTTTGCAAAATTCTTCAACAACTAGAGAGAGTTCCCAGTGTGTCATCAACGCTACAGCAATCCGAAAAGCGAAACTGGAAATTCAAGGCTTGAAGAATATGTTCCTCGCGATACTTTAATTCACCTTAAGAAAGGAACTTCAGACAACAGTTAACTAGTCATGTAAGAACTTCAGCAGCTAAGCACTCAATACTTGGTGCAGAAAAGAGCTAGTCTTTCACAGTCGCCCGAAGTATCTTTACATCGTGAATAGGCCTGCAGTAACCAAATATCGCATCAGAGGAATTCTCTAAACTAAGATGAAAAGATAAAGGTGGTGAAAAACTCATGAAGCATAGTCGGAGAAATGACCAGAGTGCTAATGCCTCTATCATGAATATAAAAGTTACTATGCAAAATTTAGACCACTGATTGGAAATGAGACGGGCATTTGGGAAAAGGGTATCCCTAACAACTACTCGGTGTTTAAACTAAAGCTTCATTGTTAGCGACTATCAAAAGATAGTAATGAACGAGATTACAAGAGATCCACACGAAATTTTCCATTGGAGTTTATTTATGCACAACAAAAATAACAACTCAATGGGCATACCTATCAGTGTTATCAGTCTGAACACTGCCAAGTCTCTTGATTATTTCCATTCCCCTGCATACTCTTCCAAATATCGTATGCTTTCCTGTAAAGCAAATTCATGGTACACTTGTCAAAACATAAAACATAGGCATGCTTGAATTTGGAAAGACATTATCTGCTGCATCTAAATCAAGATGATGCATATCAAAAAATTTAAGCAAAAACAAAAGATAAATAACAATAGGATGCTGTAAATTATGTCTTGATCATATTGCTCCTTGCATAACATCCCGTTATGCCAGGGTTAACAAGGTGACACAATGGTATGCGGAATCCAAATCCTTATTGATACAAAGCCAAATTCGAATTGGAGGAATGAAATAGATTGAGGTCCATAACAGTCCATTTGCAAATCATAGCATCATAACATCAAGAAATTGGTTCAAAATCAGAAGCTTCATCATGTCATATGTCAATTCTAAAATTTAATGACATCAAGGTTGGAAAAGCTATGTTACTAATTGTAAAAATTTTCCTCATATGCAAAGTTTCAGGATTAATATGTTTACCATCCAGAGAAGGCGCAGGAGCCAAAGTTATGAAAAACTGGCTTCCATTAGTATTTGCGCCAGCATTTGCCATGGATAAAATACCGGCACCCGTATGCTTCAATTCCTTATGAATCTCATCATCAAAGTGCTTGCTGCATAAATTAATCACACTAAAGTCAATTTTAAACCAAATTTCATACGACGAAGCATCATAAACAATATAACTTTCGAAAAACTCCATATAAAAGCAAGCTGGATAGTAAACCAAAACATAAACCCCAATAAATAGATGGAGAAAACACAATCATGTAACATCTTCAATAAACATACAGAAAATAAGTAGTTTAGTAAAAAACAACATACAGAAACAAGCCTCAACCGAAGAAAACTTTTATTGGGGAAAAATGAAAATAATAGCTAAATTGCAATTCATATCCTATCTATCAAGAGAAAAAAAAAGCAAAAAACCGAGAGAAAATCAAGCACACAAGCAACTAAAAAGGAGAGGTAAACATACCCGTAGATGGATTCACCACCCTTACCAGTTCCGGTAGGATCACCTCCTTGAACAATGAAATCCTACAAACACACAAAATAAAATTAAAAATAAATAAATAAATAAATAAATCAAAATCCGAAGTAACAAAGTACAAATCCGACTCCAGACAGATGAAATTGCACAGAATCGACGAAGCCTTTTCTACAACTGAAAATAACAGGTACGAGAGGAGACGAAAAACCTTAATGATTCTGTGGAATTTGACGTTGTTGTAGTAGCCTCTGCGAGCAAGCTTTACGAAATTCTCGCAGGTGCTAGGCGCGTGGTGGTAGTACATCTCAACAGTAAAGGGGCCCATCGAGGTCTCCAGAGTCACCTCCGGCGGCCCGTCGTCGTCTTCAGTCGCCACCGCCTCTTTCCGCGCCATTGAATTCCTCTTTCAACTGAGAGAGTGATTGTGTTGAAAGGGGTCGGTTCGATTCGACCTCTTTATCAGTCAAAACAGGGTCGACCCGGCCCGAATTAACCGTTTATTATTTGGCCCAGCCCGACATCAATTACACCGAAAATATTTGTTTGGGCCGGACCGAGCTGGGCCACTTATTTAAATATAGTAGCATTAGTGAAGCTCTTGATCTAAGGGTTAAATAGTAAATTCGTTTTAGTAATGCGAATCGATGTTGGAGAATGGAGTGGATGGGAAAAATAAATGAGAGGAAGACAATACGAATTATGAAACTGAAGGGTATTATTATTAATATTATAATTGTGTAAAGCGATTTACAAATGAAGTGGTACTGGTTTTGCCAACAAACAGTTTATTTTAAAAATAAATAATAATAAATCGTTTATTATTCAAGCCTCCCTACATGGTAGTGGATTAGAGGAAGCCCGTTTTGTGTTAGTTGACTCATTAATTTCCAAAATAGTTTCGACTCCAAGTATTTTCAACGTAAACTAATCACACTTATTAACTTTTTTCTTGTTTTAAAGTGATATTTTAATTTGCTCCGTACGTGCCTCTGCTCTATATAGATACAAAGGTACTTCAAATTCCCGTTTCTTGAATCAAGAAATGGAGAAAGGCGAAGCGAGGGACATCGATATAGCAGAAACGAGTGGAGAGAGGATAGAGAAAGCACCCCTTCTGGGAGGAGGTGGAGATGCGAGCGCCGCCGCGTTCAAGAGGGGCGTCGCCATTTTCGACCTCATCCTCCGTGTAAGCGCCGCCACCGCCGCCATGGCCGCCACCATCACCATGGCAACAACCGAGCAAACTCTCCCCTTCTTCACCCAGTTCTTCCAGTTCCGAGCCAGCTACGAAGATCTCCCTGCGTTCACGTCAGTATACTTCATCCAACAATTAATTTTATTTGATGAATTTGAAAAGAAATTATTTTGTTAATTAATTTCTCGAATTATCCAGATTCTTCGTCATAGCTCTGTCGCTTTCCACCGGCTACCTCGTTCTCTCCGTGCCTTTCTCTGTAGCTTGCATTGCTCAGCCCCTCGCTGTGGGCCCCAAACTTCTCTTGATTTTCTGCGACACGGTAAGTGCTGCTACACATATTTTTATTTTTATTTTTTTTATTTTATCATCATTGTTTTCCGGTTGCAGTTGACGGCGACTTTGGGTACGGCGGCGGCGGGTTCGTCGGCGGCGACAGTGTACCTTGCGCACAACGGAAACGTCGACGCGAATTGGATGCCGATATGCCAGCAGTACGGAGATTTCTGCATGAGAATCAGCGGCGCGGTGGTGGTGGGATTTATTGCGGAGGCGCTGCTGATCGTTATGGTGATGCTTTCCGCTCTCTCCCTCAGAAAGCATTGATCAGTACATTTCATGGGATTTGATTTTGGAATTAATTCAATTTTTTTTTTTCTACTTTTTTTTTTTTTTTAATGTACCTGTGGAAGTAGGTAAATTCCTGATCTCTAGATTAGATGAAAATTAGAAACGAGAAGCAAAATGTAAATTTGTATATTTGGAGTACAGAATTTCAATGCAAAACATTGTCAGACAGTAACATTTGATGTTGATGACAATGATGAGTCGATTTTTATTTATTTTAAATTTCTACCATCATAGGAAAAAAAAGAAAAATGGTGGAAATATTTTTTTTTCCCCTCCATAACCATGTATTAACAATATGAGAATGGCACTAAAATTTAATGAGGAAAGGACACAGGTATTTTTTTCATTAGAAAAGTATAAACTATAGTCTAATTTGTTTAGTACGAGTTGTTGAGACGATGTTGAAACAAGCTAAGGGTCAAATGAAGATGAAGGGTTGTATTTTTGTGAATAGATTACAAAAGCGTGAATTTGTTTATTACAAGGGTTGTACCTAACTTTGACTTGATTGGCACATAGTGAATGCGCAATTGTTGTTTGATAGTATAAGGCAAAATTAAAGAGACGAAATTGACGGAGATTGAAAAGCTAAAAGGAAGTGATCGATCAACACTTACGGTTAGAATCATCATTATATTCGAGCTCAGTTCATTATACTCCTACTAGTCTTTAATATTGTTTTAATTTGCAGGCATGGCTTATGCTGCGGTGGTAGTTCTCCAGCGTAACATCAAAGACCTGATATATTCCTCCACCACCACCACCACCAATATTGATCCACAAATTTTAGAATCTGCCTATAAGAAGCTTGAGTACTCTCGAACTCGTCTCCGATTATTGGATAGCATGAGGCATAAAAGCTTTGATACCACTGCTATGAGTGCTGTGGATGCAGAAATCAGAAACGCATTGTGGCATAAAAGCTAGAAGAAGTTGTCGATTCTTATGCATTATTTTTATCACTCCCTCCCTCCTTCCGGTGGTTTCCCGAAAATACCCCTGGCAGACGAGAAGGCCGTGGAGCAAGAGATCCGTTCATTTTTTGTATCCGAGAAGCTGATTGAGGCGCTTGTAGATGGGAATTATCATGAGAAGATTATTGTCACACTGTTTGGAATGGCCAGAAAAATTTACCAACATCCGGTCACTGTTCAACATTTTGATTCACGACTTGGCCAGAAAGGCAGATTAGGTGATGTCATACTACAAGTTGTTGCCCAGATAGAGGCAAGTATCCATACTTTTATCTAGAGAAAGATGCGTGGGCTTTGCCCGAGCTTTTGGAAAGAAGCTTGGGGGGCTCGGAGATGTTTGATTGTATTAGATGATGTTTGGGAAGAGGTGCCTTATAGCGTCATATCGTAACACCCGCATGAGGGTGCGAGTCTTGCAGACAGCGAGGTTAGAAAATGTATATACGTATGATGATGGTAATGAAATTCACCGGATCCGGTTTCTGGACAACGAAGAGAGCTGGAGTCTACTTTGGCAGAATGTGTTTGGTGATGAGTCCTAGGTTCTTGCTGAGCTCGAGGTCTTCCTCTTCTCATCCTCGCGATTGCTCAACTTCTTGGCGGAGTCGAAAGGACAGGAGAGTACTGGAACAAGGTAGCTTACAATAAGACTACTACTTTCGTGGATGCATATGAGAAAATAGCAAAGGTGCTAATTTCGAGCTATGACTACCTGCCCCAACATTCAAAGCCATGTTTTCTGTACCTGGGAGTTTTCCCTCAGACTCACCAGATTTCCATCAACAAGCTCTTACTTGTGGATGCTGAGAGATTCTTCGACGACCACCCCGTAAATGAAAGTGATTTCATGGATTATCTGAGGGAGGGAGACTGTCTCCCATAGTGTTGTCATCATCTGCAAGGAGAGCTACAACTACACAGTTAAAACTTGCAAGCTCCATTCCGCCTACTGGTACTTGTGCGTCAAGGAAGCTAGGAAGACCCAAGTTTCTCCACGTCTTGAACAAACTCAACCGATTGTTCTCCGGAAAATATATCCAAGGCCAGAGACGCTAGTCTCTCCAAAACAACATCTTGTTCGGCATCAAAGAAGCTCGCAATTCAATTACATCAGCTGCATCAAAACCACGTTCTCTGTTCTGTACGGGTGAAGATCACGAATATATGCTGTTCATATACCTCTCCATAATGACACGTTGATGTTTCTAAAGGTGTTGGATGCTCATTCAATCCGTATCTACGAGTTCCCAACAGAGGTAGAGAAACTACTGCTGTTGAGGTACCTTGCCCTCACTCATAACGTCAACCTCCCTCCCTCCGTATCTAACCTACAACACCTGGAGTTTCTGATTCTCCGCCAACATCACAACGTCAAATTGGTAGGGAATCCATCTTTTTCTACTGAAAGAAATCTGGGATATGGAACAATTGAAGCATCTCCGGAGCCAGATCCAGGGCACCCACGGAAAGCTACCGAAGCTCTCAACACTATACGTGAATGCTCAGAGGCCAAAGCTGTACTAAGGCCGTTTTCACAAGAGTCCGTAATCTAAAGAAATTAGGAATCATGATCGAGTTACACCCTGACGCTGCTCAAGTCTTGAGATGCTTCGAGCATTTTGGGATTTATTTGGGAATAAAGTCGCTTAAATGTGTGGTGGTGAATCCTCGGCTGAGGTCTCATGTTGTTGCGCCACCTCATCACCTTTCAAATCTGGCATGGTACTCAGGGACACATGAAAAGCTGAGCTTGAATGGGTTAGGATATCCATGGATCGTACATGAGCGCACTTGACTCACTGCAGATGCTGTGCGTTTCAAGGGCCAAAGTGGGAAACGGAGGAGGCAGGGCAGTTGAAGAATCTAGAGTTCTTGTTACTTGATATACAACCCTAATTGCTTCGCGAGCCTGCAGCGCCTCACCATCCAACACTGCTACAAGTTGAAGGAGATACCTCTCGCATTTGCAGGCTTGCCAACTTTGAGAAGGATTGAGGTAGTTGACTGCAGCCCTTCAGCTAGCTGTGGCTTCTGCGCTGCGGATTCAGCACAAGAGACCTTCTCTTGAACTTGTCATCGATTCCTCATGGCTGTGATATTTTCACACTGCTTTTGTTACAATAATCCTCAGCTGTATACTTCTACTTTTGAAAAGATTTGAGAATAAAGAATAAATAAAAATAAAACAATACTGGTTTGGCGATCTATAACAGCAGGAAATACATTCATTACCCAGCAAATTAATGAGAGATAAATATCAATGTAATTAGCAAAAATAATAAATTAAGCAAGACCAATACCATAATATTTACGAGAGACACATCTGAATTGTTATTTTTCTTTATGGTAATTATCATTTAGAAAATTTGGTTAGATGGGCGATAAAATGGGCCGCACGGCATGAAACTGTTATTTGGCCCTGTTTGCTCGGGCTGGGCCCTTTAGTTAGATGGGGCAGCCCAGTTACTGAAGAAACAACCCGAAAAGAATCTTAAGAGAGAGAACTTGAAACAAAATTTAAAAAGGAGAAATAGAACTATCCTTAAACCTCCGATAATTCTCGACGAACACAGACAGTAGAAGCAATCGACCATGGCGGCCTTTAGAAAACTGTCGAATACTTTGATATTTTCCTCTCCTCTCTCGAAATCCAACTCGAATATCGTGTCACCATCTTCAGTAGTTCCAGCTCTCTTGATTTTATCCAGAGGCATAGCTTCGAAGCTTTTCGTCGGAGGTAAGTACTTCGAAAATGGGCAAGAAATTTTGAGCACACTGAGTTTTTTTTTTCTTTTTTTCTTTCTCTTCCTTCAATTTTTCACGTGTTATACGATTTATGTGATAACTCTGATGTGATATGATTGTTATATGAATCGTGTTCGTTTAACCAAATTGCCTGGGGTTTTTATGATGGTTTCTTAAAATTTCAAATTTTTGCATTGCAATTGTAATTGTAATTGAAGAACTCAGTTCAGGAGTATTAGTGTGAATTTAGTTCAGGAGTATTAGTGTGAATTTGTAATTTCCTTATTTCGTTTTTAGTTGTACACTTACTGTGAGCTATAACTGGGGCTATTTGTGTGCGTTTGTTGGCTTAGCGGTAGGAGGTTCGATTCAATTCCTTCGTGGCGCTGTTTTTAAGCTTGATGTTAATTGTTTGTTAGAAAAAAAATATGGGGCTATTTCGCTTTCTTCTTGATGATTCAACCGCCTATTATGGCATCCCATCATAAATTAATGGTCCATGAATTATCCACCCTAGAAATTTCAAAATTGTAATCTGCTACTGTCATCGACGAATCCATTCGAATCATATTTTGAAGGTATAGATAAAATTCTCACTTTTGAAGGTATAGATAAAATTTGTTGCTTCATGTGTTTGTTATTAGCATTATAAACTCTATCTTAACTCTCCATTCTAAATTATGTGAGTGAGAGAGTTATGTTACTGAATGGTGATTGTTCATTTGTTCTGGGATGTAAATATTGAGGAAGAACCACTACATTTCACGTAGTATGAAAACATAAAAGTTTTTAACCGAATGAAATCTATCGCTGGTTTATAATTTGGTCAAGTTATGGAAAACCGCACAAGCATCAATAAGCTGTCAAGTGAAAACTACTAAGAACAATTTAGGTACAAGCCTTCGTTTTTTGATCAAGCATTAGCTCATGTCCTCGTCACTATTTGTAATCTTAGTACTTGACTGATGAGAGCCATTTGACTGCGTTCTATTTGGAAAAAAAATCTTGATCGAAGGAAATAGAATGTCTAAATAGGAGCATTCCTCCGGTTTAGTTACTCCGGGCCAAGTATTTTGTCAGATTTTAGCCGAGTGGCCAAAACAAAGTTGTGAATTTATTATAGTCTATCCAGATAGTAGAATAGATCAGTTTGAAGGGCTTTTGAATGTCGAAGTTCATGCCAAATTACAAAAGTAGTCCAGTCTGATAGCTTCTTGATCTCGAATTTATTGTAACAGCATGTCTTATGCAGTTTAGTGAATTTTTTTTTCATAAATATGTCAAATTTTGCAGAACTGTGATGCTTCTCTGCTCCGGGTTTCTTATAAGTTAATTTTTCTACTTCTAAGTGTAATATCAAAGTTTATTGATAAAATTGCATGAAACGATATGATACAGGACTATAGATGGTGTAGTATTCGTAGAATTTATCTTTAGTCAGTCAATAAAATCTGAGCTCAGACATGAATTTACTCCTTGTATCTGATTTATAGTTTCCTTTCCAAACAAAATGTGTTTCTCTCAGGCCTTTCATTTTACACAACCAAACAGGGATTATCCGATGCATTTTCTCAACATGGTCAAGTTATTGAAGGTGTGTTTCCGATGTCCATTAGTTTTAGCCTTTCCATTCGCTAGCCATTTCTCTTACTTTTCGATTACATTCGCTTTTTCAGCTACAATCGTGATGGATAGAATATCAGATCGATCAAAGGGCTTTGGATTTGTGACCTATGCATCTGAAGATGAAGCTGAGAACGCTCTTACAGAAATGAATGGAAAGGTTAGTCCATTTTTTTCTTTTAATCTCCTTTTCCTCTTCTTCAAGTTTAACGCGATTTCTGCTTTCTGCAGGAACTTAATGGGCGCGTTGTTTTTGTGGACTATGCAAAGCCGAGATCTGGAAGTACCCGAGATACCATGCCAATAGCTAGGGGGCCACCTGGACCAACAGCCGAAAGTTGATTTCTCGATTAATCTTGATCACAAGTTAAGAGCATCAAATACTGTGAGAATTCTTTGCAACATATATACTGCGGCGTCTTCAGTTATGAAAGCTTGTTGGTTTCTCACAAGCCATCAACTGAGGGTTAAAAATCAGTTATATATAGAAGAAAAGGAAATTACAGTGCAGCAACAATGGTGATTGAGAGCAGAGGTACTTGACCATAATTTTACTTTTTTTTTCTTTTTTTTTTTTGCTGTTTACCCAGTTATAAAGTACTCCTAATAAATTGTTTTAAGGTTGTGTGGTGATGTTGAGGTGACTTAATGATTTCCGGATTATTTTCCAAAAAAAAGAAAATCGAGATTTAGTAGGACTTTTTTTTTTTTTTTTTTTTTTTTTGAAAATTGTATTTTATATAATGATGATTAACCTGATTTAGTTTATGCATAAATGAATTAGCTGTTGGGCCTTTTCTTATTATTACTCCTCTCCTCCACGAAAAGTGTGATACGTTCTCCATGATACGGATTCCTATAAGCTCCTTATTTGTTAGACAATAAACACTATAAAACTTTGATTAGTGGATTATGGTTACATAATTAGTGGGCTATGATTAGAAATTTGATTATAGTTATTGGATTTTTGTTAATTACTTAACAAATAATTGGCTTTTAAAAATCCGTGCCATGGAGTCTGCATCTCACTTTTCGTGGGCCGGGGGAGTATATATATATATATATATATATATTCAATCTCAAGTTTGTTAATATTATAAGCCTTTGAGGAGTGATTTTCAATTTGATGTAGAGTTTCAACAAAGGATGGCTGAGTGATTAGGCATAAATCCATAATTGAATTTTTTTGGCAAGTTGTCAACTTTGAAAATATATGAGTATTGATTGTTTAGGTCCAAAACGACCGAGTATTTAGGTGAAACGACACAGAACGTGAAACCTTTTTCTATTTTATTTCTTAAATGTCCACTTTTTCTGGTTTCACATCTAAATCAAGTCTCACTCTCAACTCTTAATACATTCCAGCTTTATTTGTTTTATAAGCAATCAATTCCAATATATGTATTATTATAGCTATATACACTCTTGTAATATAGACACGTTGATTTGTCTATATTATTTAATCGAATTCCAAGAATATATTTATTATACTTGGATAAAATTAAAATAATAATAATGATATTTATACAAACGTGCCTAGAAATCTTCTGCTGACATTATGTTTGCTTAGAAAATGAGGGAACTTGGTAGTTGTTGAGAGGTAAGCATCACAGGAATTTAATAAAGTGTAATTAAACCATAAAATAAAAACAAAAATAAAAATATCAAATTTATCATTTAGAAAAAAAAAATATATATGTGTATTTAAGATATAAACTACGCCTAAAGATATTTTATTTTTACAATAGAAATATCGTGTGCTGAAAATTGGTTAGTTTGTCATTTTTTCTAACTAATAGCCTTCATGCCATAATTGTGAACCAATTTTCTTGAGCTATTCTTTACTTTCGGATAAGATATCAATCTAAAGAACATGTCCTCACGTACCTATTTAGGAATGTTTTATTCAATAAAAACTAAACTATGGTCTCCCTAAAAAAATAGAGTAAATAAAGTAAATTAAAAAAAAAAAAAAAAAAAAAACCCAAAAGAAAAATCAAGGTCCCACCATGAAATATCATGTTTGAAATATCAATTGAAGATTATATGTTCGTCTTGAATAATTTCGAATCTTTAGCTTTTTTGTATATATATGACAAACAAGCTATTTTATCTTAATTTATTTGACAATTGAGGCAAATTGTAACTTACAGTATTTCTTTTTCTCCTGAATTTGACCAATGTGTATGCTATCATCTCTTCCACTTGATGGCATGCTAAATTTATTTCACTTTCATTTCAGCTATTCACACAGTATTTAATGAACTCTAGAGTTAATAATACACTATCTCAACGTGCTTATAATACTTTGGCAGGTATTATAATTTTTATAATGAGTAAATATTAAAATAGTTTTTTGGTCTCACTTAATCGTGAGTATATATTAGAGTAAAATGATTTCGGTTAATATATATGTGGTCCACGTCCAAAAGATTAAGGGCATTTTTAATAAAAAGTCGAAAGAAGATTCTAAGCACGTTTTTTGTGGATGGTCGGAATATTTCATAAGATAAGTAGAAAGTGGTATAAGAATTACAAACGTGAACGGTCAAATATATGGAATCAACAGTCAACACCTCCACCTACTTATTTTGCCGGCTTGTTTCTTTCCACCATTTTATTGCAGTCAAATGCAAATTAATATTCTCTCTTTATAATACCATTGCCCTTCGCCTTTTTCGGTAGAAGTCTTCTTCTTCTTCTCTTTTCTTTTGAATACAAAAACATGGACTTCATTTATGTAAATCCTAATTAATTTAGGAACTGTACCGCATTTCAGTAGCAAAAATCTCGTATTATTGTAATAAGATAATCTCTATACAAATCAAAACTATACATTTGAATATAGTAACACTTTGTTTTCCCACTAATTAGTGGAGGAGTAGTATATTCTTTTCTTCTTCTCCTAATTTGTACTTTTACTTGCAATTAAACTTTTAGCATTTTTTTTTTTCATGCTATCTGTAGCAAACAAAACAGCAGAAAGCAACAAAAATGGATACCCCAAAAGCGACGCAGAACATATCTAATGCCCCCTCTGTCCTCTGCTTTCTCTCTCTTCTTTCTCTCTTCATCTCCACATACTCACTGTACCTCCTCTGCCCCTCCTCCACCCTCTTCCTCCCCGTTCCCCTTTTACCCTCCAGCGCCCCTTGTAAAAAGACCAAACTGTCCTTCCCATTCAAGTGCGTTCCGTCCATGTCCTCCATTTCCAAGCTCACCTCCCTCACCTGCATCTCCCCGCTCTCCGCCCCTCCGCACGTGACCACGATCCCGCACTGCACGTGCGCTCCGTCCACGGCCAGGATCGAAGCGTACCGGACCTGCACCTCTCCGGTCAGCCAGTGGCGCTGCACCGACACCGGCCGCTGCGACGAGAGGTTCGCCGCGTGTTTCCCGGCCGGATCGATCAAAATCCAGCTCAGATTCATGTTCTCCATCATCTCTCTGCACTCTTCGTCTTCCTTCGGGTGATTAATCGGCGTCGGAACTGCGTCTTTCGGCTCGAGGAGGTCGATTCGGAAAGGGGAGCACCGGAACCACCCGCTGACGGACTCGGTTTCCTGAACCTTCGTGAAAATTAGGTTATTTTTGTATTTGATGTCGACGGCGGAGATTAGCTCCGACGGCGGGGCGGACTGCGGCCGGATTAGGCCGCGGTCGGTCGCGATTGGGAAGGCTTGGGAGAAGAATGCGCGGGGACCGCCGCCGGGGAACTTGGATACGAGGTGGCGCAGTTGTGAAGAGGAGGTGGACGGCCACGTGGAATCGCAGATGGTTGACCAGAGGCTGTCGTCGTCGGAGAGGTGGCGGAGGGTGGGGGAGCAGGCGGCGGCAGAGCCGAGGGCCGGCCCGTCCAGCCGGCTGAGGATGTGAGACTTTACGATGTCGGGATGCAGATCGGAGAAACCGCCTTGTTCCGCCGCGGCGGTGGTGGTGGTCGGTGCGGCCATATTCTTAGAGTGAAGCGTTGAATTCATTTTGTGATGAATGCTTTATTTTGTACTCAGCTGCTTTTATAGCAATGGGAGCAGGCGTGTGGCGCGAATTTACATAATTAACCTCAACTAATGACGAATTTCGCCGGCAATATTAGCTTAATCAAGGGCAGTTTCGTATTTTCGTAATGTCAAAGAGGCAACTGTGTGATCTACTACTCCAAAAAGGCATTCAGCGATTGCGTACTAGCTGGAGTTGATTAATTTAACTAAACCGTGTTTATATTTATATTATAATTAGATATATTAAGGGCTTACATAGAAATATAAATAATAAAAATAAATACCGGCGTTTTAACGCTGGCCTTACTAATTAAATATTATCGTAATAAAGTCATTATCAAAAATTTGAAAAAGGGTATGTATTTGCAAAGGATTGACATCACGGTGAAAGACTATGCTTGAACTTATTTTTGTTTTTAATAAATTAATTTACTATAATGCATGAATTAGTATTTGAACCCTTTTTTTCTTGGTGGACTAAGGAAAATTTAGAAAAGAGGTCGCAATCTTGGGTTAGCGTTGATCTTAGTTCGTGATAATGTCATTTTCGGATTGCATAATCATCACCTAAAGATAAGCTTTGGATGGACAGAGTTGAAAATTTTTACATATATATTTTTTGTGGATTTTTTAATTCCTACGTTGATTAATGGTCACAGTTGATTAATTCTTGATGATGACTATTGTAGAAATTAATGGGTCGTTTACCCTTTCGAATGTCGATATTGATGAAATACTCCTTCTGTTTACCTTCATTTGACACCTTTTATATCAATAATGAGGTATAAAATATACAAATGTGTCAAATGAGAATAAACAGAGAAGTATCAATTGTAATTACAATATATGAAAGTGAAGTGAAACTATTAACTACCCCTCGAATTTATTTATTTATATTTTTTTATTCAACTTAGATGATTAATTAGTCACTGAAAATCTATTGTTTTGGGAAATAATATAGCGAATACAAAAATCAAAACAATATCTTTTTCACGATAATATTTCTATCTTACTTTTGCATGTATTACGCTCACACACGCATCATAATATTTTAATAATATATTCTATATAATTCAAAAAAAAAATATTTATATATTCTGTATTAATAAATTAATACAATGTGGACTAACTGTAGTATACAATTGAAGTAAGTTATTGTAGAAAAATTAAGTATAATTAATGTGTTTGCCGACTTATAACATCTCATTTTCACAGTTTCATTTTCATTATAATTATGGATAACGGATCTTAGTAGATCGAAAAGATAGGTTTAGCAACTCCATAAATTAATATTGCTCTTATATCGAAAAAGCCATCTATTATTGAATATTGCCACGAAGCCAACTCAATTCCGACGTAATAATTAGATTAAACTAAGGCTTGAACCATCAAAGCCCATGTTTCGCTTATGAATTTTATGACCCTTTATTATTATTTTTATCTTTGTATTATTCCTACTTAAAAAAAAAACTTTGTATTATTTCTACCATTCTTTATCACTCTCCATAGATTAATTACAATCTCCCATTGCTTAATGACAAATTTTAAGCTTGTGAAGTTTTTCTTCTTAGACAAATTAACTTAATTACAACTCTTTCAACGTTTTATGTATGATTCAAAACTAAACAATTGAAATAGAGAAAATGGAAGCATGTTAGGAGTATTATATAGTGGAAGTACGGTCAACGAATCTTGTGTTGACTTATAATTTGCAGAATCAAATTTCTAAGAATGTGAACAATGATAAATCTTTGGGTCCCCTAACTAGGAAGCTTCATTGTGAAAACGCCCAATTATTTATTTGTAGCTGAATAGCAAACATGGCTTGTAACAAGTCAACTAACACTATCCCAAACTATGTTAAAAATGATCATAAAACGCAATTCAGTTGGTAAGATATTTTAATCCAATTAATTATAAATCGGAGATTCGAGTCATTTTGAGCTAACGGGTAAATAGTGTATAAGTATGTATACTAAAATAAAATAGTACGAAGTATGACATTGATTGCTCTTTTGGCATTAAAAATCAGAATTGAGATATATGGAAAACCATATTTCGTGAAACTGTATATCTTAGGTTGTACTATTTTTTTTTTTCAATCAATAGGGTATGATGGTTGTATTGTCTATTTATATGCATCGCAAAAAAAAGTCTAAAGTGATAGTGGCTTGGTGACATTTGATTGAAAATGACCTATTGATATTTATATTGTATTTGGCCATTGAAGTACTATTAAGAACCATTGGGTTTAGCCCAATGACTACGAGACTTGTCTGCAAAGCAGTAGGTTCCGGGTTCGATCCCTGGAGGGAATGAATTCTAAGGGAAGTAATTCTGAGAGTTTGAGAGTTGTACTAACTACTAACCGCTAACAACTAACTTTGTCTGATAAAAATAAAATAAAATTGAAGTACTATTAAGAATTAATAGCAAGACTTGGTGTGGGGCTACTAGTAAATTTCAAGCGATGCTACTATAATTTTTCACAAGACTATTTTTGCGCCATGACATGTATATCTTAGAGTATTCTCCCATTCATAAAAATTGTGACTATTTTTCTTTTCTGTATGTCCATAAAAATTATGGCAGTTTCTTTTTTTTGATATACCTGACTAGGGGTGGCAAAGTTGGCTCGGCTCTGCTCGGTCCAGCGGCCCGCCCGAGTATAGGGCCGGATTGGGCATCATAATACCAAGCCCAATTGAATTTCGAGCTGGGCCGGGTGGCCCAAAAATGGCAAAAAGCCCAGGGGGGCCGGGAAAGCCCGACCTGGCCAGTCATTTTGCACTAAAAACATACTTCCGGGCCGGACTGGGCATTGAAAATTGATGCCCGATTGAATTTCGGGCCGGGCCGGGATTGGCGCAACTTTACCATACCTGACACAACATTTATACTTTTCGGGAAAATTGTTTTAAAATACATAATATTTCGTCAAATTATGAATTTGTAGACGAGCTTTAAAATATGTCTATAAATATATAATCTTTCAATTGTTTTAAATTTTGCATATGAGGTTGATTTTTTTTCATAATTTCATCAATAAAAAAAGCTACCGACTTTAGAAAGAGAAATGCACTTTAAAATATTTAGTAAAATTGCATTGCATGTTGATTTTTTTTTATTTTTTTTTTCTATATGATTTTATCACAACTAACTTCCCATTAAAATTTTGATGAGCGATTGAGAATATCATACAAAGATTAGCCATATCAAGAACAATCAAATAAGTATTGCAACTTAGATAATGAGTGACCAAAGATTCCGTTGACCTTACAAACCATCACCGTCCGATTTTATTTTATTTTTTAAAGAAAAAAAGAAAAAGAACTATACAATAAACCATTTTGTCCTTTTGGAGCGTTTGATTAATAATCACCAGCTATAATTTCCTGGTGCGTTTACTATCCGATTATATAATTCTTGAAAATGAAATAAATAAATAAATAAAATCGTATATAGATCTCTTGCACGAAGAATATCTTGTAAGAAAATAACAAAAACATAACACGAAGATTTCATTGGGATTTGATGTCGAAGCTGTCTAGTTTTATACAAGTGGAGTCTATAGTATTTGTTAATCACAACGAACTAATAATGAAATTCATCAAATAAAGTAAATTAAAAATCTATATTTCCCTAATAACGAAGAGTCAATCATCTCTTCACATGTTTTAGAAGTCAATAAATTGATATGAATTCAATGCCTGAAATCTAACAAAAGATTCACCAACACATTGCCCAAAACACTTACACCTTCACAACTAATTCCAAAAAAAAATAATAATAATAATAAATCACAAACTTACAATTTACAAATTTATTTTAGTAATTTTTTAGTACTACTTTCGCCCCATCCATAACGAGCTATTTTATTACTAATAGATTAAGCTTTAATAAAAGACGGAGATAGTAGTAATAATTGGAGGGAAAAAATTAAAGAAAAAAAGGAAAAGAAAAGAAAAGGAGCAATGGTTGATTTATGCCTTTATATTATCACACATCAATTGACTGCAATTAATTTAAGGTACAAATATAATAAACACGTTTTCCTCTGGTATCATTTGATTCTCGTGTTAATGCTACAAATTAATGGGAATATGCTTCCAAGAAATTTACTTATTCAAATGTATTTAATTAATTGGTATGTCAAGCATTGGATGGTAGTGCCAAGCTAGTTGAGTTTATTAAATTATTAGGTTAATCATCTTAAATTAATTGAAATTCTGTACTTTGAGAGAGAGCATAAAAAAAAAAAAAAAAAGAGAGCATGAGGCACGCTACGAACAAAGTGATTTTGATTTTGAGATAATATAAGTATTTTTAATTGGCTCTTGTCCACGTAAAAATATCATCATATCATTTAAGAATCTTACCCACGTCGAATAAACAAATAATTGAGGCTATAATAATGATAAGTACACTATATTTCACAATTTTTTCCGAAAAATAAATAAATTATTTTCTCAATGTTACATATGGCGGGGGTTATTTCAATAATTAATTACACTACTTGGCTTTGTAGTTATAGCTTCTTTTTTTTTTTTTTTTGAAACCTTATACTACCTCCATCTCATTGATTTAGACATGTTTTCCGTTTTAGTCCGTCTCAACAATTAGGTATATTTCTTAAAGTGGCAAAAAATACTTGGCTACAATTAACTCTCTCTCCTCAGAATTAATTATAACCACATATTCTTCACTCTCTTAATTCTTGAATCTACAGTAAATGTACCTACCTTAATGAGATGGAGACAGTAGATGTTAAAAGTGGATTTTTGGTTGTAGTACTTTATAAGAAATTATACTCTAAAGTACATTCCATCAGCATAAAGCCTTAAAATATTTAGAAAAATATCGAGACCTGTTTATAATTATATATTATTTCATTTTATTTTATTTTGGAATCAGATTTAGAAACGGACAAAAGTCTGCCGTAAGGGGTTGATTATATATATATATATAAGTTTTTCAAAAAAGAAAAAAGAAAAATAGAAATTGGAAAGAAAAAAAAACGGACAAAAGTCTGCCGCGGAGTTCTTCTTTCGAGTTGGTGTGTGTTTTGTATAAAAGCAAATATTTTGATTAAATAATATCCATAGTTTTCAGGATCAGGTTTGCAAGCAGACAAAGTCAGGCATGGAGTTTGATCGATCTTATTTCCGCAAGGTTGTTTAATGCACGAAAACTGAGAATTAATGAACACGAAAAGAAACACAAAGGATTTACGTGGTTCGATCTATTGTGATAGATCTACGTCCACGGAGCGAAAGTGTGTATGGATCTTATTGAGAGAATACGTATAGCTTGTACAAAGATTGTCCTCCTCCATTCATCTATTCTAAACCCCTATTTATAAGTATCTACACATGGAATTCGACTAAGATTACAAGTCTTTTCCTACTAGGACTCTTTGGCTTGATCTCCTCCTTTACTGGATAAACACCGAGCTTCTATATCTCTTGGAGCTTGAATTGTAGTCGATGTAGGAGTTGCCTTGGTGTAGAAGTCTCTTTGAAGTAGGTTGTAGCTGACTGGGCCGAGCTGCATAGGGCTTTAGTTGGGCCGAGCTGCGTTGGCCGAGCTTAACTGTCGGGGCCCAATTATATTGGGCTCGATGCTTGGGCCTAGTAGCTAGGCCATATCCTATCACATCCCCCCCCCAAAAAGATATAGAAGTGAGGGTGTGACTCGGGGTAGAAAGTTGAAGTAGGAGTATTGAAAGTGCATTGCCCCGTCGAAAATTAGATTTCGACGAAGTCGGAATGCTTGCCACCTCGTTAAGATGAGGTGGGTATAAAATTTGCATTTCCCCTTCGGAAATTGGATTTCGACGAAGTTGGAATGCTTGCCACCTCGTTAAGACGAGGTGGGTATAAAATTTGCATTGCCCCTTCGGAAATTGGATTTCGACGAAGTCAGAATGCTTGCCACCTCGTTAAGACGAGGTGGGTGTAAAATTTGCATTGCCCCTTCGGAAATTGGATTTCGACAAAGTCGGAATGCGTACCGCCATGTGATGATGAGGTCGAATGAAATTTCGCATTGCCCCTTCGGAAATTAAATTTCGACGAAGTCGGAATGCGTACCGCCTCGTTAGGACGATCACGTGATGTGTCAGTTACATTAAATGCGCCGTTTGGGGTCCCGATAAAGTAGGCGCGTGCGTGTTAGAGTTGGAGTGAAGAGGCGGAAAGTTACTAAAACTTCTTTCAGACGCCACAACAATTTCATTTTGAAATTTCGAAACCCTAAAAATTTTCGGCACTCAATCTTCTACATTCTCGCTTGCAAAATCGCCGTTGGTGTTATACCAGAACCCAGTGAATTATCTATTGTGGCCATAGTCGTCCATCGCCATAAAAGTAAGTTTCCATGGCTTCTGCTTCTTTTATTTGCGAATCAAGCGGTAGTAGTAGTCAAGATTCTGGCGAAAGGTCCACGTCGCCGCCGGTATCACATTCGCCGGAAAATATAAATGTGGATGCATATACTGTAGAGTCGGACGTTTCCGCAAAATGTAGGGTAGTTTTTGCTTCTCCCTTTGATTCAGTCGGAACCGTCTCCAAATTCTCTTCAACTCTAGATTCATCTACAATGCTGAAGATTGCGAGAAATTATTTATTTCCTGATTGGATAGAGATGTTAGTTCCTCGGCCGGAGGATAGGGCATCCAACCCTCCGGTCGGCTTCGTAACTATCTACGAAGATTGCTTAAGCCATGGTCTTCGTCTTCCCCTTCCCCCTATTTTTGTCGATCTTCTTCGGAAGTTCGGCATTCCTTTAGCTCAAATAACGCCGAACTCGTTTAGGCAGCTTATCGGTTTAGGCATAATCAGTAGCCGTCACGGGGTCAGCCTGTCAGTAGAGCTGATCCTAAAATATTACCAATTTAATTCATTTAACGGGTGGTATTACTTGACACCCCGTCTTGACTTTAAAGTGAAGACGAAGTTAAAAATCCCGAACTGGCAGTCTAAGTTCTTTTTTTGCCGGTTCGGTGAAGTCCCACATTTCGTATGGAATGTGGGTAAGTTGAGGAACCAAGGCACCGAAGAGAAATTCGGTGCGCTTGAGGGTGTGTTAACGGGTCTCGTCGATGAAGATTTCACCGAGGCCGATCTTGCAAGGGCGGTCTGAGCCCTTATGATCCAGACTCCATGGTTGAGCCGGTGAAGGGTGAGGCTCCACTTGGTCTGTTTTTATCTTGTTGTTTGATGTCATGTAATTGTGATATGGCTTCTACTGTTTGTCTGCAGTGAATCTACTCGGTAAGAAGAGGACGAGATCCAGCTCGACTGAAAAGCCATCATCCGAGGCGTCCTCGGAGCGAACCGAGAGCGGACTGATCTCATCACCAATGGAATCCCTTCCAGAGCGACCTCTCGTTCGTAAAAAGAAACAGCAGAAGTTAGTTGTTGCTGTTACAAACGAAGAGGAGGATTGCGCTGTTACTGCAGTTCGGTCGTCTCGTGGTGTGGGAGGCCAGGGTTTTGGAGAACTGGTGAATCGGCGACAGCCGTTTCCCGAGGTAACATCATATGCCTTCGTCTAAACTTCGGCACCTCCCCCTTTTGTTTTATTTATTATTGTTTAACTAATATATGTTGATGTAGGGTACCGAGGATATGGTGACGAGGCTGAGTGATCTGGCCTCGGAATTGAGCGGTTTCCTGACCTCCGGGGTCGATCGGTACAACGAGATGGCCCAGGCTCGCCGTAACCTGGAAAATGAAAAGGGCGGCCTCGCCAACCAATTGGCTGTGACCGAAGCCAAACTGGTTGCGGAGCGAGCTGCTACTGAGGCGGCTAAGACAGAGGCGATCTCATTGAGGGCTGAGGTGGAGGCGGTGAGGCGACGCGAGGCTGAAATGGTGGCCGGGCAAGGGCCTCTGCTTCGGGCGTATACAGAGCGACTCTTCCGGTCTGAAAAGTTCTCAGAACTTGCCGGGCAGGTGGCTTCGGTTTTGAACGCTCGCGCGGTCAGTGACACCATCGACGACATTGCTGCTGATATGCCGGACTTGGATAAATCCAAGTACGGTTATCAGGAGATGTCAGATGAGGTCGTATACCGCATGTATGCCGAGGCTTTACTGAAAAGTATCCAAGGTATCCCTCTGTTGGATAGCTTGGCCTCGGCATCCACTTTTTTGACTGCCGAGGTAGTTCAAAATTGCCCAGTCGACCGGGACAACGAGCTGGAGGAGGTGATCGCTAACCTCCACCGCACTGCGAAGACCGAGGTGAAGGATGCTGGCCACAAAGAAGTGGAAGCTGAGAAGAATGAGGAGGCTGAAGTCAGGGGTGAGGATGAAACCGCTCCGGCTAATGATGAAGCTCGTTGTGAGGACGAAGAGAATGCCGGAGTGGTCAGTTGATCACCCTTTTTCAATATTTCTCCCTTTTTTTTTCTTTTTTTTTTTTTTAGCATGTACTTCGTCATCAGTAGGATGGTGCATTTTGCTGAAGTAATGAAAACTTTATTTCTTATTAGAAATTCGTTTCCCTTTTGTAGTCTTCTTCTTCTCCAAAACTTTTCGATGCATCTCCGTATATAGCTCAAATCAATAACTTACTGCGGGCTCTTGAAGCTAAGAATGTCGAAGCTCTTCGTTTGAGAGACCAAGCTAACCATATCCAGGACGAGGCCGACGTGAGACTTAGAGCCGCTCAAATCAGAAATGACGAGCTTCAAGCTCGGCTCCTAGAGCTTGGAGATAAGTATGATGCCATGAAGGAAGAATCTAGAAGGATCGCCGAGGAGCATGCTGAATACGAGGCCATTGTCCGCCGAAACGGCTGGGAAAACCATTGCTGAAGTGGATGCAAAGGTAACAGAAATCGCAGCCCGGTGTAAGGATTACCAAGAAAGATACGAGGCGGACTCCTGGCAACTCCAAGATCAGATGGTCGAGCTGAAGCGAATAGCTGGTATGTACGATGTGATTCTAGCTCGGCGTCCGAAATTGGCTGCTCGACTGGGAAAGGACTCTCATCCTTCAAGTTCGTCCACTACCACTGATCCCTCGAGATCGTCAACTCCCACGGATCGATCAGACATGAGATTCACGCGGCACTCTAAAGAGTTTTATGAACAAGAACGGCAAAGATTGGCTCGACGTGGTCGAGGTCGGAGTCTTCAACCGGGTAGGGGTCGGAGTCGAGGACGAGGTAGTGGTGAACGAGGTCAAGGCCACTTCAATATAGATGATGTTTTAAATTTCAACTCCGACGGTGATTTTCCTACAAGATGGCTTAGTTTTAGCAAACCCAAGCCTTCGAGTTCGTCTTAATCACCATGTATTGTACTTTTCCATTTTTGAAATATAACGGAATTCTCTGTACTCATATTAGCCTTTTACCTTGTTTTTAACATAGATATATTTCCTTGTATTATACAAAGGTAGGCCATAATGAGCATTACCTCGTCAAAAGACGAGATTTAGGGTTGAGTAGCCCGACTTCATCAAAGATGAAGTGTAGGCTTTAATTAGCACGACCTCGTCGTCCGACGAGGTTTAGGCTTTGAGTAGCACGACTTCGTCAAAGACGAAGTTTAGGCTTTAATTAGCACGACCTCGTCGTCTGACGAGGTTTAGGCTTGGAATAGCACGACTTCGTCAAAGACGAAGTTTAGGCTTTAATTAGCACGACCTCGTCGTCCGACGAGGTTTAGGCTCTTCTCTGTTTTAAACAAAGGCCGTATCTTTGTTTTTAACCGAGGTGGTGCCTCCTCGTTTTAAACAAAAGTACTTCTTCCTAGCTTTTAACAAAGGTGGTTCCTTCGTTTTAAGCCCAGGCAGTTTGAACTTCTATTTTTAACAAGGTTAGGTCGGTACGCGCGCGTTTAGAATTTACCCCCAATGTGGAGTTTATTAAATTACCCTCGTCAGGGTTTTAGAATAAAAGATCAAAATACTAGCATAAGTGGAATAGAGAGACATGCAAGATATGATATGCAAGGATTTAAACGAATAATAAAGGAAAAATAAAACTTTATTGATAAAAAAAACCGAAAAAAGAAAAACAGCTGACAAGACGACCTGACTCTTGACACCTACGACTTTAAATGAACTGATCCTAGACATTACTCTCCTCCACTTATACAAAGTATTTTTTTAAATGATTAATGTGCCATGTGCGGGGTAAGGGCTCACCGGATAAATGGGCAAGCTTGTACGACCCTTTGCCGAGGACTTCTTCAACTCGGTACGGTCCTTCCCATGTGGCTTCAAGCTTGCCGAGCCTTTCCGCTTTACTGACCTCGTTATTCCGAAGTACAAGGTCGCCTACTTGGAATTGTTGGTACTTCACCCTTTGGTTGTAGTACCGAGCTACTTGTTGCTTGTACTTGGCTTCTCTTATGTAGGCGAGCTTTCGTTTTTCTTCCAGCAGATCCAGTTCGGTTCGGAGGTCTTCCTCGTTGACTTCGGCTGTGAAGTTGATAGTGCGCGGGCTCGGCAGGCCTATCTCTACCGGGATCACTGCTTCGGTTCCGTACACCAAACTATAAGGTGTTTCACCGTTCGAGGTCCGGGGAGTTGTTCGGTACGACCATAGGACTTGGGGTAAATTTGCTGCCCAATCTCCTTTGGCTTTGTCGAGGCGGGTTTTGAGTCCCTTGACGATCGTTCTGTTCGTAACTTCGGTTTGGCCGTTCGCTTGAGGATGAGCTACCGAAGTGAACTTTTGGTGAATGTGAAGCCCTTCACACCATTCTCTGAATGTCCGATCGGTGAATTGCGTTCCATTATCCGAAACGAGGATGCGAGGTACACCGAAGCGGCAAACCTACATTCTTCCATACGAAGTTGAGGGCGTTCTTGCTTGTGATCTTTGCCAAGGGCTCAGCTTCGACCTACTTAGTGAAGTAGTCGATGGCTACGATGAGGAACTGGAGTTGTCCGGGAGCTTTATCAAATGGTCCGACGATGTCAATTCCCCATTGCACGAACGGCCACGGGCTTTGCATGCTTATGAGGTCGGTTTGAGGTAATCTCGGCACCGTCCCATGGATTTGACATTTTGGGCACTTTTTGACTAGTTCGACTGCGTCTTGAAACATTGTAGGCCAATAGTAGCCCCAGCGCATGACCTTTTTTGACAGTGCTCGAGCTCCAATGTGGCTTCCACATGACCCTTCACGAACTTCGCTTAACGCATAGTTTGCTTGGTTCGGCCCGACACATCTTAGGAGAGGTTGAAGGTATGACTTTCTGTACAGAATTCCTTCTTGTAGAACGTACTTTGGTGACTTGCTTAAGATCTTTCTTGCCTCAAGCTTGTCACTGGGTAGCTCGCCCTTCTCCAAATAATTCCGAAGAGGAGTCATCCAATTCGGTGCTTCATCATCAATTACGAGGCCGACCTCGGCTTCTTCTATACTTCGGTGTTTGATTCCTTCCACTGGAGAGCTTGTTGACGAGGACGCCAATTTGCTTAAAGCATCAGCTCGGGTATTTGCTCCTCTTGGGATTCGTACCAACTCGAAGTAGGTGAAGCTTTCTTGCAGACTCTTAGCTTTTTGGAGATACTTCTTCATTCTGTCGCCCTTTGCCTCGTATGTGCCGAGCATATGGCTAACTATGACTTGAGAGTCACAGTAGACTTGTACAGCTCGTACTTGAAGACTTTGAGCGAGGCGAAGTACTGCAATTAAGGCTTCGTACTCCACTTCATTATTTGTGGTAGGGAAGTCGAACCGAAGTGCATAGGTTATCTCCTGCTCGTCTGGACTGAGAAGTATGATGCCTGCACCGCTTCCTGATTTTCCAGAAGCCCCGTCCACGTATACCTTCCAACATCTTTGGGCGGTTTACTTGTGGGTTCGGCTCCAACAATATCCGAGGCGGCATCGGGTGGCTTCGGTGCTTCCGTAAACTTAGATTCCACAAGGAAGTCAGCTAAGGCTTGGCCTTTGATAGCACTGCGTGGACAGTAGCTGATGTCATGCTCACCTAGCTCGACTGCCCATTTCGCAATTCTCCCCGAAGCTTCAGGCTTCAATAGCACTTGCCGAAGTGGGAGGTCAGTGAGGACCTGTATAGGATGTGCCTGGAAATAAGGTCGTAGCCTCCTTGCTGCGTTTACTAACGCTAGTGCGATCTTCTCTAATGGCTGATACCTCGTCTCTGGTCCTTTGAGTGCTCGGCTGATGAAGTAGACCGGGAGTTGCCGATGTTTCTCTTCACGCACTAGGACTGCACTTATAGTCTCATCCGAAGCCGCGAGGTATAGGGATAGAATCTCACCTTCATGTGGGACCGACAAAGTTGGAAGCTTGGAGAGGTATTTTTTCAGGTCGGCAAACGCTGATTTCTGTTCCTCTTCCCATTTAAAAACTGGGTTCTTCTTAAGAATCTTGAAGAACGGGAGTTGCTTCTCTGCCGCTTTCGAGAGGAACCGACTAAGGGCAGCTAGGCAGCCCGTCAATTTGTGCACGTCGTGAATCTTCTCTGGAACTTTCATTTCTTGGACAGCTCGGACCTTGGACGGGTTAGCCTTTAATCCTTCTTGAGAAATCCAGCATCCTAAAAATTTTCCGGATCGGACCATAAAGGTGCACTTTTCAGGATTCAGCTTCAGGTTAACTTTCCGAAGGAGGCCGAGGACGATCTTGAGATCGTCGACACAGGTGGCTGGCTCTTTGCTTTTGACGACGATGTCATCCACATATACTTCCACATTTTTACCGATGTGGGGCTTAAATATCTTGTCTACCATTCTTTGATAAGTAGCTCCAGCATTCTTTAGTCCGAATGGCATTTTCTTATATGCGAAGACACCGAAGTCAGTGATGAAAGCTGTCTTTGGTGCGTCTTCGTCACTCATCAAGACTTGGTGATATCCTTTATACAGATCTAAGAAACTGAAAACCTTGTGGCCGACCAGAGCCTCGACTTTCTTGTCGATGTTGGGGAGAGGATAACAGTCTTTGGGGCAGTGTTTATTTAGATCGGTGTAGTCAATACACATTCGCCAACCTCCTCCTTGTTTCTTCACCATCACCGGGTTAGCAATCCACGTCGGATACTTGACCTCGAAGAGTATTCGTGCCTCTAACAGTTGGTGCACTTCGTCATGTATGACCTGGTTCCGGTCTGCTGCGAATACCCGCTGCTTTTGCCGGACTGGCTTTACTCTGGGGTCAATGTTCAGCCGGTGTGTGATAACATCTGGTGAAACTCCGGTCATGTCGAGTGGTGACCAGGCGAAGACATCTTTATATTCCCGAAGTAGTTGGACAATTTGCTTGCGAAGTTCGGCTCCTCCAGCGAAACCAACCTTAACAACCTTAGTTGGGTCGTTTTCGTACACTACAACAGCTCCTACTGGCTCGTAGAATGCAGAATTGTCTTCCAACACTTCGGATTTCTGTAATTGCTATGCTTGTGGATGCTGAGGTGTCCCAACACCTCGTAGGGCGATCTGCATGCACTCCTTCGCCCTTTTCTGGTCACCGCGAACTATAATCACCCCATTCTTCGATGGAATTTTGATCGTTAGGTGGTACGCCGAGCATATTGCCTTCATTGCAACCAACCAATCTCTTCCCAGGATGATGTTATAGGGGGAGTTCGCCTTCACGACAAAAAAACTGACGAGCTTAGTGGATGACAATGGGTGCTTACCCACTGTCACTGGGAGTTGAACTATCCCTTCGGTTTGCGTCTCTTGTTGGACGAAGCTTCTAAGGGGAATTGGTGCTGGTGTTAAACGAGCTTCTTCGACCCCTAACTTCTCAAAGCAATCCTTAAAGAGTACGCTTACCGAGGCCCCACTGTCGATGAAGATTCGCTGGACGAGCTTATTAGCCACCACTGCCTCAATCACAATAGCGTCTTGGTGAGGTATCATTGGTGGCACCAGGTCCTTCTCTGAGAAGGTAATGACCTCGTCTTTTTTGAACCTTTTCTGTAAAGGCTCGTCTAGTAGAGGGACTTCTGGCCTCGGCCTTGAGCGACGACTTCGTTGCTCCTTGTGGGAGCCCGGTAATAGCAGTGACGACTCCGTCGATCCAGGGTTGATCTTCGTCTCCCTCCTCATCATCAGGCCTGGGCTTTTTGTCGACATGGGGGGCGCAATTGTTCCCTCCTCGGTTTCTGCGCTTTCCCCTACCCTGGGGTCGGGCATCATATTGGCCGCGACTTTGGTACTTTCTGAACGTACCGTCACGTACCAGGTGCTCGATATCCGCAGCTAGCTCCCTGCAATCTTCCGTTTCATGGCCGTAGTCCTCATGGAATCGGCAGTATTTATCCTTAGACCGGCGTCTTGACCCACCACGTGACATGGGCTGAGGTCTCTGAAACAGGTTGGTATGAAGCTCATAAATCTCCGTCCTCGGCTTTGTCAGTGGCGTGAATTGGGTCTTCTCCGAAGTTTGCCGAGGTCCAAGTCGGGATTCAAGGGGGCCTCGCTGCAGTCTATCTAAGGCACTTCGGCGGCTCTGACTTCGGTCATTGCGCTCTTCTTTCCTCCGATCGGATGGTTCAGGCTTATCAGCCTCGCACTTCTTCCTATCCGCTTCATCTGCTCGTGCGAAACGATCCGCGATGCTCCACAGCTGCTTCGACGTCCGTGGCTCTTCCCTGATGATCTCCTTGTAGAGAGCACCAGATTGGATGGCATTCTAGAAGGCTGAGATAAGGACTTCGTCGGTCAAGCGATTGACTTTCAGGCTTTCCTCGTTAAACCTAGTCATAAAGTCACTTATTGATTCTCCTCGTCTCTGCCTAATGGAAAGAAGTTGGGCCGGGGTAGTTTTTGCCTCGGCTTTCTGGAAAAATCTGCGTTCGAAAGCTTCGAGTAGGTCTGCGTATGATCCGATACTGCATGGAGGCAGGCTATCGAACCAACTACGAGCGTTATCGACAAGCAGTTCGGGAAATACCTTACACATGTAGGTATCCTCACTGAGACCTTGATTCATCATATTATATTGGTATTGAGACAGGAAATTGCTCGGATCGCATGAGCCGTTGTAAGGCTTGATAGGAGGTACTCGATACTTCTCAGGGAGAGGAGTGTAGAGTATATAGTTGGTGAAGGGAGTAGATCTTACTGTAAACAGTAAATCTCCCTCCTCGGTGATCGTCGTCACGCCGAGGTGAAGCAGTGTGATGACGAGGTGGGGTGATGGTACGGCGAGGTGAAGGTCTGTAGTTTCCTCGGCGTTTATCATCGAACCTCCTTTGACGAGGTGCCGCGTCTCGTGCGCCCACAATTTGGATGCTTTGAGAATCGTGTTGCTGATGGTAACGGGATGTAGCTCCACATTCTCCATGCTGTATTCCAGCTCTTTGTTGGTTGACGAATTGTAGGAATTCTGGGCCTTTATATGCAAGGAAACTCTTCACTGCATCTTCGAGTTCATGCGGCTGAAGCTTTGGAATCTCCTCTTCGTCATGGCCACTGTTATGACCTTCTTGGCTGGGGTGGAGTGGTTTGCCGAACTGGTCCACCAAGATGTCTCCCACATGCCCTTCTGGAGTCTGTACACGTTCTTTCCCGGGGCGTTTTCGATTGGAGCTGGGGGGCTGGCTGGAGGCCTCGGCAGATTCATGAGGGGTTTGCTGGGCGTTTTTACGCTGGGCTTCCTTCTCCTTAGCAGCGGCAGCGGCAGCCTCGACGGCAGACTTATTAGCGGCAGCAGTAGATCGTGTTGATTTCCCGGCCATCGTGATTGTAGCAAAACTTGCAAAATTTGATCGAGATTTACAGGTTTGATATTTCCCACAGACGGCGCCAGTGATCTATCTTATTTCCGCAAGGTTGTTTAATGCACGAAAACTGAGAATTAATGAACACGAAAAGGAACACAAAGGATTTACGTGGTTCGATCTATTGTGATAGATCTACGTCCACGGAGCGAAAGTGTGTATGGATCTTATTGAGAGAATACGTATAGCTTGTACAAAGATTGTCCTCCTCCCTTCATCTATTCTAAACCCTATTTATAAGTATCTACACATGGAATTCGACTAAGATTACAAGTCTTTTCCTACTAGGACTCTTTGGCTTGATCTCCTCCTTTACTGGATAAACACCGAGCTTCTATATCTCTTGGAGCTTGAATTGTAGTCGATGTAGGAGTTGTCTTGGTGTAGAAGTCTCTTTGAAGTAGGTTGTAGCTGACTGGGCCGAGCTGCATAGGGCTTTAGTTGGGCCGAGCTGCGTTGGCCGAGCTTAACTGTCGGGGCCCAATTATATTGAGCTCAATGCTTGGGCCTAGTAGCTAGGTCATATCCTATCAGAGTTCTATAATTGTGTGATTATTTTATAAAGCTAACAAATAGTTTGGTTGATTATATCATTATAATGTACCACATCTAATGCTATTTAGTTTTGATATGACCAGCATCTAAAGTTGTAATTGAAGAGAATTTAATATTTTTTATGTAGTAAAAGCGGGTAAAGAAAATAAATTTCAAAAATGCTACATCTAAATTTGAATTACGGTCTTAACTTATTTTTTTTCCCCAGTGCATAATTTTAGTCCATGTCACTAATTAATGCGCCAAATTATTGACTGGTCTAGAAAAATAAAAATTAAATGCCATCAATTAAGTTCAAATTATAAAAGAGAGCAGAAAGCAATGTTTTCAAACCCGGACCGGCCAGTCGGACCGGTTTGACCGGGAACCGGTCAGCTACCCAATCCTGTTCTCTAGTAGCCGGGTCTTTCATATGACCCGGATTAAACCGGTCAGACCCGGTTAAATCCGGTCAAATCCGCTAGAACCGGCGAACCGGTTCTCTACAATTATTTTTTTTTTGAATTTTGTAGTTATTGAGGTTTGAACTTGAGACCTCTTGATTGATAGACATATACAATAGCCATTTAGACTACACATTTATATATTATTAGTTGCGACAATAAATATATTTAATCATACATTATTACTGAAATCAAACTTGAAATACTTTTTATCATGTTATTAGCAATTAATATTTTTTAAATGGTTGATTTTGGTCTATTTGTATTTTTAAATAAAATTGATATATAAATAAAAAGGACAATTATAATAACAAAGGGAACATATTAAACGAATGAATTGAAGATTTGTAAATGCTTATTTTGATGTAAAAACACTTCATCTTGATATGTTATTCATGCATAGTTGAGCAAATATTATTATTTTATATATTTTTATATTCATTTTCAATTGATATAAAGTATAAAATTTAAAACATGTTAATAATTCAAATATTTATATATTTTATAAAATGTTATATATATTAATATATTTACGGGTCATCCGGGTTTTTAAAAACGGGTCAACCGGTCGACCCGGTGACCCGGTGACCCACTTGAGCAACCGGGTCGACGTCCGGTCCGGTTTTCAAAATATTGGCAAAAAGTAAACATTAATTTGCATTTAGTCCTAATATAATCTCCCCAATTTTTATTTTTTATTTTTTATTTTTTTACGATATTTGCATATCATGTAGTACTTCCCCCGGTTTACAAAAATTGTGTTTATGTTTCTTATCATTCATTCACAAAAATTGTGCCTATTTTTTTTTTCTTTTTGTTGGACATATATTTCATACACCATTTATATTTTTATCATCATTATCCAACAATATTTACTAAAAAATTACTCGTAACCTGCAAACCTCACTCACGTCACTTCATTTTATTTATAAAAAATCACATATGATAATTGGTGACCCATTTCTCCACTATTTTTTATTTTTATTTTTTTTATTTTTAAGAGGATCAATAATAGTTTTTCATTTTCCCTCTTATGGTGACTCGAACCTCCGACCTCTTGGCTGAAAAGAAAGCGTCATTTCTTCTCTATAAAATTACCTATCAACCTTTTATTAAAAGACAAAAACTTGTGTCAGCCGGAGGCACCGTGCGGCCGGGCCCAAAGTGTCAATCTTTATACAAAAAAGTGTCAATCTATATGAATAAAAGTGCCAATTTTTAACATAATTATTTTACAAATAAAATGACAATTTTTAAAAGTGTCAATCTTTATACAGAAAAGTGTCAATCTATATAAATAAAAGTGTCATTATTTTAGCCCGGCCGCACGGTGCCTCCGGCTGACCCAAGTGTGTCCCTTATTAAAAATTGTGCCGGAGCAACAAGCCACTATTTTGAACCGAAGAGTATAAACCAAGTCCAAAGAAGCGGGGCCCAATTATGATGGATCAAGCCCATATAGCGGGTCAAACCTGTCAGGGACCGGCCCACTTTGAAATGAATTGATTTGAAATGTATCCACCAGGGCCCAATAATGATGGAACGAGCCCATATCCGTCACGGCCCGGCCCACTTTGACATGTGATGGATTGGTTCCCCACGTCTACGGATAGAGAGTTGGAGATCTCTTCAGGCCACATCAGCAACGTAATATTTTCCTAACCCCAAAAATAATATACAAACAATATTCACTGTTCTTTCCAAATTTCCAACCATTTTAGTGTTCTTCCGCTGCCGTTAAATTTCACTACGACTCAATATCTGCTGCTGAATCCTGTTCACATTAATGTCTTTCCACGCGCGCCAGCATAGCCTCGTCTCTTCCAGGTATTTTTTTTTTTTTCCAGTCATATTTTGATGTTCTGCTGCTTGTTTTTGATTTTGCTGTTTTTCTCTCCCGGTAATCTGTGCAATTTGCGACGAATTTCGATTTTCTTGTGTTAATATCGTATATCTAGCTTCTGATAGCATAGGAAGCTCTTTTCAATTATTTGGAGCTATATTTAATGGTGAGATTGTAGGGAGTTTTGGCTTTTTGCTGGGTTAAATGGAATGTATTCGAAGGCGAAAATGAAATTGTACATCATGATCGTATTCCTAGGACCGTTTCTATACTACTGTCCCCATTTCCGTATTCGTCGAATGTTTTCATGGAAAACTCGATGGCATGAATCTACATAGTATATGATAGGAGAAAGCCTAATGAAGTCTATTAAGCTTCGAGTTAAGCTTCGGTTCTGTGATTGTGGGGCTGTTCTGTTCCTAGTAATGGTTTGTGTTGCTTTGGGATTATCTGGTGTCAGTGGTGTGTGGTAAGGAACTGTTGTGGATCTAGGTGGCAGACTACTTGCCAAATGGTCTAATCTGGGTGAAAATTGGTAGTAATTTGTTACGATTAATTTCTCATTGGTTTTATGGAATGTGACTTAAATGAGAACCTGATTCCGGACACACTGATGGTGTTTCAGATTTATATTAGCTGGAATGATGATACCGGGGGATTATTTAAACTTCCGTTTGATAGTAGTTGAGGTTATTTCACTTGCGTGATGTTCTTGGAATTCCCCAAACTCTACTTGATATCCAGCTTTGGGTCTTTTATAGGTTAGTGCATTTTAAGGGGGTTTATCTGCTGAAGCTACAGTATGTGCAATGTTATCATAATCTTGCATTAGCCCAAGAAAAGTAGAAGAACCTAATGTATGCTACAGTTCTCATGAGAAGCTTTTGATTCGAGGATGAATCATGAACAGTGGATTTAACTCTTAGGGGGAGGGTGCCAGGGAGGGGGGAGGGGGAATTTGTTTGAACACGAGTCTATGAAAATGGCAATGGACCCCAGACGCCATGCACATCAATGGGGGTGTTTCTTCTCTTCTTCACTTTCTCCTATACTTCTACTATATTTGTGTGGCCACTCAGTGTTATTTATTGCTGGTAATTTTTTTTGTGTAATTGTGTTCTTTATGACTGCTGCTCATCCTTTTGCTTTCATTTGCAGCTCTTCAAGTCAATGGTCTCCAGTTAAACCAATCAAAGCCTATTTCTCTAGCAGAAAAACCACTGGCATTGATCACCTGATATTTAATCATCGTTTCACAAGGAAGAAAGGTCGTGTTAGAATATCTGATTTAGAAAATGGTAAACTTAGTGTTAGCTGCAGGTTTTCAAATTCACAGAAACAATACATTATCTTTTACAAATTAAGGAAGGTAGATCGTCTCCGACCTTTGGCTTCTGCTGATGATGGTGTAACAGTCAATGGAAGTTCTCAATCGAGATCCAATAATGATATGGAGGAAATAAGATATAAATTGAATCAGTCTCTGCAAGATGAAGACTATAATGCTGGTTTGGTACAATTATTGCATGATGCTGCAAGGGTGTTTGAGTTGGCAATTAAAGAACAAAGCTCTTTGTCGAAGATATCCTGGTTCTCTACTTCCTGGCTTGGAGTCGACAAAAATGTTTGGGCTAAAGAACTTGCTTATCAGGTTATCATTACAATCTAAGTTGGGTCTAGACCTGTTTTTGATTAGGTCAGTTTTCCTGGATATATGAAATATCAAAAATCGTTGTTGACTAGGGTACTAGTAAGTGCACATCTAATGTATAGTTATCATTAGATTTTCCCGCTGTTTCTGAATGTTCTGAAGTTCTCCTCAGAGAAGCATGAAAACTTGAGAAAGTTGATTGATTTCCCAAGAAATGTTCCACATATTTTGAAGAAACTACTTCAATGTCGGAAGTAAACTTGCTACCTTCTGATTCAGTTATACCCTCTCTTTCTCTAGCTTCTCTGGTGACACATTATGCTAAAACGGTTGCCCTGTGCTTGTCAAACCATTCTGCAATTGGTGTTTTTTCTTAAGCTATCTAATTTATTAACTCATATGCATGTAAAGTTGATGGTTTGTGATTTTTCAGGCATCAGTATTCTCTCTTCTGCAAGCAGCAATTGAGATCTCATCTCGAGGGTATGGAAGAGATAGAGATGTCAATGTATTTGTTCAGAGGAGGTGTGCATTTCCATTATGTAACTTCTAAATTGTTTATAACAATTGTTTGACCTTAATATTAATCCAGTAAAAGTTTAAAGGTCCTCGTATTTTGATTGTCTTTATGTTTCTTTATCTTACCTAGTGGTTTGTTCTTTCATATTGTTTAGCATGGGGCGGTCTAGTTGTGCATGTGAGATAAAAAGCATCTGGTATTGTCTTATTCGCTCTTTAGGGTTCTGTTATGTGGCTTGTCCTGATAGTTCTAGTTCTCCCTGAGGTCGGTGTGTTGTTGTGAGTTCCTAGTTCAAGTTGTTATGGTATATTTTGTACTATTATAACATTTATATTGTTGCATTAATGCAGCGTGTCAAAGCAATCTTCTCCTTTAGAGAGTGTGATTAAAGATAAGTTGTTGGCTAAACAGCCTGGAGATTATGAGTGGTTCTGGTCGGAGCAAATCCCAGCTGCAGTAACCAGCTTTGTAAATTACTTTGAGAAGGAGCAGCGATTTGCACCAGCCACTGCAGTGTACGTAATTACCTCATTTCTCTTGTGCCACACCATGGTAATCTTAACATGCCGGCGATATTTGTCTGCAGATTAATCTATTTTCCACTTGGCTTTTATGTTACAGGTACAGAAAAGGCATGATCTCAGTTCCTGGCAATTCAAGCGACATATCTCTTCTCATGCTAGCTCTTAGTTGCATTGCAGCCATCATGAAACTTGGGCCCACAAAAGTTTCTTGTGCTCAATTCTTTTCCATTCTTCCTGACGTAACTGGTAGACTGATGGATATGATGGTTGAATATGTTCCTATTCGCCAAGTGTACCATTCAATAAAGGAAATTGGGCTTCGTAGGGAATTTCTTGTCCATTTTGGTCCTCGAGCTGCTACATGCATGATGAAAAATGAATTGGGTGCTGAGGAGATTATGTTTTGGGTGGGTCTAGTACAAAGACAGCTGCAGCGAGCCATTGACCGGGAGAAAATATGGTCAAGACTCACGACCTGTGAAAGTATTGAGGTCAGCCTAGAAAAGTTAATGTTTATAATTTTGTTATGTTCTGATCAATCCTCATAAAACCAAAGTCAATCTCGTCGTTTTTGTTCAAATGTTGATTCTTTCCTTCTCCCTGTATTGCACTGGAGGTTTTGGAGAGGGATTTGGCCATATTTGGGTTTTTCATTGCTCTTGGGAGAAGTACACAGTCATTTCTGTTCAGTAATGGCTTTGAAACCATGAATGATCCACTTCAAGGATTTATAAGGTGCAAACTCTAAATTAGAGATGCATTCCCATTATTCTCTTCACTTTTGATTTTTTCTGTGCCTCACTGTCTTCTCAAAGCAGGTACCTTATTGGGGGCAGCGTGCTATATTATCCTCAGCTCTCAGCAATAAGTTCTTACCAACTGTATGTGGAGGTTAGCTTGAAGAATAAATCAATATTAAGAAGAATATATGTTTTTGACAAAACTAATAAGTTTGTTGATGTAACAGGTTGTGTGTGAAGAGCTTGATTGGCTTCCTTTTTATCCAGGTTACAGCAGTAACTCCAAACGCTCATTTGGACACAAGCATACAGAAGGCCCCCCAAATGCTGAAGCTATTCCCCTGGTATTATATGTGTGCTCATACTGGATAGAGAGCTTTATAAAGTACAGTAAATGGCTGGAGAATCCGTCTAATGTCAAGGCAGCTAAATTTCTTTCTAAAGGGTATTCAACTCTTATAACTTCCAAAGTCGATATGCTGAATTTTCCAGCTGTAAATATTTTAATTTCAGATCAGTAATATTAAATGTGCAGTTGTTTCCTTCACTTGTTACAGTCATGAAAAATTGAAAGCATGCATGGAAGAGCTAGGAATACAAAGGTAAATTGAAGGGGGAACCTTATGTTGCCCTCCAGCATTCTATTTGTCTATATGTGTGTATGCTGCTTTAATTTTTCTTGCGGATTGTTGCCACACACATCCTTCAAGCTCTGATTTGCATAAATAAAAAATCACCTTAGTTAATATAATTGTTTTGAAAGTTTGCTCATCTGCATATTTTTAAGGTTAAGATCAGTGTAAATGATGCTTTTGTTCAACAACCTAAATGGATGCACTTATATGGATGGATACCTTTAACATGATATATTTCACAGATATTATAGGAGGATTTGCCTAATGGTTCGTATCTATTTCCCTTTTTCTGGGGGTTCAACAATCTTGAAAGTTTTCTCTCTTATATACTAGTCTGTGTATGATCGCCAAGCATTTTAACGGTTATGATGAATTCAAAATGTTGTTCCTTTCATTCTTCATTCCAACAAAATGGTAATGGAAGCTTCTAGGTTTGAGATCGTTATAATCTTATGTATATCCTCAGTTAATTGATATATCTTCCTTTCCTATTCAGTATTACCTATCTTACGAATAGAACCTGATGAACCTGGCTGAGCCAAAATATTTGGCACGTAGTAGTGTGAACCTTCTATGCTGAATAGATGATTATCAAAAGTTTGTGAGCAGCCACTCTCTGTATTTGAGACGGTGGTCAACTTTTCTTCATCCTAGGGTTCGACCCCTAATTCCCTCTTCCTCATCTTCAAATGAATAAAATAAAAAAACATTACAAAGAGATCGAAGGGAGAAAGAAATAAGTTTCTTCATCCTCTGTAATCGTGGCTGTTGTATTGATTTGATATCTCGTCTTCCATTTTTTGAAGTATTATGGTCTCTGTAGGCAATAAAATCTTCTTGACCAATTATCAATCGCTGGGGGTCCTATCCTTCTCTTTTATAAAAGAAGCATGAATGTTGAGGAATGCTGTTTACTTTACATGGGAAAGCATGTGACTAGGCGAGCATGTATTACTCTCTCTAGTGTCATCATGGAATGATGAGACATGAATATTCTGTTTCTTATTATTTATTATTATCAGCTTGTTATTGTCCTTAAAGATGTAATCTGCATGAAACTTAAGATTGTAATCCATAAACTCTTGATGCGAACAATTGATTGATGACAAAATTTGATGACAGGGATCATTCACCAGTTGATAAAGAGTCCCAATCATTTGATAAGGTATGTAGTAGTCATACTAAATTGATCTCGCTTTTTATGATTTACGAGCAGCTTTGTTGTATGCATTGGCGATTGAACTCTTACATTTTAATTTGTTGGCGAAGTTAGTTGTCAAAGATGATAATAAAGATAACAGATTACTCCCCCTTCTTCTGGCAGATGTCATTTGGCCAACATGGTGTTAGTATAAGAAATCATCCAACTGTTCTGACGTCCTCATGTAGTACTAAAATATCTTGCTGAGCATGAAGTTCTATTAGTTGAGAGTGATTGTCAGATTTGTTTATCAATCTCAAAGTTCAGTTATTCAAAAATATTCTGTTCGTCCTCTTTACTACTTTCTCTTATCATACTTGCTGCTTGTGCAATCTGAAGTAAATGTAAGGCTCTAATTCTGCAAGCACCTCTTTGTGGACATGCACAGCTATTGATCAGAAAATGGACAAGCCCATATGAACTATTTTGTGCAAGAAAGATCGTAGCTATAATTTACTGATATCATATGTTCTTTTAGGAGTTGGAGAGTGTTGAGGAAGCCCTTTTACGGCTTGAAGAGTTGCTTCAGGAGTTGCATGTATCAAGATCTAGTTCTGGTAAGGAGCATTTGAAAGCTGCCTGTTCAGACCTTGAGAGGATTCGCAAACTGAAGAAAGAGGCTGAATTTCTTGAGGCTTCTTTTGGAGCTAAAGCTGCTTGTATTCAGCAGGTATGCTGAAACTCTCCAGGACAATGGAATCACCTTCAATATTTTGGTGAAATTTGTAGCTATAAATTACCTTCAACATATGGAACTAGTAAAGTGTGGATGTATTCTATTTTTTCTCTGCGAGTACCAGAGTATTCTATTTTATTTCTCATATGATAATGCCTCTCTGTATGTTTCATTTCGTGTTTTGTTGTTTTTTTGCGCACTAACATGGATTTTGGAACATGGACTTTCTTTTTGGGCCATAAATTGTTTCAGATTGGAAAAGGTTCTCATTGACATGTAATATATTTCTTTATGACATGCATATATGCATATTATAATGTCAGAAGAAGGAAAAGGACCTGTTAGCAGGAAGGAAGCCTTTTCTGATGGCTCTTTATTGTTTCCTAGTCTTTGACTTTGCTTACACATGATCTTTAGGGAGCATTATTTGATCAACAGTTCTGGTTGGTAGAAAATAACTGAATTGCCTGCCTCTATTGATTGCGAGCCATTACATTTATTGGTATGCCTATGTGGAACTATCATAGAGGGATGGATAATTATGTCTTTTTTTGTCTATTTTTAAAGGAAAACTCGTCTTATTTATTGTAGCATCTCTTTCTTGACTGACCGGTTATAATTTTTAGCATAAAAAATTTTCCTGATTTTTTGCTTGCTATAGCCACAATTCTCTTAATCGATTATTTTGATTTTGTTTAATAGTCCAAATAAAAAGTATCGCTAGTTTTCTGCTATTTCTCTTTTAAATTATTATTGCAAACTATGTTGAAATCTTGGCCTCCTTGATTCTTAACAAACTAGTGATACAAATGCAATAAAATGTGAATTACGTTATGCCGTACTCTATTTGCTGTACTCAACAATACCATGCCCTAAATTGATTTCCCCGGTTCTGTCTAATCTTAAGGGAGATGTCGGTGTCTCTAGAACTCCCGTTCGTGAGCAGCCACCTTATACCAGAGGAAAAGTTGGTGAAAGTTCTGTTAAGAAGATAGATAATCGTAGCGGGTACATAAATTTTAGATGATAATACACCTTGTACTTTATATTCATTCCTCATTTTTTTATTTTTACTGAATCTGATTTTGTTGCTGATCTAATTGGTTTCTGGGTTTGTTCTGCCTTGCCCGTCATTTGAGTTACAGTTCTGGTGGATTATGGGGTTTCTTAATAGGCCGCCCTAACACACCTTCTGGTCTGAGATCTTCAACAGCCAGTGACAGTGTATGCCCTGATTGATAAGAGAACTCGTAGATTGCTTGTTAATTTACTTGGTTATGTGCTGCCTTTTGTTTTGTCTGTTGAACCATATTAGTTTTGAGTTTCTCATGATTATTGTTTACAATGCTGGGTGCATCAACTAGCAAGTTATCTACCAATTGTCTCTGTCAGTATGCAATAGGGCAGTACCTGGCAGAGATGACTAAACTCCTTGATATTTCATTCTGAACAAAACACTATTGTTGACTAGTGGTGTCATTACAGACTTGATTTATCCTTTTAGGGGTTGTTTGGTTCAAGTTGGGTAACGGAAAGGGAATGGAATCAAGTCAATTAAGGAAATGGTAATAATAATGATTACTTTTATTGAGTGTTTGGTTCGATAGTAGAAAGAGAGTCACTTATAAGGGGATTCTCTTTCTCCTTGTTTCCCCTCCTTAAGGGGTTACAATTTGGGGGATTGTGTTACCCCCAAGTAAGGGAAATGGATAACCTATTACTCAAACCAAACAAAATGCAATGGAATCAATTAATTGTTTCCCTTTCCATACCCAAAAAAAGGTGAACCAAACATGAGCTTAGTATCTACCATGAAGTCATCTAATCTGTTGCCTTTAGTAGCCTGAAACAGCATCCCCTTCGTTTAACTTCACACTCTTCTAATAGCATGCTTACTATATGGGATAAAGAGGACGACAAAATTTATCTCGTCTCATACTATATGCTCGTGTTACTCTGTCTGATTTAGGGTGGTGCTACTATTATTTGATCAGATGTGAAGTATGAACTTTCATATTGAGTTCTATTGGGACTGTTAAGAAATGATCAGCACATGTGTCATTAGATACTGTTAACACCATTTTTTTTCTGCGAACCTTATAGTCATCCTACTTTGTTGTGTGCATTTAAGTTTATTGATAACATATTGGTTTCTAATTAAATAGTTCATACATCTCCATTTTTGGCAGAATGATATGTTTTCTGAACAAGAACCTTCACGTGGAGAAACAGCTGATTCAGAATCAAATGAAATTCAGCGATTTGAAAATTTACGGAGTGAACTAATGGAACTTGAGAAACGTGTTAAAAAAAGTGCTGACCACTTTGAATATGAAGAGGTACATTTTACTGTCCTCTGAGTATTATCATCATCATTTTATATGTCCACCAGAACCAGAAATATAGGTTATTTGACCAGTTGTACTTGTTCTGCTGTTTCTTTATCTCCCTTTCTTTAATGCTACTTGAAAGTTAAGGAGAGAGTGCCTCTTGATTTAAAGTTATATGTTTTTGAAGAATAGTCATGTAA
Source organism: Mentha longifolia (assembly GCA_001642375.2). Lineage (NCBI taxonomy): Eukaryota > Viridiplantae > Streptophyta > Magnoliopsida > Lamiales > Lamiaceae > Mentha > Mentha longifolia. Next base: position 6,266,057 of record CM038117.1, read on the forward strand.
GTGACTTTGCTTTAGCTGATAATATTTGGAGGCTGTAGGATGAGTTTTAATTCTGCTTTTGTGGCCTTCTTGAAGACATGCTGTTTTTGTCAACTTCTTAAAGAAAAATGGGAAATTATGAAAATGTTAGCCTGAGATAGGTGTGCGTCATGCTATTAAGAACTCCCCTTCTGGGAGCAGTATCAGACACATGATAATATTAGGATATTTTTGTGCTTGAGATTTCATTTGTGACAATATTGAATTTATTTCTACCAAACTAATTATGCTTTCGATATTAATATAATGTTAGGACTATCTATGTCAGTCCGACCAAGTATATCTTAACTGCTTGTGCTAGTGTGCTTGACAATTACTATATCGAGTGCCATCCATTTGACTCCATCCAATTTATACATGACATCACATCCTCCGAGTGAAATCATAGGATATCGAGAGTCTTACATACTGGATTGATAATGCTTTGCAGGAAGAAATTCAGGTGAAAGGTGATTCGTCCTCTTATGTTACCGATGATAAAGCCACTAAGTTGGTGCAGGTCGAGAAGAAAGATAGTATGATCGAGAAATCTCTGGATAAGCTGAAAGAAACAAGCACGGTATGAATATCTTAGCCCATTATATCTGACAATTAGACTTTTAGATTCTTGAGACATAATCCTTGTCAGAAGAGTGGAGTGGGTTTTTGATCGAAAATCTTCTCGAATAGCTAATCGTTGATCCTCTTTATACCTTTAAAGCCTCAAAATTACACAAACTCTGTTTTGAGGTAGTCCTATAGAATCCTGGCATCCTGAGTCTTTATATTGCTGGAGGAGCCAGACGTCTCTTACAATGACAGAACAAATTTCATGTCTTATTCTAGATGAACTGATAATGTTTCATCCGTTCTTATAAAATTTATAGTCTCAAAATCTTTTGTTTATGAGCAGGATGTCTTGCAAGGAACTCAGCTTCTTGCAATTGACACCGGTGCTGCTTTGGGACTGCTCAGGAGGGTTTTAATAGGGGATGAATTAACGGAAAAAGAAAAACAGGCTCTCCGAAGGACAGTGACAGATTTGGCATCAGTAATTCCAATAGGTGTTCTCATGCTCATCCCAGTAAGCAATTTGGACATTTCCTCTAGTGCTTGTTTTTGGAGTCTTGCCATTTCCTGAACTGTCTAAGCAATTTGTTACTATGCCAATGTCACTTGCTCGGTTATGTCTTTATTACTGCGTGTAAGCACCAGGAATTCTATCCATCATATCTTTTCTAGTCTTATACTCGTTGATTGCCTTGTTATCCATGTGATCTGACATTCATAGCTAGCCTGTATGATTTCTTTATCAAATAAACTGCACATGCATTTGAGGGACTCTCAGTTGCTTCCTCATATCAAACTCACAACTCTACGTTGCAGGTTACTGCAGTCGGTCACGCTGCAATGTTGGCTGCAATTCAACGCTACGTGCCATCACTGGTACGAACAAACAAAACCACCCTTTTTACTCTTTAAATGTCGAAACTCAGCCTGAGACGAAAGTTCCTTTTCTGCCCTGCAGATACCTTCAACATATGGAGCCGAAAGGTTAGATCTGTTGAGGCAGCTGCAGAAAGTAAAGGAAATGGAAGACGAAGTTAGCGTCAACGAAAACTCCGAGGAATAATTCCACCTTCCGTGCATCAAACTCACCAACTTTACTGCAAATCGCATTGGTTACAGCTCTGGATAATACAGAAGGCAAAAGGAACCATTTTAGATTATTTTCCTTTCAAAAACTGTCTGAACTTTTCATGTCTGAATACTGATGTATCGTTCCCACTACTGTCTTGTATGGCTATTTTGTAAATTTTGCATCCCTATAATCTCCATTCTCCAGCTTGTATAGCATGTTAATAAGATGGAATGTTGTTGTTGTTCATGTGTTTTTTTATTTTAATTTATATATCTATAATTTACCTATGTGCTCTTACTATATGACATCTAGCATTACACACTGGCTATGTAATACTCCATGTGTCTCGGCTGAATATGCATATTTTCTCTTTTTGGACCATTCAAGAGACGAGAGCATGCATTTCATTTTTGAACACTATCTCACCATCACAATTTATTTACAAAAATATTCCATTCAATCAACATTTATTATTGAAAGAAATCCAACATTACGAAATTGACTTGTTGTTTTGTTTTATTTCAAAGAAAAAATGTTGTTTTCGCGAAAAACAAAATCCGCAATCCGCGAATACAAATTATTTCATGTGTAACAAAATTGATAACTAATTTGTAATTTCTTTTAACATAATTAGATGTCTAAGATCTTTGATCTCAGACATTAATCCTTGACATTAGACTTCACACACATAATATAGAAAGAAGGGCAAAATGTCTTGTAATTTAAACTAACCATAAGGGTAAAATGTCTTGTAATAATTTAAACTAACCATATGAAGCATAGCAGCATGTGGATCGTCATTAAAGCCTGTGGGCCATGAATTATAGATGATGAGTTGAAAAGCTAAAATATAAATTAGTTATTTATTTAGTTGATTATTTATATTAATTTTTGTTTTTTATCAATACCTCAGTTGGTAGGGTTATTTTTCAGTTTTATTTTGATGTTTTAATTCCTTTTTAGACTAGAATTTGGTTTGATATATTTTAAGATAACTTTTTAACTAGTGTCTCTCATATGGATTCTCATATGGATTAAGACTTTATGAAGCCTATAAATAAGCCTATAAAATTGTATAATTATTCATGATTAAGATTTGGGTTTATTTTTCTATTATTTGTGTGTCTTACAATGCTCTTCTTAACTACATCTCGAAAAAGTCAGCCCACTTTTATAATTCTTCTCCTCTTCTTAACTCAGTCAATTTAATCTTTTTACCAAACCAAGGTTTTCAATAAACCCGAATTTCTCTATGTTTTTTACTTTTTTTTTTACTTCCAACAGTAATTTTTGATCGATTATTTCCCCCTCTCTTCACCGTGATGGCATCGGTATGCTTGCTGGATAGCCTGGATCCAATTTCTAGGCGCTAAATCTCGATCTCTTGATCGAAAAATTCGGTTAGTGAGGGCCGCCCAATTTGAAATTTGTAGTATTCAGTTTCATCCCTTTCGTCAAATTGCCGCGCGGTCTCCTTCAGATTTAGCAATTGCGTTCGATTTTTTTCACTTTGTAGCAGGTTGTCGGTGGCATTCGGTGCAGAAATTGAACCCTGCAATCGTCTTCTTCTGTAAGTTAATCCGAATTCTGCATCTCAAACATGATTTTGCGGAGTAGGTGTTTGTTTTGGCAATTGCTTGGATGCCAATCTGCATCGAAAGATTTGCAGTGTTATAGATTTCTCTAGAGTTTGTTGAATTTGGGATTTTCTCATTTGTATGAGTAAGCGTTCATTCTTCCGGTTGATATTTCCGGTGTGGAGTATAACTTGAGCTGTCCCTCTCTAGGCAACAATGGCTACCGCACCCACCCAGAACCGCCTCGCCGGCGTCCCTTGGAATCAGGATGCCGAGTCTTTATTCCGGATGAAGCCGATTTCCGAAATCCGAAATGTGGAGGCGACCACCAGAAAGCAGATCCAGGAGAAGAGCGAGGAGCTCCGCCAATTGGTTGGTAACCGCTACCGCGATCTTATCGATTCTGCTGATTCCATTGTCGCAATGAAGTCTACTGGTGAGTCCATCGCCGCAAATATCTCGGCCATTCACGATTCAATCCTCTATTCTCTGTCTTCCTCCGATGTTCCGAGGTCCCCACGCGTCACTCATAAGCCTGTGGGAGCTGATGATTATGGAATTGCTTGCCGCGTCAAGTACTTAGTGGACACCCCAGAAAACATTTGGGGTTGCCTCGATGAATCGATGTTTCTCGAATCCTCTGCTCGTTACATCCGAGCGAAGCACGTGCATTACAACTTGCTGAACTCGAAGGAGAAAAAGAATGTGCTTTCGAATTTCCCTTTGTTGCAGCACCAGTGGCAGATAGTAGAAGGCTTCAAGGTTCAGATTTCGCAGAGGGGTCGTGAAAGATTGTTGGATCAGAGTGGGGATCTTGGAATCCGGGCCTTTGCTGATGCATTGGCGGCTATTGCTATCATAGATGAGCTTACACCGAAACAGGTTTTGACTCTGTTCATAGATTCAAGAAAGTCGATCATGTCGCAGAAGCTAAGTGCGTGTTGTCGTGATGCCAATGCGATAGTTCTGAAGTAATTTCTGTCTTTTGTTATATTCTAAGGATAATTCAGATTACTATATGCCAAGTTGGGGAATTGTTCTTGCAAGTGTTGAATGATATGCCTTTGTTCTATAAAACCATTCTGGATACTCCACCTGCTTCTCAGTTGTTTGGTGGTATACCAAACCCCGATGAGGAAGTTAAACTCTGGAATTTGTTCAAGGACAAGCTTGAGTTGAACATGATATTGCTTGACCGAGATTTTATTTCCAGCACTTGTTCTGATTGGTTGAGAAACTGTGGGAAGGAGATCACGAGCAAGATGAATGGACGCTACTTGATTGATGTAATTGGCAGTGGTTATGACCTCTCATTGGCTGAAAAGCTGATAAGGGAAACCATGGATGGTAAGCAGGTTTTGGAAGGCAGTTTAGAGTGGCTGAAGAGTGTTTTTGGTTCTGAAATTGAGTTACCATGGAAAAGGACACGCGAGCTTGTGTTAGGTGAAGATTCGGATATATGGGATGACATATTTGAACATGCTTTTGTTCAGAGGATGAAAGCGATCATAGACTTGCGATTCAATGAATTAAGTGGGGTTGTTGACGTTGTGGAGTCTGTACGAGCAATAGCAAAACCTACTGCTGATCTTGCTGATCCTCAAGATTACTTGAACAGATTCCAACATGGTGGTGGGGTTTGGTTCATGACGCCAAACAGTAAAAAGCTAGGCTCTATACCAGGCTCCAAATCACACCAGCCCCAAGAAAATGATTTCCTCAGCTGTCTCAGCACTTATTTTGGCCCTGAAGTCAGCCGGATTAAAGATGCTGTGGATAGTTGCAGTCAAAATGTTCTACAGGATCTATTAAGTTTCCTTGAGTCCCCAAATGCACACCGTAGATTAAAGGATTTGGCACCTTATGTACAGAACAAGTGTTATGAAAGTCTTTCAACCATACTAATGCAACTCAAGGATGAACTTGACTGCCTATATACTGACCTAGAAAATGAAAATAAAGATGATGCTTCCAAACTTCCTCCTGGTATACTTGTTGAGAGATCATTATTTATCGGGAGACTTCTCTTTGCATTTCAGAAGCATGCTAGACATATCCCTGTTATACTTGGTTCTCCTAGGTCATGGATAGGTGAAGTATCTGGTGTCTCTAGTCCATCCCCCAGTGGATTGAAACATACTAGGGTGGCTACTGACTCAGAAATGATGGTTAGTCCTGGAAGAAGAACTCCTGATTCTAGCAGGAAACAGACATCTCTAGTGGCAACTGCTTTATTTGGAACAGACGATAAATTGAGCTCGCAACTTCAAGAATTACATCAGACAACCCAAGATCTTTGCATCAGAGCTTATAACCTGTGGATATCATGGGTTTCTGATGAACTATCAACTTTGTTTTCAAGAAACCTCAAAGGGGATGATGCCTTGTCATCAAATGCTCCAGTTAGAGTAAGTGACCTTTTGAAAATCCTATCTGCTACCTTATTTTCCTTCCGTATATGTCATGGCATACTAAGGTTGTCTGCTTATTACTTCGCTGTACTTATCATATAACTCTTCTGTGTCCCCTTGAGCAATTACATCTTTTATAGGTACAGTCATGGGGCTTATTTGAATCTCTGTAAATTGAAGTAACATTTTGCTACTAAAGATCCAATATGAGAAAGTAATTTGATGTGTTTCCAATTACTGGGCAGGGTTGGGAAGAGACTATAGTTAAGCAGCAAGAACAATCGACCGAAAGCGAGTCTGAGATGAAGATATCTCTCCCTTCAATGCCTTCTCTGTATGTAACATCAATCTTATTTTATGTATGTGAAGAGATTCATCGTGTTGGTGGCCATGTGCTTGATAAGCCAATTCTTCAGAACTTCGCCAGAAGGCTTTTTGATAAGGTACGCAGTGACTCCTCACATGTTAATCGTCAAAGTAACACATATCTGCTTCCTGAATGATGACTAGTTAGTTTGTTCTTCTTACCGGTTGACATTGATATAACCTCCATTACGTTTTCATAGGTTGTTAGGATTTATGAGGATTTTCTGTCAGCTGAAGAAGGCCGTGGGTCTCAAGTTTCAGAAAAAGGTGTTCTACAAGTTTTATTTGATTTGAAATTTGCTGCTGATATTCTGTCTGGAGGTTACCTTAATGCAAAAGAGGATTTTTCTGAAACTTCACTCGTGAAAACTCCATTTAGAAGAAAGCAGAGAGCACAGCAACCCAATTCGGTTGTATCAGAACATACAAAACAGTTGGTAAACCGCCTTTCTCAGAGGCTGGATCCAATAGATTGGCTCACGTAAGTTTTTTGAACTAAGATCTCGTTATAAGGGATTTGTTTCGTTAAAATCAATTATTTGATTGGGTTCTGATCAAGTATTTGGATATGAACTACTCAAGTTTATCACGAGTGGTTGATTTTGTTTGCTTATCCCTTGTGATCATTCTGATATGTTGAAATACTAGATGGAAATCTAACATTCTTTTTCTTTCTAATTCATTGAAGGTATGAGCCATATCTTTGGGAGAATGAGAAACAGGCCTACCTTAGACATGCTGTCCTTTTTGGATTCTTTGTGCAACTTAATAGGATGCATATGGAAACTATGCAAAAGGTTCCCACAAATTCAGAATCAAATATTATGCACTGCTCTACAGTACCTCGTTTCAAATATCTTCCCATCAGGTGGTCAACACTATCCTTCGTGGGAATAATTTACTCATTCGTGTTCATAAATGCATTTGCATCAATATTCGTTTTCTATGGGACCTCTTGAACTTTAACTTGCAGGAATTTTGTTTATATTGGCTCAACATTTCTCTTGTTGCATTTCAGTTTTTCATTTGAATAGTTTCTCTAAATTTTCTAAACTTTGTATTTCAAACTAGTGCTCCAGCGTTGTCTGCAAGGAATGCAGCGAGGACATCAGCATCAACATCTACGGATGATGTTTACTCAAGAAACTCCTGGAAGAGTTTGACAAATGATGATATATCCCGAAAAAGTGATGTAGAGGATGACTCAAGTTTGGGGGTTGCCACACCATTTTTAAAGTCCTTCATGCAGGTGTAGTTTCTAACCCTTAGTGTTAAGTCTTGGGATGGTTTCATGTTGGCATCTGCTTCATTTTAGGAGTGTCATCGTCATGCCAACTTTTGCTGTGAGAAGTTGAAATTGTATTCGAGTTTGGGTAGTAATAACGTTCCATACGAATATTTTGGTTCATTAGAAATCGAGCTGTTAAAACTTTTGTTTAATTGTTTTCAGGCTGGTAGCAGATTTGGCGAGAGCATAAGGCTGGGATCAATTCTAACAGACGGGCAAGTCGGAAGGTTCGGTGACATGTTACCTGCTCAAGCCGCTGGCCTACTTTCATCCTTCACTGCTGGCAGATCAGATTCTTGACGGATGCTTTTGCACAATTTTGGAACGTTGAGAAGTGCTCGTGAAATACGGTTACTTTACCTACTAATTCTTGTCATTTGAGAACAACATGAAGCCAATCAGATTCTTGACTGCACCATAACTATGGAGCCCCAATAGTTGCTCTTTTTGGTAAGTGATCTACTATAAATCATTTATGTTGCTGTGCAATGATAATATCTCTCATCTTACGTCTCTACTGAATAAATTCTCGATGATGATAGAACACGTTGATTAAAATTCTGCCAGCTCGGAAAATGATGATAAAGTTTTAGATTTACATGTTTACAAACTTCCTTGCATGTAAAAGCAGAACTGGTTGAATCTTGTAGTTAGTATTCAAATAGAGTGATGGCGTAAGCATGAGGTTATGTATTGAGTTAAATTTTGATGGCTTCAATGGCTTCTTGATAGGTGTGAGGGAAGTTGAATGAACAGCAGATTACAAGAAGGAACTGTTACTGTTTCTGGTGAGGTGAATATCATTTGATTTTGTAGAGATAGACTGTAAAGCAGATTGAATGTAGCTTATTATCTATCATATGTTTATTGTTATTGTCGGTGGGGCAAATTTTTAAATCAATTACAAATGTTTATTCTTTACTTTTCTTGTCATGTTGGAGACTTGAAAATATGGGTTAATATGAATACGTTTTTTTTCTTCTTCTTTTGAGTGGAAATATTGAGCATAAATAAATTGGATATTCTTGTTTTTTTTTATAAATAGCCATATGTATTATATTATTATTATTATTATTATTATTATTATTTATGTATGTTACGATGTTTGAGTGTGCGTGTGTGAATAAGAAATAATTAAGAATACTTCATCAATTATTCTTGGCAATGAGTGCTTATTTTTCATATTGAATGAATGTTTCCGTTTCATTTATATTTTTTATTTTTTTTACTGCAGTTTTAATTTACTGTTTATTGATTATAAACAAAATAACGTCCTTTTGCATCAATAATATTGCTCGCTGATGCTCATTTGTCGTGCTACTTTTCAATTTATTTTTACTTAAAAAATGGGTAGATGGATTTTGGGTCTCTTTATCTCTTTACAAATAAAAGCTTAAAGGTTTATTTGAAACTGAAATTAAAAAATATATATATATGAATTTTTTTAAAAAATAAATTGATATGACTAACTCTATGTCAATTCATCACAGACAAAAATTAAAAAAAAAATTAACATTATATATCAATTGTTTTGTTAAATCTGCAAATAGTAAAAATTTAACACTGTATACCCATATGGATAAAAATTATCGGGGAAACTTTGCTTGCTTCTCTCTCTCACTCAACCAACACTAAAAAAGGAAAAAAGAAATCCTACTACTACTAAAAGAAAGATTTTTTTTTTTTTATTTTTTTTTTTTTATTTATTTGAGGAAACTAAAAGAAAGAAAGAATGACGGACGATTTTGTACGCTAAAAAAAATTCGAAGAGAAGGTGATGTTCGTTCAGAACTGAAGAGAAACAAAGGTGAAAACCTAGATTTCGCCATCTTGTCGTCTAATTTTCTCCCCGTGTTTTAAATTGGAAATCGATTTACTGTTTGCGGTCCTAATTTGTTCCATCCTTTCGTTGCCTACCAACTGTTTGCTAAAATGAAAAAGAGGAGGTCGAATTCGCATAGTAGTAGTTGGTATCGAGTGCATTTCGTAGAGCTACAATAATTCGATTCGATGGAGTAATCGTCGTAAAACCGGAGTTTTTGAGTGCTGAAGAGTGTGCTTATTATACGTTTAATGTGTGCGCGCTTGCGTTTTATCGTTTTTCCAGCTAGCTTTGGGAGCCAGAATGAAGCTGAGAGTGGTTTCCAGGAAGATTTACGATTACATTCGTTACGATCTCAAGGAGATAGCATTTCCATCGTCGTTGCCTGATCCGCCCCACATCAAAATACGCCCAAAGCTTACTTGGAAGGAGCGATACCTTGTTGGTTTTCTTAATCCCTAACTTTTTTTTTTTTTTTTCATTTTAATTATTGGCAGTCAATGCAAGGTATTGAAATAGTCGATGCCTCGTATCTGTATATGTGTGCTTGAGATTCTAATTTGTGATATGTATAATCATCTTTTTTTTGTAGGTTTTGAAGGAAGCATCGAGACTATATTGTGCAAGCTGGGTGAGGGATATTGGTCCAGATCTCAGGCCAGATTATTACAGAAAGAAGGCAGAGAATGAAGGTAGCACCGACGGGGAAAAGGGAACGACGAAAGAGAAGGAGCCATCAACTCTTGAGGATCTTGGTATGAATACTGATTATGGCTTTTTACTTATAGGAGAGTGTGTAGCTCTCTTACATGAATTATGATATGCTTCCTCTATTACCAGTTACGTGTATACTGTCACGTTGGCTCCACTCTATGCCGAAGTTTTATCTCATAAACCTTTAGAGATGGAAGAAAGGGATATTTGCATATGAAAGAGACTTTAAAGGAGAATCCACGTCTTCGATTTTTAATTAATACACACTTCAGGTGTTCTGTGCTTAAGATATTTAGACTATACATGATTTAGAGGGATGCAAAAAGCTATTCCCAATCTATTGTGTATTTGCATTTCTGAATCTCTTTTATAGACAATTATACAGTAACTTCTGTTATCACGATTTCCTTAATTTAGCGTATGATACCATTATTAACTTCAGATGTTCGGCTTTAGATTCATTATATCGGATTAAATTCAATGTTGTTTGTTGGCATGGTTATATAGAGAGGTGGTAGCTCTAGCTTCCGTGTATATTATCAAATCAAATGAACAGCCTCTAGTCTGATGGTTATTTTCCTTTAGGATTCCAACTTACTGCACTTTTTGATGTGATTTTGAATGAAATGTACAGCTGTGGCTGCAAGAGGGGGAATGGAGACATTAAGACCTGCTCTACAGCGAGTTTACATGATCAGAGCTTCTGCTTATAGAGATGCACTTAAAAGTTTTATTCAAGGTTATCAAGAGGGTATACAGCAAGTTATGGAGAAGAAGGAAGATCCCAAATCTCAACAAGGAGTTGACCCTCCCAAGCAATAAGTTCCTTCCAGTTACCTTTCCTCCTCATGTCAATTAGTTTAAATAAAGTGATTGCTTAGTTGACTGTTTACTTTGAAGGGTTCAAGCCTTCTAGGATCTTTATGTTGTTATCTGAGGTCATCAGTAGCCTCTCATTTCTGTCATTTGGTCGACTTTGGTGTGATAAGTTTCTCGTTTTTGTCTCCACGTGGCATGATTCCACTCCCATGGTGTTGAACTTAGGCTTATGTAGTGAGAAGGAAAGTTATGTGTGCAAGTGTACTTTTGTCGGTGGATTATACTCTTGTAGAAAGCAAACTCAACTTGAAATCTTATAAGCATCAATTTCATGTTTGGACCTCATATGGACTGATTAAATGGTGGAGATGGGAGATATGTGGATAGGCTCCTTTACTTGTCAGAGAAAAAATCTTTCCGCGACTTTAAATGGTTAATAATGGTCCTTCCATCTCTCTTAACTGGTGGAGGCTGCTGAAATAAGTCTCCCTCCCCACTTCTAGATGGTTTACCGGTCCATCCAATCTCTAATCGGTGGAGGCTTTGTTTCAACTTGCCTATGTGAGTGTGTTAATTCGGAGTCATCGTTTTTATGCTCTGGCTGATCAATCGAGCTCTTTGTGTTTTCGAGGGACCATATCATATTACCCTTGACTTGAATCACTGTGACGTGCTATTCTTTGGTGTGACTTACTATCTTTCCTTTCTATCTTTCAAGGTTGATGCACTTGGCTGTTGATGCCAAGACTCGGGAAGATTACAACATGAGCACAAGGTATTTGTATAGAATCGATCAACCACAAGGGAGTCTCTTCCATTATGCATATATTGGGACCTTCCCTCCCACTTGCACCAATTTTCAATAATATACTCAAAATAGTTTTTTTTTTTTTTTTGGTGTGTGTGTGTGAGTTCAAGTGCTACAAATCTAGTGTACCGTAATCAAAATTGGAAAAGAGAGGAATCAGATATAGAACAAAAGATAATTTACTAGTAATTTTCTTAATTAATTTAAGCCTAAAGAAAACGCAGTCGCAGTGCTTGATTAATATGAGTCGTGCAGGCACATAAAAATAGAAAAGGGCTCTGATATTAGCTTTGCAAGAAAACACTGCCTTTTACTATTTTTGTTTACTGTAAATAATTACACAATTACAAATGCTCAGCAAAAAAACACAATACATCAGTTTCCGAAAAGGAAAAAGTATGAAGTTACCTACCGCAGTGCGAGATTAATAATGTTAATTGGTAAAAGCCATCTTCATCTTCCTCCACACATTCATATTTCCCTATGGAATGGGCAATAACGGTCATGACCCCCTTCTGAAAAATCTCCAGGCAGAATCACTACAGTAGTCATATTCCCACATGATTTTGTACAATATTCAGATTCTTGATTGCAACCATCCATATTCTTCCTACCCTCCTAATTCTCTCTTTCCTCTCTCTATCTGCGTGTGGGACCCTCTCCAACACCCCCACCCCCCCATTCTCTAGTCACTTTCCACCTTTACTTTCCTCAATTTGGGTTTTCTATTTGCCCTTTTTTCCCCTGGGCTCATGAGGGGTTTTCAGTACTACTACTGCTGCACTGCTCCATCTTTTTTCTTTTTTTTCGCCTTTTTCATCTGAGAGAAACTTACCCACAAAATCTGGGATATTTAGCCATCCTCCCTTTTTCTTTTCTCTCTTTTCCCCTTTCTTCTTTTTTTTTTTCCTTTTTCCAGATTTTCTTGCAAGAAGAAAAAAAAAAAACACGTACATGGAGATGGATGGCCGAACAAGGTCAAATATTGGACGTCACATCGTGGAGATCTTATCCTTGGCGATATACATCTGCTCCTGAGAAACTGATATCCTGTTGCATCCATAAAAGTATCATCATCATTATTAGCATAGCATAGACCCCCTATACCCTGTGACATGATAGTCTTTTTCTTTTGCTGATAAGCATGCAAAAGCAAAACCTCTTATTCACCCCATACCTCCCCTGGACCCCACCTATAGCCATACTCACAAAACACACACATAGTAGTATATGTAATTCTTGAGTGAGGATAAAAATGGAGTTTTTTGGAGGACAAGTGTGTCCAGTTGATTCAAGGCAAAATCTCAGACAATCACGACTAAAGTTAATACATTTGTATGCTTCCATTTCACAGATTAGTGCATGTCAAGTCATTAGGTATCGTTGTCAAAATCATCTGAAGTTTATAGAATGTCATTTATAATCAAACACTCTAATTAAAACGACTAAAGTGGAAAATGGACAAATAGGTAATCAAATCATATAATAAATATATATAAATATTATCATCAAGAAAGCTCATGAGTCAAACTAAATTTTCAAACTTCATGTTGCCACTGGAACATCACATCCTACCTGTAAACGCGTCATCCCCATCCTAACTAATTAAAATTATACTAAGTAAAAATAGAAAGTAATTTGTTGGCTTCATCTTATGATCCTAAAATAAAATTGAGTACTCCTTCCGTTTTTTTCGGCTTGTCACACTTAAATTCAATATGTGAAGTATAAAATATAAAAGCGAGCCAAATCCAAAAATACAGATGGAGTATTTTTTTATGGCTACGCGGAACCTAACTTGTGAAGCTTTTATGATGGAGTTTAGTACGAGTTCAAAAATAGTCACCTAAAGTGCACAAAGTTGGCATAATTATCGACCATAAAAGCATCAGATTTGTTGCCCCCCTGAGAATCCAAGTATATCTATAATGGGTTTTTCTCAAAGTATGAGCCTAATTTCCACCATTTCTAACCGTGGACCACAGAACAAACAACACTGACATTAATTTCCACAGGAATTTGATATGATAATACAAACAATCTTCAATCCCTGCCAATCACGTATTAATGCTTTCCCATTTAGTTTCCCCTTTCTACACGATTCCTCATCATCAAAAGATTTACTATATATATTTAATTTAATTATATATATATTACAATATCAATTATTTTTGGCCTGCCAAGTGGACCTGGACCTGATACATGCATATCATAAAATAAAATAAAAAAAAGTATTTATTCCAAAATATGCTGTAGAAGTTGCAAAATCTCATACGAAACCATGACAATAATAATATTCAATTCAAAATATGTAGAAATCAATTTACCCAGAGCTAAAAAGATATTTCTATGAATAGTAGTAGGGTGGTGGGAAGGAGGGGACACCTATTATATCATATAGTAGTACAGTATATGCATATGCATGTATCTTCTTGGTCCACTCTAATCTCTTTCTTTAAGGGATTTAAAATCAAATGCTTATTCAAGTTTCTTGAAAAAATCAAGAACTCAGATATAAACTATTGCTATAATTTACGAAACAGGTAATAAGTCTATCTCAATTAGCAATACTTTAACAATTTAATGATTCCATAAATGAACACCATTTGAGGAACCCCGATGCAGCCAAGTCAGGGTAAAAACAAAAATCAGCCATTTACTAATCTGGGAGTTAGGTAGATTGAAATTCAGATGCATAAAAGTATATAAATATTAGGGAGAATATAATATTTTTTTCAATAGTAATGTTAGGAAGTTACTGTAGCTCGTGTATCTGTTTCAATACAGGAAACAGCAAAATCAACTGGGAAATTGGAGCAGTACATCTCATACCTATTCTTATAATAGAGTTTAATAGTAATATTGAAGTAGTAATTGCAGGTAATTATTAATAAAATATTTGGCTTACCATGTGATTAATATTTGAATAATAGTGATATTGATGATAGGGGGCTTGACCCTGGCTCGACATCGGCGAACCAACCGGCGGCGACGCCGCCTCTGATTCGTCAGCTTGGCACTCCAAGTTCACTCCGAACAACCTCAGCGTCTTGGAATTCCCACTTCCTGTGGAAGATGATGTCTGCTGCTTCTGATAGCCTGCAAAATTCATGTAACATCACACACACACACCCACGTGTATCTCTGTGTTTTTTGAGTTACATCGTTTAAGCTACAGTGCTCCTAACTTTGTTCCAGTGAATATTGCACACGTTGATGGCGATGGATGGATGGCTCCTAAATTGAATGATAAAGATTTATGAATTTCGTGTGATGAGGAATTTGAATTGTGGAACATGCTTTAGTTTTAGTTTCTGGTTTGGGAAGTTGTGCACGCACTGCACACCCAATGCGTGTGAAGAGAACACGCACAACACACAGTCTAATGGCAGTTGACAGAAGTAGATCGAAAATCAATGACTGCTATTGTCTGCTTCAGTTTTCATACAGATGCACGAGTTTTTCGGAGTATTTTATTCAAACGCAGTTTTTGTAACATTATTATTGTATTTCTTATAATTGTGAAAAATGAGAAACAGAAAAATAGATAGGGGTTAGTGCAATGTACCTGCATGAAAGCCTTCCGATGGGAAATGCAGAGAATTAGACGGTGGCTGTTGATGGACTGGATAAGGATGACCAGGATAAACCACCCTACTCCACCCACCGGCACCACCGCCTCCGCCTCCCCCCCTCCCCCTCCGCCGTTGTTAGAAACCGGCTGAGCAGCGCTGCCGTCTTGCGCGGCGACGGAAGTCCTCCGCCTCCACCCGATGAAGAGGCGGCCGGCGTCGACGCGGTGGCGAGCGAAGACCACGATATCGCCGGCGTCGAGGCGCTTCTCCTTGACGAAGCGGCTCCACCCCTTTGTCAGGACGTAGCTCTGGCTGCTGTTCCAGTAAGAGTACCGGAACCGCCACGATTTCCCCAATTCGTCCTCAAACCCTAGAAGCAGCCCGTTCTCGCTGGACTCGCCGCTGCCGTTCAGCGGGAAATGCTTCTCGGCGTGCTGCTTCGGTATGACGAGGCGGTTGAGCTTCCCGACGTCGCTCGGCGTCAGCGGCTTCTCGAACAGCCGCTCCTTCGGCATTTCCGCCTCCGGTTCCGTCGCCGTCGGCGCCGCGCGCTCGTCGGCCGACTCCTCCTCGTCTTCGTTGTTGAGGTCGAAAGCGGCGCCGCCGCTCCGGTTGCATAACATCGGCACCGCGGCAGCGGCGCGGTAGAGGGTGTGCGGAGCTAGGCAGAATGTGGTCGCGGCGGAATTGTGCGAAGCGGCGGTGGAGACGTAAGGGGATGAGGTTTTTGCAGGTGGTGAATGATCCATTGTGTAGTGTGACCACCAGTACTGCGCTTCTGGAAGCTCTGCGGAGAAGTGGTTTATCGACATTTTTGCGTGTAATTATGTATGTATGTATGTATATACCTCTGTATCGAGAGAGAGAGAGAGAATATAATGGGGTTGGAAGGTCGAGTGGGGCGCTTTGTTTCTCTCTCACGCACTCATACACACACACACACACACACTCACAGGCGTGGTATATGTGTTTTGTTCCGATGTGGAAAAATGTGGAACTAAACTAGCTCTCGCTGCAGAATTCAAGAGAGAGAAAGATGAGAGGGAAAGTACTATAGTAGTAGTATGTGTGTTTTGTATAAATACAAAGATGCATGTACGTACGTATATAGGGAGAGGAGGGAGAGAGGGAGAGTTGTTTAAGGTTGTTGAAGTTGCGTGAAAGAGTGGAAAAATCAATCATTATAATCAGTGCAATCCACTGTGTAACTTTTCAAGGCAACACGGAAATTAGGTCATGACCCCCTGCACGGCTATTCATATAAAATAAAATAAAATAAAATAAATTCCCCTCTACTATTTTTCTTTCAATATTAATAATATTCATTATACGCTTTGACGATATAATTCTGGTATTTTATAATGTAATAATGAAATTTATAGCAGCTGCTACTATTCAATGTCTTGGGGAAATTGGGACAATTGCCATGTTACTGTGTTGGCTAACAGATCGAGCTGTGGGGCCCACCCTCCGGAAATTAATCTCCTTATATATATATACTACCTCCATCTCATTTATTTAGTCTCATTTGCTTTATGCACGTATTTCCACCGAAACCTAGTACGGGTTTTAAAATATAATTTTGTAGTATCGCTTTTTTTACGGGATACTATGAGTGTCATAGTATCCCGTAAAAAAAACGATACTACAAAATTATATTTTAAAACTCGTACTAGGTTTCGATGAAAATACGTGTCAAATAGTAAATGAGACTAAATAAATGAGATGGGGGTAGTATGTATGTATTTTTTCAATTTGTTTTTTTTTTTGTATTTTTCGTATTAGCTGTTCGTGACGGAAGGAGGATAATATAATTAAAGAATTTACATTGCATGCTGCAGAAATTAATTGAAATTAAGATTTAACTATAGGGGGAAATCAGTGACACCTGGTATTTATTAGTGAATCACTTATGCTTAAATCAGAGAGAATATATTTATATTAAAAAAAATTAAATACGCAGAGTATCCAGTTGAAAAACGATTTACACGATAGTTCATGGTACTCTTCTACACTACCAATATGATTTATAAATAATAATCAAGCCCACTTGAATTTAATATATGGAACTGCCTTAGTTGTGGAATTTAACGCCTAGCCCATAGGCTGAAGTGCATTGTATGCATGATACGACACCGTAATTAATTTGACTTGTTATCCTTTATTTTCCTCTCTTTTTTTTTCTAAGTTGTTCTCTAAGTTGGAAAATTTTTATTGGAAAAGAGAGCAATCACCTTTTAAATTTTTTCTTATTTCTCATCTTTTCTCACCTCATTCTTTATGATGAACAATTTTATTCTATGTTGGTGGGATAATATTTTCACTTTATATTGGTTGGATAATATTTTCACTTCATGTTGGTTGGATAATAAGGGTTTTTTTTTCACTCAATGAGATGAATATATTCTGTACCGTTGTGGATCGGATTTAAATGAATATATAACACGATATTTTAATGGGAAATTAATCCATTGCAAATAGTGCAATGGATACTACCTGCTTATTAATGACTTGTACAAATATTAAGATTACGTATACTATATATATCAAATAAAAAAATGGATTTTCCGTAAAAAAATGAGAAATGATCTAGACCGTTGATTTCAATGTGATCTACAGTCCAAATTGACATGTGCATTATAATTGTACTGAGAATACATTATGATGTCTCCTGCATCGTGATAGTATTGACAATACATTACGATACACGATGCAT
Organism: Mentha longifolia; assembly: GCA_001642375.2. Taxonomy (NCBI): domain Eukaryota; kingdom Viridiplantae; phylum Streptophyta; class Magnoliopsida; order Lamiales; family Lamiaceae; genus Mentha; species Mentha longifolia. The sequence continues at coordinate 6,283,813 of CM038117.1, forward strand.
TATAGTTGTACATATCGTGCATTATAGTTGTGCATAATATGCATTATTTTTTATTTTTTACGAAAAACTTATTTTGTACGGGATCTTACCCCTATATATATAATATATATACTCTCACGGTGGGCGAGAAATTAATTGAGTATTAATTAATTTCAACGCATGACAACACCTAACTTAATAATTAATTAACATACTCTTTTTTTTTCTTTTTCTTTTTTTTTAAATTCTACATTTTCAGATAGTAGTATTCCATATTTGAAACAAATCTTTCAGTTCGACGGTTTAAATTATATCATACTAATAATTTTTAAAATAAAAAAAGTTATTAGAGATTTCTCGTATATATTATAATATATTGGAGTAATATTTATATGGAATAACATTAAATAAATATAAAAATAATACTTAGGGGCACACTTGGGTGAGTCTGGGTGTACTATGTGGCCGTTCAAAAGATTGACATTTTTATTTGTGTAGATTAGCACTTTTCTGCATAAAGATTGACACTTTTGTTCGTTAAATAATTATGTTAAAGATTGACACTTTTATGTATATAGATTGACACTTTTCTGCATAAAGATTGACACTTTGACCCGACCATACTATGTGGACGACCTCACCCAAGTTTTTGTCTAATACTTATATGTACGTGTTAAAATAAATATCGACACCCACTCTCATGCTATAACTCACAAAAGGGATATGCTTGGACAATTTGAGGCATTATGCTGCGATAGTTCGTGGTGGGGGACCTATATCTGTCTATACTTCTACTTCAATTCAAATTTTAATACACCCTATATCAATTAATTATTATACTTTTTAAATCAAGATATTGTCTCCTTTATTAAATTAATTTATGTGATATTTTTTCTTAAAAAAATGGCATTTGGAGTATTATATATATACTTATATTATCAATTTGTTCCTTTGTTTTTACTAATACAACAAATACACCTACTTAATTACAGTTAAGGGTTTTGACTAGAATCTTCGAAGAATACGCACATTTCTTCATGGTATTATATTTAATATTTATATTACCTAAACTAATTTTTTTTTTTAAATAATGCGGTGGATATTTGAGTTCTTAATTGTGTTAGACTCTTTGTAATAATTGTACTTGTACACTAAACTAATCATGATTACTGAATTCCTCTTTGAAAATTTTTGTACCAATTTACGAACTTACTAGAAAATTTTGGTTTATTCCTACCGACAATTATTATTTTTCTCTGTCATGAAAGATAAAAAAAACAAATAAAATAAGGGGGCTTGCATTTGTATCTCCTGAAATAAGAATTTTGTTTTTACCTTAACTGGGACTTGGAGCAGCAGATTTATATAACAATTGTTTTATTACTTTCTTAAATACGGAAAATAAATTATGTCACCGATGACAACAGCATGTATAAAGGGTCACCTTTCCTAATTTATGAAATTCAGATAGATAATTAAAGTAACTAATAAATCCAAAAAAAAAAAAAGAATTAAATTGACCTCGAAATCCAATAATACTAAGTAGTATTAGAAGAGACGAGGTGTGTAGATTGTGAAATTTAGACTATAAATCCAGGGAGGAGAGGAGACTGCTTATTTATTTATTTTAAAATAAAAAGAATTGTGGTTTCGTGTATGAATTATGTCCTCAGAAAATCAAAAAAATAATTTTTTGATGAGCCCCATATTTCTCTGTCACGTTTGATTAATTACACGCACTCTCATCTCTGTCTGTCCCTATCTCTTCCTTCTACGTAATATTTATTTATAGTCTTATCATTTCCCTTGGATCCATCCAACTATTATACATGTCGAGTACCAATTCTTCATTTTTATTTTATTTTTTAGGATATTATATATTTTTAATGACGTTATTAGTGTTATAAATATTTGCGGTAGATAATAATTACGTAAATAATTAGTACTAATATAAGTATGTGTGTGTGTGGGGGGTAGGAGGCTGAGACAAAATTAATCCCACCTCAAATTCCAGGTGGATTATTGCACCATGCAAAAGCTGGACTTAGCTTTAGCCGGTCTTTTTTATTTGTTTATATATTAAATATAAATAGAGTATTATATAATTATGTATGCTGTATGTATATAGACAAAAGGAAAATGCAAGCAACCAAACTTTTTTTCGGTACATATTTTAATTTTTATAATAAGTAGGAAAATAGTATTTGGGTCTCATTTTGAAAAGCGTATTATGTGAGCGAGTGAATTACAAAAAGTGGGACTATTTATATTTTTGAGTAAATAAGTTGTTATAGGAACGCTTCAATGCCCCATCGTGGGTACGGTTAATGTGCTCACGAATGACGTATCTATCAATAGTATAAATAAAGAAGTTGATAAAATTATACCAAAGAAAATTAATCAACCCTACTAAAAAAACTAAGCTCTACAACAAAAAAAACTAAACCCAACTGAAAAAAAATGCTAACGTCACGTCAGTTGTGGGCACATTAAGTGTGCCCATAGTAAGCGGCGGAGCGTCTTTTTAAAGTTGTTTATTGATGGTAGAAGTTAAAGATTAGATGGAAATTCACGTCAAAAAATAAACAGACGATCAAAAATGAATTAAATGCACGTTTTTAGCGAACGAGAAGTACGTAGAAGAGGTTGTTAAGGAACCGCGAGAGACCATTACACTTACACACACTATCTCAGGATGCTCTCTCTCTCTAATCTAACCCTTTAATCATTCCTCTCACACACACATACACGTGCGGGTATGTGTGTGTGGTAAAGTATAGACTAAAAATAAAATACTTTATGTCACATGCGCCATGGTATTCATCAAAAAATAATCGGTGGTTACGTAAATATTGTGCAAAAAGTCAAAAAAATAAAATTAAAAAAATGCTTACTCATCAAAAAGCCCAAATCACGAGCTCATATTCGCAAATACTGCCCAGATTCTCCATCATACGATCACCACCAATACTTATTATTATACACGATACGCCGTGTGTTATATTATTATACATATATTATACCTACTATAGTCGTAACAGTATTTAACCCTTAATTATAGTAGGTAGGAATGTCTAATTCATAATTTTTTCTCACTAATAAATCACATAATCTAATCCAAAAAAATCACATAAAACAAGTAAGCTCGCACGCCGCACATTTCATATCCATTAATTTGATTAATGATAAAATAAGGTAGTACACGTGAAACTACAAGGACCAAGTTTTTGTTAGCAATTATTTGATGTTTTGCAATAATTAATTAGGTAGTATCTTACATTAATTATTTGGAAAATCGTGATTCAGACAGAACTAGGCAGTGCAATGTAACAAACATTGGTTTAAATAAAAAAATATTTGAAGTAGGGACCAAGAACAATGTATCGTAATCCAGAGGTTGATATGCATCTCCATTTTAATGTATAAAATAATGCATACTTACATTAATTTAATTCCACTATTAATCGCAGGCCATATCAGAATCATATACTATTATCTTGAATTTCTTTTTTATAATTAAGATGCTATTACTTTTGGAATTCATACCTCTGTACCAGAAATGACAATTAGTTTCAACGAATAATAATAGAGTATAATTTTAGCCATATAAATAAAATATGTAACAATTTTAGTCATTTAATGAATTTTGAAAAAATTACTTTACACTCACAGTCATTCTCAATATAAGCTGTATTTTACTTCCGAAAATAACATATAGCATACAAAAATCTTATTTTGCTTTCGGTGCCTTCCTTGTTGGCTAGATTATTCAGTACAAATTTAACAAAGAACTAAAATTGACACACATTTAATTTATAAAGTTAAAATTGTCACACACTTGAAATTCAGACTAAATATATCACAAACTGAATTTATAAAGCTAAATTTGTGTATTTTCCTTAAAAGATTATGTGAGGGGAAAAAAAGAGATTGTAATAATGCTAAATTTTCAAAATAAAGAGTCTAAAAATATGTATATATATAGTACTCCGTATTAGGTCAACATATAATGACGCGAGACATGTGGTGCCTAACATCAGTAGAAAAATCGCGCCGACAATGCAACAAACTTAATGACATAATAATACTTTATTTTCGCATTTAATGGAATTAGATTTGCTTATTACCTTTACCAACTATATGGACTAATTAATTTTTAATGATAGTATATAATAACGCTGCAAAATAAATTATTTCTTTTATTTTTCCTATTTTAATTTATGTGGTCGTGTCAAATTTATTTTACAGATTTAGATGGGGTACTTAAAATAGACAGAGCTAATCAGCCCATTCAAACCAGCTGTTTTTACTAATGGATTTGGGTCGAGTAAACTAATTAATACTTGATGCTGTCAAAATGTGTTTATTACAAATTAGCCCAAGTTGATAAAGATTATTAGGACTACTTTGTTAGTTAATTTTGTTGGTCAAAGTTCTATCTCTTCTTATTTCTTATTAGGCAATTTGGATAATCTTTTAGATATTAATATTAATAATTATTTAATTAGTCCCACCTATAATGTATTCTCTTAATGAGATTTATACAATCGACAATATTTCACGCTTTTGATGGACGAATGAAGTATAGTTTTCTAAATGTTGCTTAATATTTGTCAATCCCATTGCCATTGCTAAATGCATAATCCCTAATCCTCGAAATATTTGCATGTTTTGATATTTTAGCCCGTCGACGAAATATTTGCCAATTTTCTTTTCGGACATATAACTAACATAATTCACTTAAGAATTAACCTCACAATATTCTCTTATTTGCATATTTTACTATTGTGACCCCACCTAAATTTACTTTAAATGTGACCATTTTAATTCTTACATTACAACTAACCAAATTAAATAATATAAAACTATACTTTACGCTAGATTCATATTTCACTCACATTACAACCAACCAAATACTTTAACATATGGGCCCTTCCGAAACGTAAAATTCGTAGACGAAGGGAGCATTTTACCTCTTTCCGGGAGAGGGAGAAAAGTATACATGTAGGAAAAATATAAAAATCTTTTTATTTCCTCTAAAATGCGCATAATATTTTATTAAAAAAATAATTTAAAAAGTACGGCTCAGATGGATGTGGAAGAAGCCACGTCTCAAGTCCTATTATTTATTAATATTTAAGTGGGGCTGAAAATGGTGCGATTCGAATCCATTATCAGAACTCGTGGGGGGCCCACTGGATCCATACCCGGAGATGCATGTTGCTATAATTGGGCCCACTTTTTATTTCCAATTTATTACATTAAATTAAATTCAACCTCCCCATCTTTGGCTTCGGAATTTATTTTTTTTGGTGAAAATTTTAAATGCCCTATTTGAAAATCAAAATGTGATAAATGTCCCTTTTTAATTTGTATGTGATAAATACCCCTCTTTATTATTTTATTCCCAAGTCTTTCCTTTGGAAATTGGAGTGGGAAGCTTTTGCAGACATAATTGATTCTTCCTCATAAAACAAACAGCTAAAAATAAACTGAAAACGACAAAAAAAAAACCTACAAACACTTCACTTCCTCACCGCCCAACTTCTTCACCGCCCAAAGTCTTTCTTCTTCTTCTTCTTGAAACTCTTCATCCACCGCCCACCGCCCGCCTTCCTCTCACTCTCACCACCGCCACCCGCCTCCTCCTCTCTCTGCGCCGCCGACTACCCCTGCCACTCTCACCGCCCGCCTATCCCTCTCACTTCACCCCCGCCCCCACCCTCACAGCTGCCACCGCTGCCGTCCTCTCAGAGCTCCCACTGCCGCCGCCCTCTCACCGCTGCCTCCCTCTCAGCGCCGCACTCACCGCCGCCCCTCTCACCGCCGACCTCTCACCGCCGCGCCCACTATAATGCCAAAGAAACAACTAGTGGTTAGAAATTAAGTGACACTAGCGGTGAAATGTGATATCATTGAGGGCAATTGAGAGTTGATTTTATGCAGAGTTCTATATGCTATCCACCGCCGGCAAAGGTGGCCGGATCTCTCCCACCGCCGGCAACCTTTTGTCGCCGGCGGTGGGAGAGATCCGGCCACTTTTGCCGGCGGTGGATAAGTTTTTATGCATTGAATCATTTTTTTAACTCAATCCATATATTATTTTAATAAGAACAACAATATTTCATGAATTAAGAGATTAATTACAGAAATTAAATTTAAACTATTGAATTTAAAAGTACTAAAATCGAAATTAATCATTTTTATACATACACTATGGAAATTAAACATGTAATTATAGATAAAATAATTCAATAAACAATAATATGCTATCCACCGCCGGCAAAAGTAGCCGGATCTCTCCCACCGCCGGCAACCTTGTGTCGCCAGCGGTGGGAGAGATCCGGCCATTTTTGCCGGCGGTGGATAAGTTTTTATGCATTGAATTATTTTTTTAAACTAAATCCATATATTATGTTAATAAGAACAATAATATTTTATGAATTAAGAGATTAATTAAAGAAATTAAATTTAAACTATTGAATTTAAAAGTACTAAAATTGAAATTAATCATTTTTATACATACACTATGGAAATTAACCATGTAATTATAGATAAAATAATTCAATAAACAATAATATACTATCCACCGCCGGCAAAAGTGGCCGGATCTCTCCCACCACCGGCGACACAAGGTTGCCGGCGGTGGGAGAGATCCGGCCACTTTTGCCGGCGGTGGATAATTTATTAAGCATTGAATCATTTTTTTAAACTCAATACATGTAATATTTTAATAAGAACAATAATATTTCATGAATTAAGAGATTAATTAAAGAAATTAAATTTAAACTATTGAATTTAAAAGTACTAAAACCGAAATTAATCATTTGTATACATACACTATACACTATGGAAATTAAACATGTAATTATAGATAAAATAATTTAATAAGCAATAATATTGTTACCTCATTAATTGTTGAACACCTATGTTGCAGTCTGTTTCCGGTCAACCTTTTCTCGCTTTACTTCTATTCTAGAATAATTCACCTAATTAAGTTTAAATTGTTAATTATCTAAATTTATTGAAGAAACGCAGCTTACAAAAAAAATTATTACCTCACTAATTCTTAAACTCCTTCTGCAGTCAATTTCCGACCAAACTATTCTTGCTTCACTTCTATTCGGAAATAATTTTTACAACATTTTTTTTGTTTGTTAGTTCTGATAAATTGAAGTTTTGAGAATCAGATTGTATATAAAGCAGGGATAAGATGTATATATACCATGCATGAAATTTTTTCATGCATGAATCGACATGCCACATTTGTTGAGTCACAAGGTGAATTGATTGGTTGATGTGATTTGCACAAATTTATACTTAAAATAATAAAAGGGGTACTTTCAACATACATTTTAAAAAGGGGTATAAATTACATTTCAATTTTAAAAAGGGGCAATTTAATTTATTAAGACTTTTTTTTTCATAAATGAGTTAGTATTTATTGTCATTTTCAATCCTGCTTCTTTTTGTATGGACTTTGCAATGACAAATTTAATTCTTTTTGTTGTAAAAAAAAAAATTAGAAAACGTGTCGCATTTTGATTGAATTATGGCCAGGGTTGTCACAATTTTTAGCCCAAACTATTGGCACCCAAAAATGGTATCTTTGATAATTTGTTTTTCTTTGCCGTAATTTATTTATTTTATTTAAACGAAAAAATATGAAATTAAGATAAGATGATGTTTTCCGCTTGTGGTAAAGAGGTAGAGTTTGAAAAGTCGGAGTATAAGAATAAATTTGGGCACGCGTTTTTCTCGTGCGATTTGAATTAATTGGCCAACCTGTCACATTCTTGGCGGCCTAACTCACAAGAAATTGCTTCATATATCACTACTTTCAGATTTATTCTTTTCACATTTATCGTTGATGGTAGTATCATTTAACAAATGATAAGAGTAATGCTATTATACCCATCGTGTGCATATTTAATATGCTCACGGAGACGTGTTAACGTTACGTAAATAAATTAATTTAAATACATACCTGTAAATTAAATTTTACAAAAAATAAAAACTAAACACTACTAAAAAATATTCAACCATAAATGGAAAAAATTACATATGTAGCATTATCATATCAGCAGTAAGCACATTAAGTGTACTCACCGTGAGTAAGGGAGCGTTTGTACAAATGACAATTATCTTTCATTCTTTCAAAAACATGCACTTATCGCTTTTGTATATAAATCTATTATAACAATATATTTGTTTTAACATTAGAGGTGTGTTCTTTTTGATTGAAAATGAGGGAAATAAAAAATTATACCATTTTCCTCTCTTTTTCCATGTTTTTTTTATAAATAATTTTTCTCGAACAAGAGGGAAAAAATTTCTTGGGCAGCTATTTTCTAATATTGTCACTCCAAATCATAATAATAATTTCTTACTTTTCACTTTAGAAAACATGTGATAAAACAAGTGAGAGATCACTTTATAAGATAATATTTTCCATTATTTTTCATATCTCTCATTTTCAATTTCTATCAAAGACAACTCACACTACATATTTACTACATTTACCATTTAGGGTTCATTACAGTCTCCATTAGAATGATTGAATGAATGTGAGGCTCAATCTTTACTTTTGATAAACAATACTTTTGATAACCCGTGTCGGTAAAATCGGAGCAATAATTTTGAGAACGGACGAAGTATATCAATATCTCGTTAAATGAAAATATTTTTCCAATAGTAGGAAAAAAAAAAAAAGAAAAAAAGAGAGGGAAATTATGATGATGATGAAGAAGCGGTGGTGGCACGGAATAAAATCCTTTTTGATTGTGCTACTGCCTACTACTACCAAATTATTCAAACATATGAGACAACAAATAAATCAAGAAAAGTCCCATATTTTGTAATGAGTTCAATTTCTCATCACCCACCTTCATAAATTTTCAAGAAATAAAATGACGTATTGTCACTATGTATAGCCATTTTTAGTATTTGTTTTTAATATTGTATTTTGTACCCTCAAATTCATTGCAATGCCATTATGTCTAACTATTCCTTTTCTAGGACCACTTTTGCCTTTAAGCTCTATTTATTGAATTTATGAAGAAGGTGGGGTGAAGCCCAGGGCTGGCAAAATTGGCCCGGCCCGGCCCGGCCCGACGGGCTGCCCCGGGTTTAGGGCCGGGCTGGGCATCATATTTCCAGGCCCGATAGTATTTCGGACCGGCCCGGCCCGCTTGAAAATGGCAAAAAGTCCAGGAGGCCCAGGAAAGCCCGGCCCGGATATTTTACACTAAAAATATACAGCAGGGCGGGCCTGGGGCCTTGAAAATTGAGGCCCGAAAAATTTTCGGGCCGCCGGCCGGCCAAAAATGTCAAAAGCCCGGTGGGCCCGGCCCGCCATTTTGCCAGCCCTAGGTGAAGGAAATGTCAGAATTTGAGCCTCCTTAGATATGACAAATTTGGAGATTTCAAATATTATTTTCTTCATTGATTTTTCACATTTATTTGCAGCTAATTTCTTTCGAGTTTTATTTATAATATTCCATTTTCAAATTTTAAAAAAAGGCAATATAATGTGTAGGAATTATCTATATTGGTGAGATACAAATAAAATGAAAGTAGATTGACCATATAATATAGAAGTAAATTATATGTATATGTATTAATTCATAAACATATAATCAAATAAGCTGCTAAAACAAGCCCTGAACACAACAACATCAGACTTGGATCAATTTTAGATATGAGAATCCGAAAAAAATTGATGTGTTTATACGTGTAAATACACAAAATTAATTCTAATAATTGGAAGAATCAGACAAAGTGTGATAATATTGAGAGAGCCATTGTGATATGATGTTGACTTCTCTTTCCCTCACTTCCTTGAGCCATTTTGGGTCCTCCTTTGTTGAGTATCTAAGGTCCACGTGGTGCGCACCTATCGTAAGTTACACGCACATCAATATCATAGAAAAAGAAAATTAATACTCCCTTCGTCCCAAACTACATACCGGGACGTCTGACCAAAATCTGACCGTCCAAACAACATATTGGGACATTCGACTAAAACTTGACTAGATTTTGGTCGATCGTCCGAGTATGTTATTAGTGTGCTGAGAGAAACAACACACAGTTTAAGACGAAATTGGTGTAAAGTGGGAAAAGTAAGATAAAGTAGGGAGAAAGTGGGAAAAGTAGGTAGAAAGTGGGAAAAATAAGAATAAAGCGAGGTTGAATATGTCTTTTTGCTTATGAAATCTTTTCATATTTAGAATGCACACTAATATGGGGGACGTCCCAAACGAAAAATATAGCATACTAATATGGGGGACGGATGAAGTATTATTGATAGAGAAAACCCTAGACATGTATTTCACACATTTTTTGAGATCTTGTGTTTTGGGCCTCGTATAGAATAAAAGCCCAAATTCAAAAATGGAGTCCCCTTTTATAGAGCTTACCTTCTTTAGCCACAATAGCAACCACACTCTTTGAAATGTCTTTTAGCACCCTGTCATCAACCAATAAGAATGAAGCAATGTCAAAAATATTTATTTTAAAAAAGAATAAAATAAATAAATATTTAAAAATATCATACCCTCCACCGCTCCATGGATCCCTTAACCCATTGAAGAATATAATGTTGCTTCCAAATCGCTTCAGAACTCTGTGAATATGCTGCAAAGAAACGAAGAAAAAAACAAGGGCCCATTTTAATTGGGCCGAACCATATTTATTTATATATAGGCCGCCAATTTTTTTAAATGGGCCGGAGATAATTCTTACATGGGCTCCGAACTCTGTGGGGGCCCAAGTGGGCCTGGGCTCGACGCCGAACCTTCCTTTGCAAAACTGTAACCGATCGTTGTAGCTATAGTTGGAAGGCGGGAAAATGCTGTCTTTCGTATTTCCGTCTGTTATTAGAATCATCTCCGTACATGCCTGAAATTATAATTATTTTTTATAAACGAATTAAATAGTTTTTTGAGTAATAACTACCTTTTTTTTTTTGATAAATGGCATCGATAATAAGATGAATGAGGAGGAATGGTACCTGCCACGTCCACCCACCGAGGCCGTGAGGATCGGAATCATCAGCGAGATTGAAACACGTGGCATCGCCGGTGTAGTTGTAGTATACGCTGGCCGCACCGTATAATTTCTCGAAGGTGTTGTTTCCAGTTTTCGGATTGTCAATCGCTTTGCACATCTGTATTCCATTTATTTTTGTGAGAGATGTGGTCTTTTTTTTTTTTCTTTTTTTTTTTTCCGAAGTAGTACCTTTCCATCTCAACATCACAATTAATTATTGCATGTTTGCTTTAGGTCTGTACCACGTGAAGCTGAATAAAACTATAGTCAATATGTCCCGTGATATAGTGTTTAGAATATTTCGACACATATTTTAATATGGCGAAAAGTAGGTATCAAAATAAAGTTTAGGTTCCACTTGAACAATATACTATATCAAATGGGACATAAACTTCTTTTCGACATATTAAAATGCGTACCAAAAAAATTCCAAGCACGTTGATCACGGATGCAGTCACAGAAGTAGTATAAAGCTACCAATTACGATATTTAAAATAAAAAATTGGAAATTACTTGAGAGACAAATATATTTCTTTCGTCTCATTTTAATAAAGCTAATTTTAACGAGATTGAGTCTATTGATACATTACCTTTTTGACAGGATAAGCAGGCAAGGGATTGAGGAAGTTGGTGGGAGTTGGATAATCAGTCATGGCTGTGTATGTAAATGCTGTACCAAGCCAACCTTCTAAATACCCTGCACTTATATAATTCCTATACATACAATAGAAATATTACATTATTTAAAAAAAATAATAATAATTTTTTCATAGTGATTAAGAATTGATTATAATAATCTTACTTGCATATTTTGAAAGCCTTTCTGAGAATCTCCAATCCACCAGATTTTGCTGCTGTGTCTTCAATCTCTTGCCATGATCTTTTTATCACTTTGTAACAATTCTCACTCTCACTCTAATTTTTTTTTTTTAAAATAAAATTGGCATAAAATGAAACAAAGGATTAGACAAATTATTCAATGTTGCATTTATTTTGAAAGACATTCTACCATAATTATGTACACCATAATATGTATATATGGTCCCATAGAAAGACTCCACCTTTTTCTTGTTTAGTTGTGCATCTTTGACCAATGGCAAGTAACCTTATCATTAAAAACTCATCTTTATTAATAATTGAATATCAAATTCCTCCAAGTTACTATTTTTTCTTAGAACGTGACAATTTCCTTAGGCCAAGATATTTGACTAGTATCATTAAAAGTTAAAAACACAAATTATAGACCAATATGAATGTTTATATATTAGGACAAAAAGCACAAACTCAATCCACTCAACATGCACATGGGTGTGGGGGAAGGCTAGATTCCAATTCCAAATTTCACAACCAAATTTGGGAGAATTTATCTTAACTAATTAATCAAACTTCACTACAAAACATAACACTATCAGCGACGGATTTTTTCGCCACAAATTTCTAAATATCCGTCAACGTTCAACATCTGTTGCTAAACATCGACGAATCGGAAAAACAAAATCTAAGATGAAAATATTCGTCAGCGCTTTGGTTGTGGATCGGCGACGTAAATAATAACTAGTCAAATTAAAATAAAGCGAGGTAAAGCTTACCCTAAAATCTTGGGTGATGATATTATTGAAACTAAAAGGGGAAGTGATGTTGTCAAAATTGAGGATGGGTGCAGAAGACGATAATGCCCCTACGGCTACATGCGGATACTTCAATCTAAACCATGCTGCCAGCACTGCAATAAATAAAATAAAATAAAATTAAATTAAATAAATTAAATTACTCTTCCATTTCCAATCTCGATAAATAAATAAATAAATAAGCGAATTTAATAGTATTACTTCCACCATAAGAACCACCGAAAACAACAACGGGAGAATCAACTGCACTCAAATTCTTCTTCAAATCGAGGATGAGAGTTGCATAATCGGCTAAGGCCTGCGTCGAGCTCAAGTAACCCAGCGTCGAAGAATTCGAATACGCTATTTTCTTACTTCCACCGTAAGGTATCGACTTTCCATAGTACCGATGCTGCATTTTTTTTTTTTCCACCAAAATAAATAAATAAATTCAATATTGCATCAAGAGAGAGAGAGAAAGAGAGAGAGGGAAACTACCTCAATGAAGACGAGGAGAGCTTTGAAACGGGGAGCGGTTTCGAACATGAAGCCGGTGTTCTGAGCGAACCATTCGATGTCGCCTTCGTTTCCGGTGTAGACAAAGATCGGGGAGTTATCCTCTGCTCCGCCCCAGTGTTGGCGGTTGATCAGGTACCGTTGCTGGAAAGTGTGGTAGCTCTGGGGATTGTAGTTGAAGTGATCGAGGATTTGAGTGAAGAATTTTTGTTTGTAGAGTTTGCTGCCTTTGGATGCGAGAGATTGTTGAAGCTCTGGCTTGATTGCTGAGGATGGAAATGGAGGCGCTGTGTTGATGGAAGAAGATGAGAATGAGAGTTTAGTTAGAATTGTGAATGAGAGTAGAAGCAGCCACATCGCCATTCTCTCTCTCTCTCGAACTCGGATGAGGCCTCTCTGTTTTCTAGAGAGAGAGAGAGAGAAGGTTAGTGATTCAAATGGCCATAATAGAGGTTGGGAAAAGTTGGATTTTGGAAAAAGTTTGGATTTTTTTTATTTTTATTTTTTTTAGAATGACGGATTGGGAGATATGTAATCATGCAAGTAAACATTTGTTTAAGAAAAGTTTAATATTTTCCTCAAAAAAGAAAAAAAAAAAGAAAAAAAAAGGAGAGTTGAATTGTGACAGCTTGTACTGTAGCGCACGAGGCTTTCAATAATTTTAATAAATTGAATCTGAATAAAAAATACTAATGAATATGAAAAGGATTTTGATGGAAAATCCAATGAGAATAAGCTCCGTTTGTATTTAAGAAGTATTTAATGCATCTAATGAATGTAGAATGGCATTTTGTTCTTGTGGTTTTCTCAAACAGACAAATTATTTGTGAGTTTTGCAGTTTGAAAGCTCTGTGAATAGTACTCTTGTACTACCTCCATCTCAATTACTTAGATACAGTTACTGTAGATTCAAAAACCAAGAGAGTGGGAAATATGTGGTTGTAATTAATTATGAGGAGAGAGAGTTAATTGTAACCAAGTATTCTTTACCATTTTAGAAAATGTGTCTAATAGATGAGACAGACCAAAACGGAAAATGTACCTATTTCAATGAGATGGAGGTAGTATTATAAATTTGGCCTTCAACCAACTGTATATTCTTCATTTATATCGGGAAAACCGAATTATATTAAAAAAAACAAAAATACAAAATTTGGATACGCGAAGTACCCGAAAACATCCACTCATACAAGAAAAACACAATAAAATCCATCACAATAGTATGTACCATCAAGAATCCAAGCTCTAAAAAAAATCGTTGTCCTTGAATTCATTCTTCGTCAAGCTTACTTTTGATTTTATCGACAATCTTCTCGGTATTTCACTTTTTGTTGTCAATCAACTGCATTGATAACTGATCGTTCTTTGTTCATTAATCCCAATGTTCAATAAACAAGTTTATTTCAAAGGATTATCTAAAAGAAAAAGTTTATTTAAAAGGAATTGATGGATAGTGAGACAAATAACCGCCACTTGCAATATTGAAGCGCAGGGGCGGACCCAGCACAAAATATTTAGGGGAGCTCCTAACTATTATATTTTTGTATTGTCAAATGAGTATATTAAGTAATTTTTTATTACTCCCTCCATTTCATTCAATAAGCTACATTTGGTTTTGGCAATTCTGGCACGCTTTTTCACGCTTCTTGATGATGAGTTTTAATATGGATTTTTGAAGATTTTTTTCTTTTACGGGATATTCCGACACTCGTAGTATCTGGTAAAAGAAAAAAAATCTTCAAAAATCCATTTTAAAACTCATTATCAAGAAGCGTGGAAAAGCGTGCCAGAATTGCCAAAATCAAATGTAGCCTATTGAACGAAATGGAGGGAGTATAATATAAAATACACAATAATAATAATAATGCTAAATAAAACATTCAAAATATATTGCACATTATAACTAGTTTAGTACATTCCCCTAAAAAAACAGTACATTAAATATTTAAAAATCAGCTGGCAATTGACATTTACGTGTCAGCATCTCTTGAAAACGTTGCAAAATCTTCTTGTTGTCAATCTGTAAAAAAATATCCCTCTCAATGTACACGACTAAACTATCGTTCATCCACTTATCTCCCATTCGATTTCGCAAATGAGTCTTCATAATCTTCATAGCAGAAAATACTCTCTCAACAGAAGCAGTGGCAACGGGTAACACCAATGCCAACTCAATAATTCGATAAACCAATGGGAAGACAAAATTCTTACCAGTTTCAACCATTTTCTGAGCAAGACATCTCAAATTGCTCAAAGCCAAAAATTGAGGATCCTTTTTCACATTATCAATGAAATTACCGAGTTGTTGTGGTAGATACAAACAATCACTTGTTGAGAAATCTTCATGATATAAGGTAGTAAGATGCATGATGTGTTGAATATTGAATTGGGCGAAATGATTTCTCGGATCAAGACACGATATGCATCTTAGCAATTGAGTGCTAACTTCAGAAAAACGATTGTTCATCTCTTGGATAATTAAATCAACAACCTAACATAATAATATAATAAAACTAAAGATGAAAAAAATTATAAGAGACTATATAAAGTGAGGAAAGAGGCATTGAAAATTAGAATACCTGATAGAAAATCTCCACGCGATAGTAATGCAAATTCGTGATTAATTCTGCTCCATGTTTTTTCTGACCACGACGAGGGATAACATCTTTCATATCAATCACTGAAATATTGTGCAACTCACAGAACTTGTTTGCTTGATCGAAAATAATTTCCCATCCATCATTTCGAAACATTTGCAGTTGGTCTTTCACAGTTTGAATCAATGATATGGCTTGAACAATATTCTGATCTTTTTTTTGTAAGGAAAGAGACAACTCGTTTGTGATTCCTAGTAAATGTTTCATCAAGTGCATCATAAACACAAACTCATAAGTATCCATTTTTTCAATCAAACCTTCTGCGACATTTCTACCATTTCTACCATCAGAAGTTGAAGTATCATCGCTCACACTTCCCAAGACTTTTTCAACTGAAGACCACAGGGAGCATAAGCGAAGTAATGTCAAGTAATGTGATCCCCAACGTGTATCTCCGGGCCTTGCCAAACTAATTTCTTGGTTTTGACCTCTTCCAGTACTCAATTCATCATCTTCGAGTTGCTCAATAGTCTTTTCATGTTGCAACTTTCTAAGTTGGTCCTTTCTTTTACAAGATGCTCCTGTAATGTTCACGATCATGGAGACATAGCTGAAAAAGTCATCCACAGCCCTATTACCCTTAGCAACAGCAACAATTACCAACTGAAGTTGATGTGAGAAACAATGAATGTACACGGCACATTGATTTTCTTTCAATATCAAAGCTTTCAATCCATTGAATTTACCCCTCATATTTGCAGCTCCATCATAGCCTTGGCCTCGCAATTTGGATAAAGATAAACCATTCTTTGCAAATAATTTATCAATAGCCAATTTTAAAGAAGGCGCAGAAGTATCTTTCACATGCTTAATTCCAAGAAATCTTTCAATCACACATCCTTCATTATTCACATATCGTAAGACAACTCCCATTTGCTCTTTCAATGAAATATCTCGAGCCTCATCAACTAATATAGTAAAAACTTTATCACCAATATCATTAACTATGGCAAGTGTGACCTCCTTAGCACATGCACGGGTTAATTGCTTTTGAGTTTTTGGACCAATCATTTTAGCATTACCAGGAGCATTTTGACCCAACACTTTAGAAACTTCATCATTACGTTCACCATGCCATTCAAGTAATTCAAGAAAATTACCTCTATTCGAAGAACCAACTGACTCGTCGTGTCCACGAAAAGGCAACCCCAGCTTCAATAGAATACGAGTCACATCCAGTGTGGCAGTCAAACGAATGAGATAAGCTCTATCTTGCTCTCGAGCATTTGATCGGAGCATGTTCGCCACACTATGCCTTTGATCTCGAAATGCTTCGAGTTGTATTCTAGCATTATTGTGACAACTATTCACACCTCCAACATGATGATTGAATTTTTCTATTGCTCTTTTCCAATTGTTATAGCCTATCTTTGTAAAGGCATCTTCCGCATATCGACCTCCCTTATCCGAATACTTAAAGAGATAACACCAAAAACAAAAAACAGCATCCTTTGATACGCTATATTCCAACCATGAAAACTTATGATACCAAGCATCTTGACAACTCCTTTGGTGATTACCATAAGTAGTTTTTGGATACTTGTGTCCAATTGGTTGGCAAGGACCATTTTCTATGTAGGCTCTTCTTGCTTGGTCGCGCAAAGCAATTTCAAATTCCTCTATTGGTTTCCGTAACCCCGGATCACCAACAATCTCATCTAAATTCAATTCAACTTCTACTCGTGGTTGGCGTTCTAGTGATTCGACATTATGTTCGTTGGGTGAAGTAGGGGATTTACGAATCTTTTTGTAAAATCGCTCCATCTTCTACATGAAAGAAAGATTATATTTTGTTATTAGAAATAACAAAATGTAAACTCATATGCTTATAAAAATGGTTCATACATCATACGAATTGTTACAAACATCATCAATATTTTAAATTTCATATTTAATATATAAAATGCCCAATTTCAAACCCTAAGTTGGTAAGATGCAGTTTAAACTCAAAAACCGAAAAAAATAAGATGAAAACTGTATAAAAACTATCATATATTCATATGTTTAGCATAATGTAAATATCAAACTATAAAAATAGAAATATTACAGATTAATGCATCGAACATTTACAATGAAATTATAAAATTCCTTTCTAGAAATTGAGATTACCTAGACAAAGACAATTAGACAAAGGTAAAATAAAATAAAATATGATTAACATTCAATTCAAAGTAAATATTTTATTATAAATCTAAAGTTTTAAGAAAAAAGAGAATGAAGAATCTCACCTCTTTTACTGCTATGGTGGTCCACTCTCTGTCGGCCCTGCTTGCGAGAGAAGGGGAGAAAGAAGAGTTTTGAGGAAAATTGGGTATGTTCTCAATTTACAATTTATTTTAACCATTTATTTTTATTTCTCAATTTTATTTTTAATTTCAACTTAAAGAAGCGTCTTATAAAGTAGCGTTTCTTTCTTTCACATTTTTTAACTGTTCAATTGTCTCTCTCTCTTCATCGTCTCTTTTCTCTTCTTCAGTTTCATTCTCTTTTGCAGATTAAACTGGTTTCTCTTCTCACCTCAAGATATTCTTCCATTCCATCCCAATTCTATCATCTCAATTTTATTTTTCCGCTGGCAGAGTGGCAGCAAGGTGGGGGAGCCCATCAAAAAAACTTCCACAAATTAAAAAAAAATCAATTCTAAAAAAAAAAAAAATAAAAATTGGGGGGAGCCAATGCTCCCCATAGCCCGTGCATGGGTCCGCCCCTGTTGAAGAGTACTATTCTACTACCTTCATCACACCTAATTGTCCCATTCATTTTTTGACATTTTCAGTACGCGTTTTTACCGAAACCTAGTACGAGTTTTAAAATATAATTTTGAAGTATCGTTTCTTTTACGGGATACTATGAGTGTCATAGTATCCCGTAAAAGAAACGATACTTCAAAATTATATTTTAAAACTCGTACTAGGTTTCGGTGGAAACGCGTGCTGAAAATGTCAAAAAGTGAATGAGACAATTAGGTGAGATGAAGGTAGTATTTACGATGTACCACTCACTCCTCATATTTCAAAGTTTATTGATTTGATTTTATCTTTAGTTTCTCATTTATTTCTTCAATTGTAATTTACTTTCAAAAAAATTTAAAAGTATATAACTAGTTTATGATATATCTATAATTAATAATTTTAGTATTTAAGAATGACCCACTTCCCATCCACCCCTCCCTTCCGCTAGTACAGATTTCCATAATACTTATTTATTGCGTACAAAAAGATTCCATTCATAATTTTAATTTTACGAGTTTTAAAATAATAATTTATTCATCTCAAAATCTTTACTACTATTTTTTTAGTAATATGAAAATAAAACGTTAGAATCTTATACCTTTTTTTTTTCTTTCTGTTTTACACTAACGTCGTTATATGTATGTTTCTGTTCGCAGCAAAAATTTACAATTCCAAAACATTTATTACAAGACAAATATATATATTCCAAAAATGACAACTACAAATAATCGAAACTACTGCCAATCACAAATCTTGACAGTATTTTTCGATTTTCATATTTCACGAAGTTTCTTTTTCTAAAATATTCGATGTAGCATCTTCCTAAATGTGACAAAACTCCAACGTTCATATTCCAAAATAAGATTATGCTGTTTGCAATAATTCAGACAATAAATCACTAAATTATTCCCCCCTACACCGTCCAACACTTATTATAGAGTGTCTAACCATTCAATTTTTACGTTATTATATATATTTTTTTTCATCACATAACTCCCACCTAAGAAAATGTAGGATGAGCCCATAATTTAAACACAAATCATCAATTTAAAAAATACAAATTCAAAACAAGTACTGCCGTTAAACATATCATAATTGGCCAAAAAAAATATATACACATGGCTTAGAAAATAGAAAATCAACTTACAAGAAAGTGGAAGTTGGAAAACTGGGTAGAAATAGCCTCCACAAATCAACAAGATGTTAACTCGTTCGTGTTTCTCGGCTCGAAGGTTTGCTCGTCTCAGGCTCGGTTTTCATGGTGACGAAAAAGATCGTCACCATTTAGATCTCCGGCTGCCTTCTGCTATTCTTGACTTGGATCTTTCATGGGATAAATCCCTAGGCGGCCATGACTGCTCCTTCTTCGAGGATGGATTATGGTTCTCGCTCCCTAACCTAGAACTTGATAGTAAGTGATTCTTGAGGCCTTTGCTGGTTTTGATTCTCTGCATTTCGTCCAGATAACTACTTCTAGAAGCTTCCCTTTCGATTTCATGAAATCCCTCCTCGCCTTCAGCTGCTGCCCTTTCGACTCCATCTGAAACGCTCCTCTGGAGAGAAGTGCTTCTTCGAGGAAATTGTGCAGAGGTCGAGTTTCTTGCTCTCGTTTCGTTACTCATGAGGAATCTCATAGACTCGCGATATTTTTGCCCTTTATCGTTACTGTTGTTATTCAACTCCAATTCAATGGAGTGAAGATCACTTTCTGCAGAATCTTGCTTGCTCTCTGTCCCATCCTCGAATTCGTCTTCTTCATCATCACCGTCATCTTCTCCTCCATGCTTGCTCAAGTACGGACCTCTCTCTTCATCTTTACCTCGTTTCGTTCCGAGGAAAGCTTCTAGTTGCTTCCTAAGCTTGCTGACTGCAGAATTCTTCTCCTCGAATTGATGTTTAGCCTCAGAGATCTTCATTTGAGCACGTTCCTCGTGCAATTTATCGGCTAATTCTAACAACTCGCGTTCTTTCTCTGCCTCTTCATGAACCGCAACAAATTCCCTTTCCAACTTCGCCACCTCAGCCCTATCCACATCGAGATTTCTTGCTAATTCATCACAAACCTGCTCAATTCTCTCTCTTTCCCGTTTCTCTCTCTCCAATTCCCTAACCGCTTTGATGAATGATGCCTTGATTTCTGCCAACTCTTTCCCGAGTTTCACATTCAAGCTCTCGAGCCTCCTTCTCAGCTTTCTCTCCACCTCAAGCTCACGAGCAATGGACCCGATTGCAGCCTCCACAGCTAGGTGCTCTTTGTCTTTCCACGATGCCTTTTCTTCAGCAAAACATTTGATGAGATAGTTGATGTCGTTCTTCTCCGAGCGTTGCTCGTGGATTGACTGGTTAACCTGTAAACGAGCTCTCTCGAGCTCGGAATGAAGAGCTGAGATGAGAGACATGGTGGAAGAGGGCTGATCTGCTTGAGCCCAGACGCGGTTGATGATCTTCAGCAGCTCTTTCGAAGTGGTCAGAGCGCTGCTTACTTCCTTGAGACGATCCCTCCCACCAGCCATGGATTCAGTCGAATTATGAGGGCGTGATCTTGTCTCAATCTGTGATTTCATACATGTTTACATAACAAAAATCCAACAGGAGAACTAAATTTAGGACAAGAATGGTAAGAGGAATTCTACCTCCATAAAACTGGCATTGCTAAAAGAATCGATGTTTCTGTCAGCAGAGATGAGCTTCTGAGAAATGGACGGAGTTCGCCTCCGACTACTTCCCGTTCTTGATCGATCCATTTTCTACAATAGGCAAACTCTGGATTCAGTTCATCATGCACGAATTAACTAGCAGAACACATAAACGGAATTCTTGAACACGGAGATCGAATCGAGTCGAGATTCACCGGTGCTTACTGTTAGACTGTTAGTAATTTGAGATATAAAACAACCACAAATGAAACAAGGCCAAAGATACACTCTAAAATCATAGATAAACACCTTCTTTCTATAGTAAACAAACTTCTTCCTCATGATAATTTCATATTACTAAATTCAGTAAAATTTCCATACAAATGCAAATCAACCTTACAAAATAAAGCAACTACAAAGGGATCATTGTACCTCAGAGACAGTCGGGCTGTGAGGCGGATCGGACAAGTGCGGCGGCAAATAGCCCGAGCCCGAGCCCGAGCCCAAATGCAGCCCGAATCCAGACTGCATCAACTTCTCAGCCTTGAGCGCCATCCTACTCCCATTCCTCTTCTGCTGCTGCGGCTTCCTCACCTCCAAATTACTCTCTTCACTCACTTTGGGCGAAGGCATCTCGTTCATCTCCCACAGCGTGGCGGCCAGCCTCCGGGCCGAGACGGGCCGGGTCGATCTCCCGCTCTGTGAATACTTGGGCGTTTCGATGGCGCTCCTCAAAGGAGTGGTTCTCCATATTGGCACTGGGGTGCTCGATCGAGACCTCCCCAGCCCGACCCCAAGCCCGGCCCGGTTCTTCCCTACCAGTATGGCCCGTTTGCTCAGCCTATAATTGTTGATTCTCGATGATGAAGATGGAGAGGATGAGTTCCCCCTTTTACGAATCTTGGTGGGCTCGTTCAGCCCCTCCATCATCACTTCCCTATGCCCTCTCCTCGCCATCATCACTCTAATTTCTTTCTTCTTTTTCTCTAAAATCAAACTTATATATACAGAATCAAAGCATATAATTGAAGAGTTAAAGCAGAAAACGGAATCGGGGGTTTCGAGATCTCACGAAACTTTCAAGAAATTTTTTTGCTGCACAAACTTTCCCTTTCCGTCTGCGTATAAACGCGAAGGGGCGAGATTCAGAAAGATTTGAATAATGAAGAAAGAATTCTCAGTGGCTGTAAAGTGGTTTTTCTCCCCTCGAGAATCTTGTTACAGCTAGAAACGTGGTTTCCATGAATACAAGTTTAAATTTGGAAATACTACAAATCTTTTCCAAAAAAAAAAAAACAGAACAAAAAATGGCGAAAGATTTGAAGGAGGGGAGAATGTGTGGGTTAATGATGGGATTGTCGATTTTGTTTTGATTTGGAAGGGGATTTCGTGAGAAAGAGTGCAGCTTGATTTTGACTGTGGATTCGCAGCTGAAACTATGGGTGGACTCGGGGTACTAGAGAGGCAGCACGAGGTACAAGCCGACAAAGCGGGGGAGAGCAACGTGGGTGGGTAATAGTATTAAGTCGGAATGTCTTTTTTTTCGGACATAACTAAAGTGTAAATCTGATCTGTCTGTTAAATTAAATTCGTTTATATATTTTATTTTAGTTTAATTTTGGAATGAATACCAAATTCTTTGTCTAGTCAGACAGTCAGAATGGACTGACTACTCTTTGTCCTATCTCTACGCCAACCCTTTTTTCCTTATTTTATTTTACTTTTCTTTTTTCTCGAATTAAAATGGATTAAAATCGTCGCTATTTTTACTTGGGTGACTTCTCTTTTCAGAAAAAATAGAGAATTTCCTTTTTCTATTTTGGATAATTTTCCCATGTTTTTCCGATTCTTTCGCAAATGACGTTTTTACTTTAAATCATGATAATATTCCCATTTATTAGACCACAATACAATCAAATTTTCCATCATTTTTTTATCTTCCATTTTCTTTTTCCATATCCATCAAACGGAACACACCTAAATAGAAATGATGAAATTATGACCATGACCACCAAAGAAATTAGAGAGTTTGAGAAAGAAACGAAATCCAAATTTCCAGTTTAATAATTTATGCAATATATTCTCTCAGGAAGAACTAACTAAACGCAGTATTTTCTTATAAAAGAATTAATTTAGGAAAGTTTTGCAAACACTCATACTTGTGATATTAGTTTTAGTTGTAATTTAGGAAATTGAAAATCACAAACACACATTAAAAATAAAAAAATAACTTAAATGGAAAACGACTTTTACTTATGTACGGAGTACTAGATTCTACTACTACCAGACACTCCTAACCTAAACTTTTATGCTTAACTAACTATTCCCCACTTTTTACATAATTCAAGACTTTACCAAAAGGAAAGTATTCTGTTAAGTACTCATTTACTGAATCCAGCTTCATACTGTATACAATCTAGGTACTAGAAAAATTCAACAAAAATTGACAAGCACCACTACCAACAACTTTTGAAAAAGCACATCTTTTTTGAAATATGCTTTGAATTGTTTGATCCATATCATGTCTCACAAGGAGTGCATAATGGTAATGATCATCCTCCAAAAAAGTAAAAGCTCTAAATTGAATGATAATAATAATAAAGTTACTCAACAATCACTACACATAACTCTGTTCAATCACTCTGCTAATCATTCCGTAAAAACTGCCGTTAAAGATTGAGAGAAACACAGTCAACCTATGTTAGTCAGGATATATTTCTGGTTACCTGGGAATCCTTTCCCTGTAGCTGGACTAGGAGAAGTCGATTACTGCACTACTCGTCTAGTCGTCTCCATGCTTGAAGGAGCTAGAGAAATTCGTAGAAAATTAAGTAATGTGAGCCATGAACACATCAACGCCAAATCAAAATTTCACATTCATACGCCAGGTTAAACTCGTAAATGATCAGACATCGTTTGCACAAGCTTCTAACTTTCAAGAAATCTCTTCGAATATGAAAGAACTTTTTAAAAATAATACAGACTTACTTCATGTTCATGCAAGGGCAATCAGGCAGGGTTTTGGTGCATGCGAATCTCTTGGAGCAGCAGCAGTCGAGCCCGATTGATTGCAGCAAAACACAAGAACAGATGCTCCTCAAGATCCGCAAGCTGTTGGACAAAGCTAGGGCGATTTCTCCGTAGCTGCTTCAGTATCTCCTGAATGCTATACTTATCCCTGCCTCTCTCTATTCCGAGGTGAATAAGAAGTCTATCGTTCTCCACTGCTGCATGAAGACGTGCAACAAGGCGATCGACGGTGTCTAGATCATTCCTTAGGACATAAGCACCCTTTGCAGCAGCATCGAGCTGAGCTAGATGCATCTTTTCTCTCTTAGTCATACTCGAAGGCAGAATGGGAGTGCATACGGGGACCGCAACGAGGGCAACTAGAGCATGAGTAGCTATAGTAACGGCTGAAATAACAACGCCCACAGCAGCAGCTATCACACAAATTGCACACCCTCTTGAGCAGTGACGTATTAGATGGAGCTTCGATTCTGATTTTTTTACATGATGGTTGAGCTCTTCTCTGAGCTGAGTCAAGCCCTGACGCATGTTACTGAAGCTGTGTGACTTGGGAGATAGGAAGGGGTTCTCGATGGAATCAAATTCAAGAAATATGTTAAATGCTAAATCACATTGGCTAGAGGAGAGCGTATGGTAGTCAGAATTATCATCTAACGGGAGGTCATCGAGAAGATTATGCATAGGGGTGTAGAGGAGTCGAGCTTCACGGATTTTGAGATAGAGGAGAAGGTATAGACGAGAGCTATTCTCACTATGATCGAAGTAGGTTGAAGCAAGATGAGTAAGCGAGTTAGGATTAATATGTGAAAGTGCCTCCTGAACACATTCATGGCTTGGCCGAAGAACATGTTCTAAGAGCCGAGGTTCCTCATAGAAATCCACGCGCCCTATGCTCAGGCTTTGGTCGAATTTACTCCGAATCTCACTGTAAGAACTCGTCTGAACTGCAAGGTAGTATTCCCGAGAAAGATTTACAGTGGGAGAGAGGTGGACACTCGATGTCGGTGTATTATCTGCAGAATTCCACCCTTTATCAGTTTCACATTATAACAAGTCGAAGTATCTTCGACAAAGACATTAAGCACCTACATACGAGAAAGAGAAGGACAACCTTGCGAAGCAGGAGGCGAAATATAACCGGTTGTTGATAGAGGAGGAGGAGGATTCGGACACGATAATGGTGCTTGTCCTCTCATGTGAAAATCCAGTAACACACAAAATCATATCTGAATAAACGCAGATGTTTCGTATTCGAGGAGGAAGCACGTGACCTGCACATTCTTACAAGAATTGAATATTCTAGAATTCTTCTACTCTACCTCGTACAAACGGAAATGAAATAGAGAAAACGACTGAGCCTAATAAAGAGCATTTCTTATACAAGAAATAACCAAATGCGGGTGATTATCGCCATCAGAATGCAAGAAAAATAAAAATTCTAAACACATTCTTCGTTAAACATAATTAGATCCCTACTTCAACTTCCTCGCACAGATTACGATAATTTAATTTCGCCGCACGCAATGACTATCAAAGCAATCAACGATTGCGAATCCCCAAATTGATTTCCAAATTTCCACAGACATAGCTAGAAAGAACACAAAATTTCCAGTATCATCGAATCTTCAGAGCTACTATAAAGCGTGATAACGCAACGGCGACGCCGGAAAAATGGAGTAAACAGCTAGATTGTTGCTGAAGCTAACGTATATAACAATCTCAGAGCAAAAAAAAAAATGTAGAAAGCCAAATTAAACACGAGTAATGTTACATCAAGAGTTGCAATTATATGAGAAAGAGCTAAAAAAATGCACCTTGGGACGAAAATGGAGCTTTCGAAGTTGCGTTGAGAAGAAACATTTTAGGAAATCGAGTTGCTTTAAGTCGTCGAGTGTTTGAGTCGGTGAGTGCAGAGTGCAGAGTGCAGACGCCATAGAGGGGTTTCGTGAAGGCTTCCCCAATGTTTTTCTTGGGCCGCATAATGGGCCCGATTAAGGAATATGGGCCCGCTTTAATCGATGTTGAGTTTGGAACTCAGCTCGATTCATGGATCTGTGTTCCATGGCTTTTAAATGTAATTATCATTTTCATAGAGTATTTTTTATTATTATTATTTATATATGAAAAACTTTGAAAAATGAAGTATTCCGTCACATTTAAATAGGCCTATTTTTCTAATCGGTCCATCCCATATGAATTGACATATTTCCTAAAAGGGAAAGAATTACACATTACTAATCATCTCATCATCCACTCATCTCTCAGCACGTATCCAATATAATTTAAATCCTACAAGTTTAAACTATCATAACTTGCTCATTTGTTCTCCGTTTTTAATGATTTTTATACAAAATTTAAGGTTTTGATACAATCTTTCATTTAAGATGAAACATCAATATGTTTTTATGGATCTATATGTGATAGGATATGGTCCAGCACCTAGGCTCAAAGCATCAGACCCAATATAATTGGGCCTCGATAGTTAAGCTCGGCCCAGACAGCTCGGCCTAATTGAAGATAAGAGACTTTATCACCAAGGCAATCAAGACTCATACATCAACTACAACTCAAACTCTGAGAAAGATATAGAAGCTTGGTGTTTATACATAAAGGATGAGATCAAGCCAAATAGTCCAAATAGGAGAAGAATTCGTATTATAATCGAACTCCATGTAATTATCTATAAATAGGGGCTTAGAATAGATTGAGAGGGGAGAACAATCTTGTAACCAATACTCATACTATATCTATACCCTTTCCGCCCCGTGGACGTAGATCTATTCCGATAGATCGAACCACGTAATTCCTTTGTGTTCCTTTTACTTTCGTGTTCTTTTATTCATTATTGGCGTTCACTAAATTACCTACGAAAACAAGATCGATCAATATGCTCTAGTTTTAAAACGATGAAATTTGCATTAAAATATTAAACACCATACTTTATCTCTATACACACTCTCCTAAAATATCGTGCCAAAAAGAAACAAGCTAGTTTAAATGGGACGGAGGGAGTACTCGTGTACGAAATAGACCAAAAAAATTAAATTAATTATTTTTATTATTAAAATAATATTAAAAATAATAACTATAAATACAAAATTCAGTTTACTCCATGCATCGCACATGTATATTACTAAATCTGTATATATCTATAATTCTACAATAATATTGTGCCATGTGCAAAAATTATAAGTTGATGTATATTCTATAAAAACTTCAATAAAAGAAAGATCATGACCATCGTATAAAATAATACACGACACAGTTTAGCCTGCGTAGCGTACGGATGTGACACTAATTTTGATTTGGTAGTAAGGATACCCAATGTAAATTTTACGTTTGAAGAGGAGTAGTTAAATAATGGACACAGAATTTTAAAGTTCTTCTTTTTTGGAAAATAAAATACTCCTTACTTCATTTTACGATGCAACATTTTTAATTTCAACACGTCTCAAATAGACAAATACCACTTTCTTTAAAGAGTTCCGCCAAAAAAAAAAAAAAAATTACTCGATTCGTTTTTTCTTTTTCTTTTTTAGAAAGGGGTTAAAGTGAAATATAGTAACTTTACTCGCTCTTTAACAGCAACTAATTTCTACCTTTTCTTTGCCACATTTCATCAGTTTCATTTCAAATCGTCTATTTCTCTGATACGACTACGACCGAGGCTGCAACGGAAGCCGAGAGTGCCGAGGAGGTGCATGGTACTGTTGATGAAACAAGCAATATTGACGACTGCGCAAGGGGTGTAGCGGCTTCTCCGATCTCGCTACGTCCGAGAGATAGAATTCTACCTCCGAAGAGATTCACTTCGTGAGCCTA
Organism: Mentha longifolia; assembly: GCA_001642375.2. Taxonomy (NCBI): domain Eukaryota; kingdom Viridiplantae; phylum Streptophyta; class Magnoliopsida; order Lamiales; family Lamiaceae; genus Mentha; species Mentha longifolia. The sequence continues at coordinate 6,311,841 of CM038117.1, forward strand.
AGGGGAGAGTAATATTTGTAATGACTTATTATTATTATTTAGCTTATTTGTAATTTCTTTAGTTATTTTTACTGTAATTGGGTCGAGCATATTATAAGCTCCGTTCGGGTTTTCTTTGTTGGTTCTTTCCCGGACTAGGAATAGGTCGAACCAACACTAGGGTTTAGTATATAAGGGCTGTATTTATTTTATGAGAGATAGATGAGAAATATAGAACTTCAGCCCTAATTCTTGTTCAACTCTTTTCGAACGTTATCTCTTTCAAGGTTGCCGACGGGACCCCCGCGTTCAGCCGCCCCTAGCGCCGACGACCTTCCCGTAGAAGGCGCCGGATTTACAGTCGTTTGTTATTTCTCTTTCTGTTCGTTGATAGTTGGGATTTTGTTCCTAACAAGTTGGTGCTCTCGTTCTCGAACTCAATTCATGGCCAAACATACTAACACACAGCCGCCGCCGGGATTGCTCACCGGTGGCAACGCAACGGAGATTATACTCGGTCCCCCACGTAAGAATCCTGCTGCAGCGGCTCGGGATATCATCGGCTCTAGCATGTGGCCACTGCCTGCTGCCGACGACTTGCTCTCCAGGCCACAGCCACAGCCACAGCCGCCCGACGCCATCGCTACTTTGATCGCACGGATGGATCAGTTAGAAGCCACCATCGCCGATACTAAGCATCGTGCCACCACGAGGGAGTCTCTTCAACCACAGGATCACTACCAGTTACAGGATTTTGAGGAGGATCCAGATCTGTTCCTTCGTCCTCGTGCGCGCCATACTCTGGAGGAACTCCCTCCGGTTTTCAACCACATGCGTGGTGGGGGAGGTCGTGGCCGCCGAGGAGGTTTTCAGGGCGCTTTTCGACGCCGAACGGGTGGTGATGAGGACCGCGTTCAGTACATGGAGGATCGTTACACGCGGCAGCCACAAACCTACCCACCTTGGCGAGAGCGTGGCATGCACCGGGGTTGGGAGGAAGACGATCATGATTGGCTGGAACCTCGACAAGCCACCGTATGGGACTCGCCCTATCAGCATTTTCGCGGACGTCAGGGCCATTATGAGGCCCCAAGGGAAATCAAGATGGAAGCTCCGAAGTTCGACGGCACAGATGCTTCAAATTGGATAGCTCGAGTGCAATATTACTTCGACCACCTAGCCATTCCGAACCACGAACGTCTCCATTACGTGGTTATGCTTTTTCAACCGCCTGCATCTGAATGGATTTTCAACTATCGGGCCAACCGTACTGCTGTTTCATGGACGGAATTTTTGGAGGACGTCCGACATCGTTTCGACCCGCAGAGCTTCACCAATTATATTAGGCCCTTGTCGAAGTTGGTTCAAACGGGATCAGTCGCAGAATATCATGCCACGTTTGAAAAGTTTCTAAATCGCATTGAAGGGCTACCAGAATCAGCACTCATTCCAATGTTTATCGCGGGTTTGAAGGAACCGATACAAGAGAAGGTGGAGTTACAACAACCGTTGTCCCTCTCCGCCACAATGGCTTTAGCCTTACGGCTCGCGGCGTCGCACGAGGAACGTCAGAAGCACTTCGTGCACACTAAATGGACTTCTCGTGATTCGAAACAACCCTCAGCAGCTCCGGGTTCCACGGTTGTCCCCTCATCTAACCCGCATCCTTATACGACAGGCGACAAGAAAGGCTTTCAACCTATTAGAGTTTCGAATGCGGAGAAACAAGAACGCGCAAAGAGGGGTATTTGTTATTACTGCCCGGAAAAGTGGGTTCCGGGCCACGTTTGTGCCACAAAGCTGCTCTCTTATATTGGTGATGACGAGGAGGATGATTCGGAGGATCTCATCACGGCTGATCTCTCTCACTTATAGTCTCTGGATGCTGGTCAACGCGCTCGTCCGTTTAATGTGCAAGGGAAGCTGGGATCTACACTACTGCATATCTTGATAGACACGGGTAGCACTCACGATTTTCTACATCCTCGGATCGCGGAGCAGCTGCAGTTATTGCTCACACCCATCAGACCCTTTACGGTGTATGTTGGTAATGGTGCTTCATTGCTTTGTTCTCATGTTGCGCGTGCTACTAAATTATCTGTGCAGGATTGTCACTTTATCATTGACCTTCATATACTTGACATTCATGGTCCCGACATCATTCTTGGCATGGCCTGGCTCGAGTCTCTGGATACCATCTCGGCTGATTTTGTTGGGAAAACTCTCAAGTTCGTACAGAATGGCGAACATCGTGTGCTGCATGGAACACCGCCTTCACCACGTCCACTATCTCTCCATGCATTAGCGTTGCTGACCTCTTATTCGTCCGCCAATGAATTCTATGAAATTGTGCCACTTGACAGGGAATCACCACCTTCTGTGGGTTCGACGGATATCTCTTTTCCGACAGACACTCCACCGATAATTTTATCCGTCTTGGAACAGTTCATTTCAGTGTTTCAGCTCCCCACTGGTCTGCCTCCTCAACGTGACTTTGACCACCGAATCCACTTGCTCCCACAAACCAAACCGGTGAATGTACGTCCGTATCGATACCCATATTTTCAGAAGAATGAAATTGAGCGCCAAGTACACGAAATGCTAGAGCAAGGCATCATACAGAGGAGACAGAGTCCCTTCTCTTCACCGGTGCTGCTAATTCGGAAGAAGGATGGTACATTCCGTTTTTGCATTGACTATCGGGCTCTTAATATGGCCACGGTGCCCGACCATTTTCCGATTCCTACCGCAGATGAGCTATTTGATGAGCTCGGCCGTGCCAAATTCTTTTCGAAACTGGATCTCCGCTCGGGTTATCACCAAATTCGCATGCACGAGGCCGATATATTTAAGACCGCCTTTCGAACACATGATGGCCATTTCGAATTTTGGTCATGCCTTTCGGTCTGACGAATGCTCCTTCCACATTTCAAGCCGCCATGAACAACATTTTCCAGCCTCTCCTTCGCAAATATGTTATCGTGTTCTTCGATGATATTTTGATATATAGTCCGACTTTGGAGGAGCATAGTAACCATCTCGGGGCGGTTCTCACTGTGTTACGCGATCATCACTTCTTCGTCAAACTCTCAAAGTGTATTTTTTGCAGCACCACAGTCGAATATCTAGGGCATTTGGTGGCCGACGGCGAGCTCAAGGCCGATCCGTCCAAAATCGCGGCCATGTTGGAATGGCCAACACCTAAAACCGTTCGACAGCTGCGCGGCTTCTTGGGACTCACGGGCTACTATCGTCGATTTGTGGCTCATTACGCTATGATCGCTGCCCCTCTCACTGAGCTTCTCAAGACAGACTCATTCGTTTGGTCAGCCGAGGCGGACACAGCGTTTGCACAGCTCAAAAAGGCCATGTCCACAGCACCGGTGCTACTCCTTCCCGATTTCACTGCCACTTTTTGCGTAGAGACCGACGCCTCGGATGTGGGAATTGGGGCGGGTACTATTACAAGACAAGCATCCTATCGCTTATTTCAGCAAGAAGTTAGGTCTTCGGCGTCGTAGTGCGTCGACTTATCATAAAGAACTTTATGCCATCGTCGAGGCCGTGCAGAAATGGCGCCAATACCTTTTGGGCCGGGAATTCATTATTCAGAGTGATTAGAAGAGTCTAAAAGATCTCCTCCAACAAGTGGTGCAAACACCGGAGCAGCACTTTTATATTCGGAAGCTGATGGGGTATAAATTCCGTATTGAATATAAGAAGGGCAGTACGAATAAGGCAGCGGATGCATTATCTCGCCGGGAGGAGTCTGAAACCATCGTCGGCGAACATGTTCACGATGACACCGCTGCGGTCACGGCTACGCTTGCTACACTATCACAACCTCTTCCTTCTATTCTTCATGAGCTGCGGGTGGAGACGTCGTTGCTTCCCGATCTCGTCGCGTTGCGGACGAAAATACTTGAGGGCACGGCACCACCACACCTCTCCTTTGCTGATGGCTTGATTTATTATGATCGCCGAATTCTACTTAGTCCGTCTTCGGAGTTTCGCAAGCGCTTGTTGCATGAACATCATAGTACTCCCATGGCGGGTCATCCAGGTTTTGAGCGCACCTTCCGGCTTTTGTCTGCGGGTTTCTATTGGCCGTCGATGCGCAAGGATGTGAAGAAGTTTGTCGAATCTTGCAATATCTGTCAATCGACTAAATATTCGACGCAGAAGCCGGCCGGCTTATTACAACCGCTTCCGATTCCATCTCAGGTTTGGGAGGACGTGTCCATGGATTTCATCGTGGGCTTGCCGCCTTCTCGGGGTTACACGGTGATTATGGTGGTTGTCGATCGGCTCTCGAAATATGCGCATTTCGCCCCATTGCCCACGCGTTTTGATGCTCTACGCGTGGCCCAGTTGTTCATTAATACGGTCATACGACATCATGGTTTTCCGAAGACATTGGTTTCTGATCGTGACTCGGTTTTCTTGAATGCAACATGGGAGGAGATGCTACGTCTTAGTGGCACCAAGTTGCAATTTTCTACTGCATATCATCCACAATCGGACGGTCAGACGGAGGTTCGTAATCGGGGGTTGGAACAGTATTTGCGATCTTTTGCAGCGGATAAACCATCCACTTGGGGCAATTTTCTTCCATGGGCGGAATTAGCTCTAAATTGTTTTTATCATGCGGGTCTTGACATGTCTCCTTATCAGGCATTGTATGGTCGCGAGCCGCCTTTGCTTGTCGCGGCTTCCCCTTCTCCACGAACTCCACCCAAGGTGGCTGACCTAATTATTCAGCGGGGCAAGTTGCTTACGTTGCTGCGGGAAAACTTGGCGAAGGCGCAACAACGTATGAGGGATGCTACAAATAAACATCGCCGTCATGTAGAGTTTGAAGTGGGTGATTTGGTTTGGTTGAAGCTCCAGCCTTATCGTCAACATTCGGTGGCAAAGCCATTGTCGGCCAAACTAGCTCGGCGGTTTTATGGTCCTTATGAGATTTTGGCCCGAGTCGGGCCTGTGGCGTATCGTTTGCAGTTACCGGAGGGCAGCCGCATTCACAACGTTTTTCATGTTAGTCTTCTGAAGGAATACGTGGCGGGCGAGGAGTTTGATAAGGTAGCTTTACCTACGGAATTTCACGGTGATCGTCCGGTGGTTCGTCCGTTGGGAATTATAGATTCCCGCGTTGTGTGGCAGGATGGTGAGGCGGTCGAGCAGTGGTTGATACGTTGGTCGGATGCGTCATCGCCGTCATGGGAGCCGGTCGAGGAATTCCGTCATCATTACCCTGATATTCCCCTTGAGGACAAGGTGGTGCTTAACGGAGGGGGAGTTGATACGACTACGACCGAGGCTGCAACGGAAGCCGAGAGTGCCGAGGAGGTGCATGGTACTGTTGATGAAACAAGCAATATTGACGACTGCGCAAGGGGTGTAGCGGCTTCTCCGATTTCGCTACGTCCGAGAGATAGAATTCTACCTCCGAAGAGATTCACTTCGTGAGCCTAAGGGGAGAGTAATATTTGTAATGACTTATTATTATTATTTAGCTTATTTGTAATTTCTTTAGTTATTTTTACTGTAATTGGGTCGAGCATATTATAAGCTCCGTTCGGGTTTTCTTTGTTGGTTCTTTCCCGGACTAGGAATAGGTCGAACCAACACTAGGGTTTAGTATATAAGGGCTGTATTTATTTTATGAGAGATAGATGAGAAATATAGAACTTCAGCCCTAATTCTTGTTCAACTCTTTTCGAACGTTATCTCTTTCAAGGCTGCCGACGGGACCCCCGCGTTCAGCCGCCCCTAGCGCCGACGACCTTCCCGTAGAAGGCGCCGGATTTACAGTCGTTTGTTATTTCTCTTTCTGTTCGTTGATAGTTGGGATTTTGTTCCTAACATTCTCACTACACAGAATAGGAAATCTGTACATACAAGCTGTTGGAACGCAAAACCAACTACCAAAAATTGCAAAAACATATCAACAAATACTAAAAGCTTGTCCCCTCTCAATTTTATTCAATCCCAACTATTAATTCATCTGAAAATGACTAATACCTAATATTTCTCACCATATTCATCTAAGTAAGTCATTGCAACTGCAGCATGCATAGAGGCACCTACTGGAAGAGCATCCTCGTCCAAAACGAAGTAAGGCGAATGTAGCCCTTTTACCGACTTCATACTTTCGTTTCTCACTCCGACAGAAAACAATGCTGCATTCATCTTTTTTGCATAGAAGCCGAAGTCTTCAGCTCCCATTACTATTGGGTGGTGACGAACACTGTTCTTCCCCAGCAAACTCTCTCCGACTCTTTTAGCGTGTTCGTACATTATAGGATGATTGATAGTTGCAGGATATGGTATCAGTTTCTCCTCCATGAAATCAACCACAGCACTGCATCGATGAACTGCTGCTTGAGCTTCAATTACCTATAGTTACATTCATGTAACATTGTATTAGTAGGATTATAATACTTCTCAAGATTCAAGAACCAGTAGATAATCTGTAAAATGAGAGATGCAATACCTCTTTAATCCTTTGCTTAAGGTAGGAATAGCTTTCATCATCCAAGAATCGAAAAGTCCCACCAAATTCAACCGTCTCCGGTATAACATTCAATGCATCACCACCACCTCTTACATATCCAATTGAGACTACCTAAATAAACTGTGTATTACTACATTACAAAATTCACATAACTATGCTTCAAAATGCAAGAAAAGGGACATATGCATACCCTTGGCTCGAGAGGATCAGTCTCTCGAGAAATAATGTGTTGTAGTGCAAGAACCGTCATAGAAAGAGCAAGAATCGGATCTCTTGTTTTATGTGGGCTCGCAGCATGTCCTCCTCTCCCTCGAATGACTGCAGAAAACCGGCCGGATCCAGCAAGCACAGGGCCGGATCTGGAGCTGAGCGAACCTGTTGGCATATGTGGATCAACATGTAAGCCGAAAATGGCTTGAATTCCATCTAGTGCTCCTTCCTTAATCATGTAGTAGGCTCCAGCATGACCTTCTTCCCCAGGTTGGAAAACAAGTTTTACACTTCCCTTTTCCATATTACATTGCTCAAAGATTCAGACTAACCTCAAAACAAACAAACAAACACGGCTCGATCTAACTTTGCAGTATTGTTTACCTTCAATTTATCGCGATTTTTCTGCAACAACTTAGCTGCTCCAAGCAGCATTGTGACATGAGCATCGTGGCCACAAGCGTGCATTTTGCCATTAATTTTGCTCTTGTGCTCCCATTCCACTAATTCCTATTCATAGAGATTTTGCATCATCATCGCATTGCTAATATTGCACATTTTTCGCAAACAAGCAGCATCTAGGATTGAAAGTAATGCAGTGATCTATGAAGGAAAGAGGTAAGGAAACAGAGTTTTTGTAGATTCTGTTAACGATTCAATTACCGATAAATTCGACAAAAATTGAACGGATTTCCCAATTTCCAGTTCTCGATTATATATATTCTGCTTAGTTTTGAGGATACTATTTCAGAGCTGATCCAATGATGTAAAACCTCACCGCAAACAATGATAAAATTGAATCCAAAATCAAAATCAATTCAAACAACAAAATCGGAGCTGTAAACTGGAGCACTACATCGATTATTGCATTAAATCAAACAGAGATATGAACTAGAGAGAGAGAGAGGGATAGACCTGCATAGGAAGGGCATCCATGTCAGCTCTAAGAGCGAACCAGGGGCGATCGCCGGAGCCAATGGTGGCGACGACCCCGGATTGGGCGACGGGCCACTCATAATGAATACCTAGCGAGTCAAGCTCGGTTCTGATGAGTTGACTCGTTCGCTCCTCTTGGAACGCCAACTCCGGGTACTCGTGGATTCTCCTCCGAATCCCTTTCAACCAGCCGAAGAACTCCGCGTCCCTCGCCGATTCCAAGAGCTCCCGAGTCAGCGACTCAGTTTCCAGAGCCCGAACTCCTTGGTAGCCGATTAAGAGAAATGTTAAGAGAGAGAAACAAAAGAGTGGGAAAAACCGCCTCATTCCGGAATCAAATCAACCTACTGCGTCTCTCTGGCCTATGGCACTTCGCTATAATATTCTTCACTTTTTTTTTTTTTTTTTTTTTTCAAGTTGAAATATACAATTCAATTTTTCTATTTTTAACGGGAGAAACATTCGGCCAATGGTCAACATACTTTTAAAATGGATTTTGATTTTTTGTATATAATCGGCAAACTACAAAACTACTATATAAAACGATGGCTTTAGACTTTGATTTGGACTGCTTTTCTTAGATCATCTACTATCCAATCGCCTAGCAATTTTCCAAACCGTGCCATGCACATGCACACGGAAAATAACTTTTATTTTTAACGAAAAATGATTAAGATTAATAAATTTAAGGTATTTACAAGAATATCATGGGGAGAAGCTTAACGGAATATTTATTATATTAGTAATAAATATATGAATAGTAAATATGTTAATTAAGGGATGGAGCCATGAATTTATTTATGGTCGAGCGAGATTTCAAAAAAAAAATTAAAAGATTTATTTTGAAGACCACAAGTCCTCTTAATACCATATTTTGAAGAAAGAACTAAAAAAATACACGGAATGAAAAAGAAACTCAACTTTTGAGGGCTAAATACAATAAATGGGGAGGCAAGAAATTAAAAAAAAAAAATTAACACTATAAATTATTAAAAAGATAAAAATTTACCGAGCGGTCACCGAGGCGAGACCGGTATGTGGCTCCATCTCAGCTAACCAACATCAATGATTACAATTGAAGCTTAACATAATGTAATTATGAAAAAAAAAAAAAAAACGGCTCTCATATAGCAAAGGGTCTAAACCTAGTAATTCCACCTATAACAAAAAGAATCGCATTAATCAATTTTCTGAGAATCAAAGTGTAGCCAGTCTCGTCTTCGGAAATTTTCAGAACCAATAATATATTTAAGTTTTTAACAGTACAACGACACTCAACCTAGAGAATTAACAATCACTTAATTACTATACGATGTAGACTGATAATTGAATAGAATATTCGGGTGTATTATGAATACAAGTAATCTCCTATTTAGAATTCACCAATTTTAACTACAATCATTCCCTAAAATAATTTGTGGAATCCTAATTATATACTAATACATTGACACGAGAAATGGCTCGTAATTAATTAATGATTATGATCTTTTGCTGAATTATTAATTAATATTGTTACATGTGGGCATGCTTGTCAATTCCGATAAAACCGTGCAATGCATCAAGTGGTCTGACTCTAAGTCATTAGTGATAAGGAATAAAATATATTACTAGATATAGATAACAAGTGAAATAAGTTGAAGAGCTCAAAAGAATAGGTCCAACATAAACATTAAAAACTTTACTAGATATGCTCGAAGCTGATCCTAGTCTTCTGATTCATGTTCAATTTAGCATCTGCTATGGAAAGAAGCAAATGGCTCAATTAAATAAATATTCTTGCATATGTGTAGTGTTAGCTACTAAGCTTTAATGAATACGCTATATATCTTTGTGGGATTATTTGGTCCCCTCAGAAAAGATGGAATTACCCCTTTCGCAAAGCAATATTTACATGGTTATCGCGATTGTCTCTCAACTATAAATAAGAGGCGATAACACATTGTAAGGTACACTCACACACTTAAGAGATTTTCTCTTTGGGAAATCTCTGTGATTTCACCTTCAGTTCTAAAACTAACTTGAGCATCGGAGGTCCTTTCCGGAGGACCCCAACCACTCCTCCAGTGTTGTTTTGCAGGATTTTATAGCCACTGAAGGTAAAGAGAAGCTGTATTTCTTGAAGATAATTCAATATATTTTCTAGGAACTTGATTACTTGACATTTCTAGTGTTTTTACTCAAAGTACTAGATCCGTCTTGAATTTTGACCTTTGTGAATCTCGTTGAAGATTTTGAACCCAGATCTATCAATTAGGATAATATATTTAAACAAAATTATTAATTTTAAAAATCTTAAACTAATGAAATTCCACCGAACAAAATGGCACCATCATGTGTAGGTAGTAATCGACAAAAGAAATGTATGTTTTTTATTATATTGTATATGAATTGTGTGAGGTAGGTGCTGGAACATGAGTGACGGATATATGAAAATAAACGTAAATTGAAACTTTAATAGAATTGATATTAATTCATATTATATAGTGTATTTTGTATTATAACGGTGTTAAGTATTTAGCCAGCACTGTATAATTTAATCTAATGGCCGATCGATTATTATTATTTATTTTTTTTCTCCTTTTGTTTGGACATATATGGACGGTATAATTCAACTGACCATAATCGAATATAAAAGGCCAACCATTTCACCCCATAAAAGCAAAGACATATCTTCCCACAAAAATATTCAGAACCAATAACTGAATTTTTTTTATTTTTTATTTTTTTATTTTTATTTTTTTATATAAGAAATGACAATGAATTGATAACGACGACCAACAGAAAATGTTGAGGTTTCCGAGTTTGGTACTCAAATTTATTCATCGCATAAGTATATATAAATATGGCAAAGTCCATTTAAGAGTTAAGACAACTACTGCTTATCTGCTCACTTTATTTGGTCTATTTATATATTTTATACCATATACATATTCTACAAATTAAATATATGTATATCAAATTGAAAAATGAGGAAACCAAAAATATCGACTTGGGATACTCTATCTCCAAAATAGTATTTTAATGGTGTTCCAAAATTTCAATTTCTACTAGTTTTATGCAATTTTTTTAATAAATTTATTTTATAATAATTTAGTTTAATTTACTGATTATTTTCAAGGGTTCACCCATCCCCATTAGGGTTTATAATTATTTTTTAGCATTTAATTTCACTTTGATTAGTATATTAGAGTTGAAAAATTCAAAACTAAAGTGTATAACTTAAAAAAAATCAATTTTTTTAATAAATGTCTATTATAATTTATTATATTATAGTATTTTTATTTTTATAAAAAATAATATAAAATTAATAAAAAATTGAATTTTGAAACACCATTAAGACACTATTTTAAGGATAGAGGATATCATCCCGAAAGTATCTCCTATAAAAGCCAAAACCCCACTTGCTCGTGGATTGAAATTAAAAATAAATTTAATATATAAAAAAAACCGGAAAGAAGATCGAATTTCAACTCTCTAGTCTCTATAGATTCAACTTTACTCGTTTCAGATCTCTCCTCAAAGCTCACTTCAGCATCATGGCGAGGTTCTCAACTCTCTCTGCGCTCACTCGAAGGTAAATTCTCATCCTTCAATTTCTTATTGATTTTCAGTGTCTGTGTTTTAGAGAGAGAGAGAGTTGGAAGATCGATCTTTACCTATTTTTTTATAATTAATTTCTGCGGATCGATCGGACTCAAACGTTATTGGCGCAGGCTAGAAGGAAAAGTAGCTCTGGTCACCGGCGGCGCCACCGGGATCGGGGAATGCACGGCGAAGCTCTTCGCCAAGCACGGCGCGAAAGTCGCGATCGCCGACGTCCAGGACGAATTAGGGCAATCCGTCGTCTCAAAATTGGGCGAATCGAGCTCCAAGTACATCCACTGCGACGTCACCGACGAGGACCACGTCCGGTCCGCCGTGGACGCGACGGTCGCCGCCTACGGCAAGCTCGACATCATGTTCAACAACGCCGGGATCGCCGACCCGCCGAAGCCGCGGATCGCCGACAACGAGAAGTCCGACTTCGAGCGCGTCCTCGCCGTGAACGTGACCGGCGTCTTCCTCGGGATGAAGCACGCCGCCCGGGTGATGGTCCCGGCGCGCGGCGGGTCGATCATATCGTCGGCCAGCCTGTCGTCGGGGATAGGCGGCGCCGCCACGCACGCGTACACGAGCTCGAAGCACGCGGTGCTGGGGCTGACGCGGAACCTGGCGGTGGAGTTGGGGCAGTTCGGGATCAGGGTGAACTGCCTGTCGCCGTACGCCTGCGCGACGGACCTGTCGAAGAAGTACCTGGCTCTCGACGACGAGACGCTGGAGCAGTACATGAATTCGCTGGCGAATCTCAAGGGCCCCACACTGAAGGCGGATGACGTGGCGAACGCGGCGCTGTTCCTGGCGAGCGATGAGGCCAAGTATGTGAGCGGGCAGAATCTGTTCATTGATGGCGGCTTTGGTATTGTTAATTCTGCGTTTCAGATTTTCAAGTATCCCGACGACTCTTGATTTTTTTTTTTTTTTTTTAATTAAATAAATTGTTTTTGGATTTCTTGTATCGGCCAATCTGTTTTGCTATAAATTTGATTAAATTTCTGTTCGGCTTTATTACTTATTAGTGACAGAAGTGTTTGTTCTAGTATGAGGAAAGCCGCCACTTTTGATCATTAATTTCAGCAATTAAAGTACATGGCCCCTGTAGTGGGCAAAATTTGCCTAACAGCCCAACGGACCAAACAGACCGGACGGCCTAGTCCGAAAATAAATAAACAAGCCCACCTATATTATTGGGCTGCAAATAATGTGGCCCAACACGTGGGGTCCACCACGTCAGGCATGCCCGTTTGAACGAGTCAAACGGAGCCACAATTCGAAAATAGAGAGGATAAGGCGGCGGAAGGGTTTCCACGAAAATCGGAACCGTCGGAACAGATGCAGCGGAAGATACGAAAAACCCTAAGGGGATGCACACTCGTATATATACTGAAAGTTAGGTGATCAGTCGCCCATCGAACTCTCACGTACTCACACGACTTCCTATTCGCTCCCACCTGCTCTTGACTCTCCTGCTACTTCCGTCTAGGGTTTTCAGTCGCCGGACCAACCGGACTAGCCTGGAGAGACTGTCGCCCTGTCATCCTAACTCTCTCCATCGTTACTCTCACTACCAACGTTCCGGCCTCATTATCGTTATTTTTTTTTATTGTTTCCGTTTGATTTATTTACGTTACATACATACTCTATTGCCCTACTGACTTGAGCGTCGGAGGCCCTTCGCCGGACACCCCCACCGGTGTTCCTGAAGGGATCTTACGTGTGTTACTTGTGTTGACAGGTTGCTAGTGGCCAACCCATCGAACCGGACGAACCTGTCGCACCGGTTATACCTCAATTGTAGATCTACCCTCTACAATTTGGCGCCCACCGTGGGGCCCTAGCAATCAAGCGAATCAACGCAATCATCAAGTTCACCACCATGGTTGACGAAAACAACGTGAACGACTCAAACATCGCAACTGACTTTGCTGCCCAGATCGCGGCTCTGACCGAACAGATGAATCAAGAACGTGAAAGTCGGGAGAAGCTGGAGAAGGAAAATGCTGATCTGCTTGCCCGAATCCAAGTGGCATCATCCTCCCAAGCCCCGACGGCTCCACCCTCTCGATTTAGGGTTCCGGTGAACCCGATGCAGTCTCTGGAAGATTATGTTCATGTCGAGGATGACGACGGATCTGACGATCTTGATCATACGGATATGTCCGGTCCGGTAAGGAATCAAAATTCACGTCACACTGATACTGACCGGACTCGTGTTTCTTTCCTTACAGGTAACCGGGTCTCATTGGACCTCGAATTTTCCTCGAACGATGATGCGTGCGACTAGGTCTGTTAGAGCCGGACAAACTAGTACCGGAACCGAGTCCAACCTCCTGCCTTTAGGCATACGCATTGAGACCCTCGAGCCAAATCAAACGACGCCTGGAGTTGGAGTTAGCCACGTAACCAACGGAGGGATCAGCCAGCTGCCATCTGCAAACATGCACCAGCCGACTTCTGCCGGGTTTGGTGCGACAGCACCAACAGGTGCAACCGTTCAAACTGAACGCAATATAGCCCATATTGCTGGCCATCTGGAGCAACCGATCGTTCATGCCCAACCAGCAACTATTGACTACTCCCCCAACCTTGACGTGGAATTGGCTATGAAGCTAGCCGAGATGGAGGCGATGATCCAACGGATCCCAGGAGTACCAACGCCAATCAAGAAGAGTGCTGCAAGCTGTTATGCAGACTCACCGTTTGTGGATGATATAGCATTGGTCGAGATGCCTCCCAAGTTCAGCTTCCCCAACATGAAGCCGTTCGATGGAACAACAGATCCAGACGACCATATCGCCCAATACCGCCAAAGAATGTTTACCGTAGCCATCCCTCGCGGGTCGAGGGAAGCCTGCATGTGTAAGGGGTTCGGTTCTAGTCTGATAGGACCGGCCCTCCAGTGGTATACCAATTTACCTAATAATTCTATATCTTCTTTTGCTCAACTAACCGACATGTTTGTGCAGCAATATGCTAGTAGCAGGAAGCTAGAGAAGATTTCGGAAGACTTGTACGTGATAGTCCAACGAAGAGGAGAGCCCCTCCGAGACTACGTTGGACGCTTCAACAAAGAGAAAGTTTCAATAACCAATTGCAATCAGCAGACCGCCATCACCGCCTTCCGTAAAGGCCTCCTCCATGACTCTGATCTCTACAAAGAGCTCACCAAGTACCCGTGCAAAACAATGGAAGATGTGTTGGCAAAGGCATGGGCACAAATCAAGTGGGAAGAAGATCAGTACAACAACCACCAACGATCTCCTCCTCACAGGAGTTCAAGGAGAGATACCAGGTCAGACAGGAGGTCGAGCGACCGACGTTCTGAACCGTACCCACCGCCTCAGAGGTTTGACAGTAGAAGAAGGAGCTATGGCCAGACATCAGAAACACGCCCAAGGGAGAGAGCAAAGGTGCCAGAATACAATTTGTCCATCTCGCCTGCCGAAGCTGTGATGGCTCTCAAGCAATTAGGCAACAGAGTCAAGTGGCCAGAGAGAATGAGAACCCCACCAGAGCAGAGGGACAGGTCGAAATGGTGTGAGTTTCACGCCGATCACGGGCACCGGACAGACGATTGCATTGCTTTGAAGTTGGAGGTAGCTGAGTTGCTAAAGCAAGGTCACCTGACTGACCTTCTGACCGATAAGGGGAAACAAACCCTTCAAGAAGCAAAAGACAGAAGAGACAACCAAGGAGAGATCACTCCCCCTCGACCTCCGGTGCACGAGCGAACAGTGACTGTCATATCGGGTGGTTCCGAAGTTAGCGGTATCACCCATTCAGCAGCTAAGAGACACACGAGGCGAGCAAGCAGAATCGGTGCAGAGCAGAGTGCGAGAGAGGACATCGACCAGCCTGCTCAAACCATCAGCTTCACTACTTCTGAGTCCACCAGGCTTCTTAACCCTCATCATGATGCTTTAGTCATTTCTCTCTATATCGCTAACTGTCTTACCAAACGTGTGCTAATTGACAACGGCAGTTCTGCCAATGTCCTTTTTCTTAATGCTTTCAGGGAAATGGGGCTAGATGAATCAAAGATAGTTAAAAGGACAACCTTCTTGGTTGGCTTCAGCGGAGAACACAAGAGTACAATGGGAGAAATCGACCTACCTGTCTATGCAGAAGGAGTCAACCATTGTACTCGTTTCTTGATGGTGGACTCCCCTACTTCATCATATAACGTCATCCTAGGGCGTCCGTGGATACATGAGATGGAAGCGGTGCCATCGACCTTCCATCAAGTGCTGAGGTTTCCAACTAAGTGTGGAGTAAGAGAAATAAGAGGAGATCAAAAGGATGCACGTGCATGCTACCAAACCACCATGAAGGCCAAACAATGTCCCTAATAGCAATTACAGCAACATGGATCACTCGACCCTAAGCCCAAGCAACCGGCGCAACCTGACGAACCAGACATGGTGGAACTGGATGAAGTTTCAATCCATCCGGACCTTCCAGATCATACAGTCCGAATTAGAGTTCAACTGACTCCAAACCTCAGAGAAGAGCTTATCAAATTCTTAGCTGATCATTATGACTGTTTCGCTTGGTCCCATGCGGACATGACTGGTATTGACCCTAATATCATTGTTCACAGGTTACAGGTTGACCCGGACTACCCTCCTAAGAAGCAGAAAAGGAGAAAGTTTGCCCCCGAAAGGAACAAAGTCATCAATGAGGAGGTCCAAAAGCTCCTTGACAACGGATTGGTCAGGGAGGTCCAATACCCCGATTGGTTGGCAAACGTGGTGGTCGTAAAAAAGAAGAATGGGAAATGGCGAGTGTGCATAGATTTCACCGACTTAAACAAGGCGTGCCCAAAGGATTCTTTCCCACTACCTCACATCGACATGTTGGTGGATGCCACTGCTGGACATGAGCTACTGAGCTTCATGGATGCTTACTCGGGGTACAACCAGATACTGATGCACCCGGATGACCAAGAGAAGACCGCCTTCATGACCAACTTAGGGATTTTCTGTTACAAAGCCATGCCGTTCGGGTTGAAGAATGCCGGAGCAACCTACCAACGCTTAGTCAACAAGATGTTCAATGATTTGATTGGGAAGATAATGGAGGTCTACATTGACGATATGCTCGTCAAATCCCTCCAAGCAGAAGACCATATCGACCATCTCAGACAATCATTCGATATCCTTAGAAAGTATAACATGAAACTTAACCCTACTAAATGCTCTTTTGGTGTTATTGCAGGCAAATTTCTTGGTTACTTGGTTACGCAAAGGGGAATTGAAGCTAACCCGGCTCAAATTGATTCTATCCAAAGGATAGCCTCCCCAACATGCATAAAAGATGTCCAGAAGCTGACAGGGCGAATAGCTGCTCTTAGTCGGTTCATATCTAGATCGTCCGAAAGGTGCCATCCCTTTTTCAACACATTGAGAAAATCGAAGACATTCAAGTGGACGACAGAATGTGAAGATGCATTGAAACAGCTCAAACAGTACCTGACGAGCCCTCCACTGCTGTCTAAACCCAAAGACAACGAAATTTTATATGTATATTTAGCCGTGTCAGAAACGGCGGTCAGTGCGGTTCTGGTTCGAGAAGATGATGGAAAGCAATCTCCGGTCTACTACGTGAGCAAATCTCTACTAGACGCAGAAACCCGTTACAGCCAGTTGGAGAAGTTAGCACTGGCACTTGTGCACGCAGCTCGAAAGCTCCGTCCGTACTTTCAATGCCACCCGATTATGGTCCTCACATCATTTCCCTTGAAGACGATTCTGCACAAACCTGAACTCTCAGGCAGACTGACCAAATGGGCAGTAGAACTTAGCGAATATGACATCACCTACAAACCTAAGACTTCCTTGAAGTCGCAGGTATTAGCTGATTTCATTGTTGATTTTACTCCTAACTTACAAGTGCAGGCAGAACGAGAACTTTGCTGCTTAACGGAGGGCGACACTCCTGGCATATGGAAACTTAGCGTGGATGGCTCAAGCAATATCAAAGGCAGTGGACTTGGCCTAGTCCTAACCTCACCACTGGGGGACATAATCGAGCAAGTGGTAAGATGCGGGTTCAAAGCCACAAACAATGAGGCGGAGTATGAAGCCATGATAGCCGGACTCAAATTAGCCAAAGAACTAGGCATCAAACGAATTCATGTATCCAGTGATTCCCAACTGGTAGTTAACCAAATGCAGGGTAACTATCAAGCTCGAGATAGCAAGATGACCAACTACCTCAACAAGACAAAGGAACTCCAAGCTCACTTCGAAGAGTTCGTTGTTAACCAAGTCCCAAGAGGAGAAAATAACCATGTGGACGCTCTAGCCAACCTGGGATCAGCCATTCAGACAACAGAATCAAAAGCGATACCTATGGTTTACCTACAATGGCCCGCAATATGGAAATGAAGAAGAACAAGTATGCGATATCTCAAGTAGCCCAACCTGGATGACCCCTATATTCGACTACTTGGTAAAAGACGTGCTTCCTGAAGACAAGAATGAAGCCCGTCGCGTTAAGGCCCAATCAGCTTTCTCCATCATACGAGGTAAACTGTATAAACGTTCATTTTCTGGCCCATACTTGAGATGTGTTAACCTTGCAGAAGCAAAATACATCCTTGCTGAGCTACATGAAGGAGAATGTGGAAACCACTCCGGCGGGAGAAGTCTAGCTCATAGAGCCTTGACAAGCGGATACTACTGGCCTACCATGAAGTCCGATTCTAAAGACTACGTCCGACGGTGCGATAAGTGTCAACGTTTTGCCCAAGTGTCTCACCTACCCCCTGAACCGTTGACGTCAATCACGTCGCCTTGGCCTTTTATGAAATGGGGGATGGATATAGTAGGCAAACTACCAACCGCACCTGGACAAAAGGTGTATATGCTGGCTGTCACCGACTACTTCAGCAAGTGGATAGAAGCTGAGGCGTTCCACCAAGTTAGGGACAAGGAAGTCAAGAGTTTCACATGGAAGAATGTGATATGCCGGTTTGGAGTGCCTAAAGAAATTGTTACAGATAACGGATCTCAATTCATCAGTGCAGACTTCCAAGATTTTTGCAGGCTCTGGAACATCAAGTTAAGCTTCTCTACTCCAAGATACCCACAGGCAAACGGACAAGCGGAATCATCAAACAAAACGATCATCAACACTCTCAAGAAGAGACTTGAAAAAGCGAAAGGGATGTGGGCAGATGAGCTACCAGGTGTTTTATGGTCCTACCGGACGACCGCCAGAACATCAACTGGAGAGACGCCATTCTCCTTAGCCTATGGGATGGAAGCTGTCATCCCTACTGAAAGTGAAGTGCCTACTGCTAGGTTCGAGCTCACAACGGACCAACAAAATTGGGAAGGAATGTATCACGAACTAGATACACTTGATGAGAAAAGAGATAAAGCAAGGGTGAGACTAGCATCCTACCAGCAGGGCATTGCCAAGCACTATAACAAGCACGTCCGGACCCGAACGTTCAAAGTGGGTGACCGGGTGCTCCGTCGAGTATTTCAAAACACGAAGGAAGCTGGGGCTGGGAAGCTAGCCCCAACATGGGAAGGGCCTTACCTGATCACCAAGGTGGTCGGTCAAGGAGCATACAAGCTCCAAACAATGGACGGGCGTGACATCTCCAACAGTTGGAACGCCCTCCATCTCAGGCATTATCATTCTTAACTTAAACTCTTGTTCAATTTGCTTTGGTCTTCCAAGACCCAACAATTTATTTTTTTTTTTTTTTTTTTCTTTCGTACCGGTTCTGACAATTCTATGCAGGACATTTTAGAACTACATCTTGGCTTGATCCCTACCAAGGGTATGTAGGCAGCTCTATGGAGCGCAGCCACCAGCCTTTCTTGTACATCGGTTCTGACCGCTTATGCAGCAGGTCAGAACTACATTTGGGCTTGATCCCTTCATCGGGTATGTAGGCAACTCCAAGGAGCTCAGCCCGTCCAAACAATATCACCTTGCTCTACAAGGATGTAGGCAGCTCTAAGACCAAGCGGCACTACCTTCGTCATCACCTGGCTAGGGTAGCAGGACGAGGTAATAATACAATACTAGGGGTACGCCCCCATTAAACGAAATACGTAGGCTTACGAGCCATTATCACACGTTAGTTCTTCTGACCACGTCTGGCCTTGTCATGCAGGTCAAAACTACATTCGGGCTTGATGCCTGAAAAGGGTATGTAGGCAGCTCAAATGAGTGCAGCCTTTACCAATACATTCACCCTAACCTTCCGAAACGGAACAATACGAATGACTGACTTGATGGATCAATAGCTCGACTCAACAAATTACCGACTAACACATTGGAGCCGACGGAGCCAACTTTTCAAATCTTCTCAAAGTTCAAATCTGTAGAGATTTGGAGATGCCTTTGCGGCTGTAAAGTTCAAAATTATAGTTGTTAACTTTGTGGGTACGAAACATCTACTAACCAACTTGTGGAATGTTCTTGCTCGTGAGTTTTACGTTAGTTGTTTTATTGAGTAATGACGTATGCACTCAATGCCAAATAAAGGCGGGTTCGTATTAAAACTCAACTCGACTCCCTATTATAGGCCACGAGCCAAATGGCCCAACCTAAAATAAGAAATAATAAAACAGGGCCCCACAATAAAACAAACGGAATTGCTTTTACAAGCCAAAACCTCTCAACAAAGGGTATGCCCTAAACAATCCCAAACAAGCAAAGTGAATGACATGACAAAGATAAACAAACAGACATTCAAAGATACGCCCCAAACGATCAAGTCGTCATAATATCATTAGTCTAAGCCGAATTTGTAAGTTCGGAATTAGACGGGAAAATGGGGAGTACATTCTAATAACAATAAAGTAGACATAAGTTGTCCCTACAGGCAGAATACGCAGGCACATGCGCCTGGTCAAATAAAAATAGATATCATCAAGCGATACAACCCAAAGCTAACAAATCTGAATACGATGAATGCAAAGGAAACATAATATCAACCTTCCTGCTCAGCATGACCACTCTCCGGAAACTGACTGTCATCACCAATAAGCTGCGAAACATCGAGCATCGGGCTGCCCCTCACGTCACCAATCGGATCTCCCAACCCAAGCTGCTCCAACTTGTCGCGCGCCTCGAAAGCCGCCTTACGATCCCAAGTATGAGAGAGCCCATTCTCTAACTCCTCGATCATCTTGGCCTTCACGTTGATCTCAGCCCTCAAAGCAGCTATACTCACCCTATCCTCAGCATCGGCAAGATCAATCCGGAGACACTCAATCTCGGAACGAGCAGCCTTGAGCTCGTTCTGCAGCTCCACAACCTTCAGACTCACTTCCTCCTTCTGAGATTGGAGAGCCATGTTCTCCTTACGCAACTTAGCCCTATCAGATGTAGAAGAGGCAAGTTGGGCCTCCAAATCCCCAACTTCATCAGTCAAATGCATCATAGTCTGCATGCCCTGTAAAACAAAAGCAATGATATATATAAGTTATGGAACTTACATAACCAAGATTCAATGTATACCTTAGAACGAAACAACAAAACAAAAGATACCTGGAAGAGGTGATGCACTCCTGAGCGACCTGAAGGAACCCGGCCACGCTCCTTGAACCGTGCTACATCTTCGGGCCACAGTAACTTCTTAGCCTCATCATAATGAGGGCCAAACTCAGAATAGGAAGAGGCATTGGATGGAAATTTGAGGACGACGTCGTCACCGGTCCACGCAGGAGAGGTATCCTCCACAACCCTCTTCTTCAGCCTCCGGGACGTAGCGGACGGAGGACGGGCGGTAGAAACATTTCCCTTAGCAGCAGCCCTAGCGGCCATATCGGCCGCCCTCTTCTCCAACAACTCAATTGCATTATCTCCACCCAACGGGATATCAGCACGATTCGCCATACCTCGATCTACAAAAGCCCTTACAGACGAAATTAATTCGGGAAGGAGAGGAGGCCCGGGGTGCAAAGTCTCAATACTTCTTCGTAAGAATGCTAACCCAGTTAATGGTGGGGTAACCGGACGAACAATACCTGTCGGATCGGGCGGAACTAGCCTCCACAATGAACTATTTTGAAGATTGTCAAGTGACAAGATGGCGTCCCACTCTTTCGGCGCCGGATGAGAACGAAACCGTGCTATCCTCTCTTCAGTCCTATCTCGATCCGATGTTTCAAACCTATAATCTGTGCGACCTGTGGAAATAATAAAAGGATATTAGCTCAACATACAAACATAATATAAAGCAAACTTATCAACCAATCAAACAACACACTCACTCGCTCCGGTCCACACACGGGAAACATGAGAACTGGGAGGCAACCCTAACATATCAAATGGAACAAAGAAGAAACGACTCTTCCAAGCCTTGGTACAATCTTTGATCTTCGGTATCAATGGTGGGTGTTTGGCAGCCGACTTGCAATTTAGTTGAAATCTACATTTATCTACATTGCACTCCATCAACATATAGACAGTATCTATCTCTTCTAAAGAGAAGTCAATATCGTGCAAGTCACAGTAAACTTCGATTGCCATCAACAGTCGCCAAGCGTTCGGTGCCAACTGACCGGGAGATATCTCATGGCGGTGGCATACTTCTGTCACGAACCTAGGAAGCGGAAATCGGAATCCGGACTTGAATGGAAGTTCATACAGACACACCATACCCGGAAGATCCCAATCCGCCCTAACCTCATCCGACGGCCCATGTAGTCTAATATACCCTGGTATGTTGTATTTGGAGTGAAATTTTCTCAACTGAGAAAGCTTAATCGTTGACTTAGGGTTGCTATTAACGCCACCCTCAAGTTTATCCTTGGCAATACTACCCCAGATGGGCCCACTAGTTACCAAACCGATACCGGGCACACCGAGAGGTATAATCTCATCCACCTCACCCTCACCCCCACTACAAGACCCGACGGCCCTGCTGGACGAACCAGCCGAACCACTTCGAAGCATGTGAGTTTAGTCTCAAACTGACAGCGCAACTTGTTCTCTCAACAATTCTTTGTCGGAGGGGGCAGACGCAACAAGTTTCTTCGAGAGATATGTGGTAGCGGATGCAACTGACCAAACTAGCAGCTGTAGTTTTTGAAACTCGACCTGCCTCAACTGCTACAGTGGTCAAAACGAGCAACTACTACGTTAAGGCATGAGGAACACACAACCGTTTGATAAAAGCACCCCTCTTTTATCCGGCAGACATAACAAATAAACCCAATAGGCTCTTCAAATTAAAAGATAGAGACATGTGCATCGGACGAAACCGACCTACCCGACATTTTAAATGAAGCGGCGTTTCTTGTGTTATTGTGCTGTAGCGGCCTTACCCGAGGCGCCTGTCGAAACAATTATCTTGAGTTCAAATGTGAGGGCAGGCGAACCTGACCAAATGAAGGGACCCATCAATTTTTTCTCATTACTTTTCTAAATACAACCCACCCTCGTGAAGAAGGACGGATTATTGTAAAAGCTGTAGCAGCAGAAGGTCTAGAAAAGAAGACACCACCAGCTATTCTTTCTTAACCATGCTTGTACAGTGAGCCATAGAAAAGCATGATGGAAATAAGCTCTAGAATAGACAAAAGGTACAATCCCTTTTAACCAAAGTTTGACTTATGAAATGGTGAATATGGAGTCTAGGGAAGCGTGCAGCAGTTGCATGAAATAAATTCTCCCATATTCGTTTTGTGAAATGGCTGACTCCATTTTACTAAAAACCATCGCCATATATTCTAATTATTTTTCTTACTTTGTTGTATAAGTGCCCTTCAACCAACGGGGCCCACGGAATTTTAGCCTCTTGATTTGTAAAAAAAAAATAAAAAAAAAAATAATAATAATTTGCTTCGTATCAGATATCCTTCATGTGAGTTTTGAAGATATTTTATGCGGTGCCATTGTTTCAATTTGATTACTAAACTCTTCAATTAAAATATTTTAATTGAAGAGTGGGGGACAAACTGTAGTGGGCAAAATTCGCCTAACAGCCCAACGGACCAAACAGACCGGACGGCCTAGTCCGAAAATAAATAAACAAGCCCACCTATATTATGGGGCTGCAAATAATGTGGCCCAACACGTGGGGTCCACCACGTCAGGCATGCCCGTTTGAACGAGTCAAACGGAGCCACAATTCGAAAATAGAGAGGATAAGGCGGCGGAAGGGTTTCCACGAAAATCGGAACCGTCAGAACAGATGCAGCGGAAGATACGAAAAACCCTAAGGGGATGCACACTCGTATATATACTGAAAGTTAGGTGATCAGTCGCCCATCGAACTCTCACGTACTCACACGACTTCCTATTCGCTCCCACCTGCTCTTGACTCTCCTGCTACTTCCGTCTAGGGTTTTCAGTCGCCGGACCAACCGGACTAGCCTGGAGAGACTGTCGCCCTGTCATCCTAACTCTCTCCATCGTTACTCTCACTACCAACGTTCCGGCCTCATTATCGTTATTTTTTTTATTGTTTCCGTTTGATTTATTTACGTTACATACATACTCTATTGCCCTACTGACTTGAGCGTCGGAGGCCCTTCGCCGGACACCCCCACCGGTGTTCCTGAAGGGATCTTACGTGTGTTACTTGTGTTGACAGGTTGCTAGTGGCCAACCCATCGAACCGGACGAACCTGTCGCACCGGTTATACCTCAATTGTAGATCTACCCTCTACAATTTGGCGCCCACCGTGGGGCCCTAGCAATCAAGCGAATCAACGCAATCATCAAGTTCACCACCATGGTTGACGAAAACAACGTGAACGACTCAAACATCGCAACTGACTTTGCTGCCCAGATCGCGGCTCTGACCGAACAGATGAATCAAGAACGTGAAAGTCGGGAGAAGCTGGAGAAGGAAAATGCTGATCTGCTTGCCCGAATCCAAGTGGCATCATCCTCCCAAGCCCCGACGGCTCCACCCTCTCGATTTAGGGTTCCGGTGAACCCGATGCAGTCTCTGGAAGATTATGTTCATGTCGAGGATGACGACGGATCTGACGATCTTGATCATACGGATATGTCCGGTCCGGTAAGGAATCAAAATTCACGTCACACTGATACTGACCGGACTCGTGTTTCTTTCCTTACAGGTAACCGGGTCTCATTGGACCTCGATCCTCCTCGAACGATGATGCGTGCGACTAGGTCTGTTGGAGCCGGACAAACTAGTACCGGAACCGAGTCCAACCTCCTGCCTTTAGGCATACGCACTGAGACCCTCGAGCCAAATCAAACGACGCCTGGAGTTGGAGTTAGCCACGTAACCAACGGAGGGATCAGCCAGCTGCCATCTGCAAACATGCACCAGCCGACTTCTGCCGGGTTTGGTGCGACAGCACCAACAGGTGCAACCGTTCAAACTGAACGCAATATAGCCCATATTGCTGGCCATCTGGAGCAACCGATCGTTCATGCCCAACCAGCAACTATTGACTACTCCCCCAACCTTGACGTGGAATTGGCTATGAAGCTAGCCGAGATGGAGACGATGATCCAACGGATCCCAGGAGTACCAACGCCAATCAAGAAGAGTGCTGCAAGCTGTTATGCAGACTCACCGTTTGTGGATGATGTAGCATTGGTCGAGATGCCTCCCAAGTTCAGCTTCCCCAACATGAAGCCGTTCGATGGAACAACAGATCCAGACGACCATATCGCCCAATACCGCCAAAGAATGTTTACCGTAGCCATCCCTCGCGGGTCGAGGGAAGCCTGCATGTGTAAGGGGTTCGGTTCTAGTCTGATAGGACCGGCCCTCCAGTGGTATACCAATTTACCTAATAATTCTATATCTTCTTTTGCTCAACTAACCGACATGTTTGTGCAGCAATATGCTAGTAGCAGGAAGCTAGAGAAGATTTCGGAAGACTTGTACGTGATAGTCCAACGAAGAGGAGAGCCCCTCCGAGACTACGTTGGACGCTTCAACAAAGAGAAAGTTTCAATAACCAATTGCAATCAACAGACCGCCATCACCGCCTTCCGTAAAGGCCTCCTCCATGACTCTGATCTCTACAAAGAGCTCACCAAGTACCCGTGCAAAACAATGGAAGATGTGTTGGCAAAGGCATGGGCACAAATCAAGTGGGAAGAAGATCAGTACAACAACCACCAACGATCTCCTCCTCACAGGAGTTCAAGGAGAGATACCAGGTCAGACAGGAGGTCGAGCGACCGACGTTCTGAACCGTACCCACCGCCTCAGAGGTTTGACAGTAGAAGAAGGAGCTATGGCCAGACATCAGAAACACGCCCAAGGGAGAGAGCAAAGGTGCCAGAATACAATTTGTCCATCTCGCCTGCCGAAGCTGTGATGGCTCTCAAGCAATTAGGCAACAGAGTCAAGTGGCCAGAGAGAATGAGAACCCCACCAGAGCAGAGGGACAGGTCGAAATGGTGTGAGTTTCACGCCGATCACGGGCACCGGACAGACGATTGCATTGCTTTGAAGTTGGAGGTAGCTGAGTTGCTAAAGCAAGGTCACCTGACTGACCTTCTGACCGATAAGGGGAAACAAACCCTTCAAGAAGCAAAAGACAGAAGAGACAACCAAGGAGAGATCACTCCCCCTCGACCTCCGGTGCACGAGCGAACAGTGACTGTCATATCGGGTGGTTCCGAAGTTAGCGGTATCACCCATTCAGCAGCTAAGAGACACACGAGGCGAGCAAGCAGAATCGGTGCAGAGCAGAGTGCGAGAGAGGACATCGACCAGCCTGCTCAAACCATCAGCTTCACTACTTCTGAGTCCACCAGGCTTCTTAACCCTCATCATGATGCTTTAGTCATTTCTCTCTATATCGCTAACTGTCTTACCAAACGTGTGCTAATTGACAACGGCAGTTCTGCCAATGTCCTTTTTCTTAATGCTTTCAGGGAAATGGGGCTAGATGAATCAAAGATAGTTAAAAGGACAACCTTCTTGGTTGGCTTCAGCGGAGAACACAAGAGTACAATGGGAGAAATCGACCTACCTGTCTATGCAGAAGGAGTCAACCATTGTACTCGTTTCTTGATGGTGGACTCCCCTACTTCATCATATAACGTCATCCTAGGGCGTCCGTGGATACATGAGATGGAAGCGGTGCCATCGACCTTCCATCAAGTGCTGAGGTTTCCAACTAAGTGTGGAGTAAGAGAAATAAGAGGAGATCAAAAGGATGCACGTGCATGCTACCAAACCACCATGAAGGCCAAACAATGTCCCTAATAGCAATTACAGCAACATGGATCACTCGACCCTAAGCCCAAGCAACCGGCGCAACCTGACGAACCAGACATGGTGGAACTGGATGAAGTTTCAATCCATCCGGACCTTCCAGATCATACAGTCCGAATTAGAGTTCAACTGACTCCAAACCTCAGAGAAGAGCTTATCAAATTCTTAGCTGATCATTATGACTGTTTCGCTTGGTCCCATGCGGACATGACTGGTATTGACCCTAATATCATTGTTCACAGGTTACAGGTTGACCCGGACTACCCTCCTAAGAAGCAGAAAAGGAGAAAGTTTGCCCCCGAAAGGAACAAAGTCATCAATGAGGAGGTCCAAAAGCTCCTTGACAACGGATTGGTCAGGGAGGTCCAATACCCCGATTGGTTGGCAAACGTGGTGGTCGTAAAAAAGAAGAATGGGAAATGGCGAGTGTGCATAGATTTCACCGACTTAAACAAGGCGTGCCCAAAGGATTCTTTCCCACTACCTCACATCGACATGTTGGTGGATGCCACTGCTGGACATGAGCTACTGAGCTTCATGGATGCTTACTCGGGGTACAACCAGATACTGATGCACCCGGATGACCAAGAGAAGACCGCCTTCATGACCAACTTAGGGATTTTCTGTTACAAAGCCATGCCGTTCGGGTTGAAGAATGCCGGAGCAACCTACCAACGCTTAGTCAACAAGATGTTCAATGATTTGATTGGGAAGATAATGGAGGTCTACATTGACGATATGCTCGTCAAATCCCTCCAAGCAGAAGACCATATCGACCATCTCAGACAATCATTCGATATCCTTAGAAAGTATAACATGAAACTTAACCCTACTAAATGCTCTTTTGGTGTTATTGCAGGCAAATTTCTTGGTTACTTGGTTACGCAAAGGGGAATTGAAGCTAACCCGGCTCAAATTGATTCTATCCAAAGGATAGCCTCCCCAACATGCATAAAAGATGTCCAGAAGCTGACAGGGCGAATAGCTGCTCTTAGTCGGTTCATATCTAGATCGTCCGAAAGGTGCCATCCCTTTTTCAACACATTGAGAAAATCGAAGACATTCAAGTGGACGACAGAATGTGAAGATGCATTGAAACAGCTCAAACAGTACCTGACGAGCCCTCCACTGCTGTCTAAACCCAAAGACAACGAAATTTTATATGTATATTTAGCCGTGTCAGAAACGGCGGTCAGTGCGGTTCTGGTTCGAGAAGATGATGGAAAGCAATCTCCGGTCTACTACGTGAGCAAATCTCTACTAGACGCAGAAACCCGTTACAGCCAGTTGGAGAAGTTAGCACTGGCACTTGTGCACGCAGCTCGAAAGCTCCGTCCGTACTTTCAATGCCACCCGATTATGGTCCTCACATCATTTCCCTTGAAGACGATTCTGCACAAACCTGAACTCTCAGGCAGACTGACCAAATGGGCAGTAGAACTTAGCGAATATGACATCACCTACAAACCTAAGACTTCCTTGAAGTCGCAGGTATTAGCTGATTTCATTGTTGATTTTACTCCTAACTTACAAGTGCAGGCAGAACGAGAACTTTGCTGCTTAACGGAGGGCGACACTCCTGGCATATGGAAACTTAGCGTGGATGGCTCAAGCAATATCAAAGGCAGTGGACTTGGCCTAGTCCTAACCTCACCACTGGGGGACATAATCGAGCAAGTGGTAAGATGCGGGTTCAAAGCCACAAACAATGAGGCGGAGTATGAAGCCATGATAGCCGGACTCAAATTAGCCAAAGAACTAGGCATCAAACGAATTCATGTATCCAGTGATTCCCAACTGGTAGTTAACCAAATGCAGGGTAACTATCAAGCTCGAGATAGCAAGATGACCAACTACCTCAACAAGACAAAGGAACTCCAAGCTCACTTCGAAGAGTTCGTTGTTAACCAAGTCCCAAGAGGAGAAAATAACCATGTGGACGCTCTAGCCAACCTGGGATCAGCCATTCAGACAACAGAATCAAAAGCGATACCTATGGTTTACCTACAATGGCCCGCAATATGGAAATGAAGAAGAACAAGTATGCGATATCTCAAGTAGCCCAACCTGGATGACCCCTATATTCGACTACTTGGTAAAAGACGTGCTTCCTGAAGACAAGAATGAAGCCCGTCGCGTTAAGGCCCAATCAGCTTTCTCCATCATACGAGGTAAACTGTATAAACGTTCATTTTCTGGCCCATACTTGAGATGTGTTAACCTTGCAGAAGCAAAATACATCCTTGCTGAGCTACATGAAGGAGAATGTGGAAACCACTCCGGCGGGAGAAGTCTAGCTCATAGAGCCTTGACAAGCGGATACTACTGGCCTACCATGAAGTCCGATTCTAAAGACTACGTCCGACGGTGCGATAAGTGTCAACGTTTTGCCCAAGTGTCTCACCTACCCCCTGAACCGTTGACGTCAATCACGTCGCCTTGGCCTTTTATGAAATGGGGGATGGATATAGTAGGCAAACTACCAACCGCACCTGGACAAAAGGTGTATATGCTGGCTGTCACCGACTACTTCAGCAAGTGGATAGAAGCTGAGGCGTTCCACCAAGTTAGGGACAAGGAAGTCAAGAGTTTCACATGGAAGAATGTGATATGCCGGTTTGGAGTGCCTAAAGAAATTGTTACAGATAACGGATCTCAATTCATCAGTGCAGACTTCCAAGATTTTTGCAG
Source organism: Mentha longifolia (assembly GCA_001642375.2). Classification (NCBI taxonomy): domain Eukaryota; kingdom Viridiplantae; phylum Streptophyta; class Magnoliopsida; order Lamiales; family Lamiaceae; genus Mentha; species Mentha longifolia. Next base: position 6,340,964 of record CM038117.1, read on the forward strand.
GCTCTGGAACATCAAGTTAAGCTTCTCTACTCCAAGATACCCACAGGCAAACGGACAAGCGGAATCATCAAACAAAACGATCATCAACACTCTCAAGAAGAGACTTGAAAAAGCGAAAGGGATGTGGGCAGATGAGCTACCAGGTGTTTTATGGTCCTACCGGACGACCGCCAGAACATCAACTGGAGAGACGCCATTCTCCTTAGCCTATGGGATGGAAGCTGTCATCCCTACTGAAAGTGAAGTGCCTACTGCTAGGTTCGAGCTCACAACGGACCAACAAAATTGGGAAGGAATGTATCACGAACTAGATACACTTGATGAGAAAAGAGATAAAGCAAGGGTGAGACTAGCATCCTACCAGCAGGGCATTGCCAAGCACTATAACAAGCACGTCCGGACCCGAACGTTCAAAGTGGGTGACCGGGTGCTCCGTCGAGTATTTCAAAACACGAAGGAAGCTGGGGCTGGGAAGCTAGCCCCAACATGGGAAGGGCCTTACCTGATCACCAAGGTGGTCGGTCAAGGAGCATACAAGCTCCAAACAATGGACGGGCGTGACATCTCCAACAGTTGGAACGCCCTCCATCTCAGGCATTATCATTCTTAACTTAAACTCTTGTTCAATTTGCTTTGGTCTTCCAAGACCCAACAATTTAATTATTATTTTTTTTTTTCTTTCGTACCGGTTCTGACAATTCTATGCAGGACATTTTAGAACTACATCTTGGCTTGATCCCTACCAAGGGTATGTAGGCAGCTCTATGGAGCGCAGCCACCAGCCTTTCTTGTACATCGGTTCTGACCGCTTATGCAGCAGGTCAGAACTACATTTGGGCTTGATCCCTTCATCGGGTATGTAGGCAACTCCAAGGAGCTCAGCCCGTCCAAACAATATCACCTTGCTCTACAAGGATGTAGGCAGCTCTAAGACCAAGCGGCACTACCTTCGTCATCACCTGGCTAGGGTAGCAGGACGAGGTAATAATACAATACTAGGGGTACGCCCCCATTAAACGAAATACGTAGGCTTACGAGCCATTATCACACGTTAGTTCTTCTGACCACGTCTGGCCTTGTCATGCAGGTCAGAACTACATTCGGGCTTGATGCCTGAAAAGGGTATGTAGGCAGCTCAAATGAGTGCAGCCTTTACCAATACATTCACCCTAACCTTCCGAAACGGAACAATACGAATGACTGACTTGATGGATCAATAGCTCGACTCAACAAATTACCGACTAACACATTGGAGCCGACGGAGCCAACTTTTCAAATCTTCTCAAAGTTCAAATCTGTAGAGATTTGGAGATGCCTTTGCGGCTGTAAAGTTCAAAATTATAGTTGTTAACTTTGTGGGTACGAAACATCTACTAACCAACTTGTGGAATGTTCTTGCTCGTGAGTTTTACGTTAGTTGTTTTATTGAGTAATGACGTATGCACTCAATGCCAAATAAAGGCGGGTTCGTATTAAAACTCAACCCGACTCCCTATTATAGGCCACGAGCCAAATGGCCCAACCTAAAATAAGAAATAATAAAACAGGGCCCCACAATAAAACAAACGGAATTGCTTTTACAAGCCAAAACCTCTCAACAAAGGGTATGCCCTAAACAATCCCAAACAAGCAAAGTGAATGACATGACAAAGATAAACAAACAGACATTCAAAGATACGCCCCAAACGATCAAGTCGTCATAATATCATTAGTCTAAGCCGAATTTGTAAGTTCGGAATTAGACGGGAAAATGGGGAGTACATTCTAATAACAATAAAGTAGACATAAGTTGTCCCTACAGGCAGAATACGCAGGCACATGCGCCTGGTCAAATAAAAATAGATATCATCAAGCGATACAACCCAAAGCTAACAAATCTGAATACGATGAATGCAAAGGAAACATAATATCAACCTTCCTGCTCAGCATGACCACTCTCCGGAAACTGACTGTCATCACCAATAAGCTGCGAAACATCGAGCATCGGGCTACCCCTCACGTCACCAATCGGATCTCCCAACCCAAGCTGCTCCAACTTGTCGCGCGCCTCGAAAGCCGCCTTACGATCCCAAGTATGAGAGAGCCCATTCTCTAACTCCTCGATCATCTTGGCCTTCACGTTGATCTCAGCCCTCAAAGCAGCTATACTCACCCTATCCTCAGCATCGGCAAGATCAATCCGGAGACACTCAATCTCGGAACGAGCAGCCTTGAGCTCGTTCTGCAGCTCCACAACCTTCAGACTCACTTCCTCCTTCTGAGATTGGAGAGCCATGTTCTCCTTACGCAACTTAGCCCTATCAGATGTAGAAGAGGCAAGTTGGGCCTCCAAATCCCCAACTTCATCAGTCAAATGCATCATAGTCTGCATGCCCTGTAAAACAAAAGCAATGATATATATAAGTTATGGAACTTACATAACCAAGATTCAATGTATACCTTAGAACGAAACAACAAAACAAAAGATACCTGGAAGAGGTGATGCACTCCTGAGCGACCTGAAGGAACCCGGCCACGCTCCTTGAACCGTGCTACATCTTCGGGCCACAGTAACTTCTTAGCCTCATCATAATGAGGGCCAAACTCAGAATAGGAAGAGGCATTGGATGGAAATTTGAGGACGACGTCGTCACCGGTCCACGCAGGAGAGGTATCCTCCACAACCCTCTTCTTCAGCCTCCGGGACGTAGCGGACGGAGGACGGGCGGTAGAAACATTTCCCTTAGCAGCAGCCCTAGCGGCCATATCGGCCGCCCTCTTCTCCAACAACTCAATTGCATTATCTCCACCCAACGGGATATCAGCACGATTCGCCATACCTCGATCTACAAAAGCCCTTACAGACGAAATTAATTCGGGAAGGAGAGGAGGCCCGGGGTGCAAAGTCTCAATACTTCTTCGTAAGAATGCTAACCCAGTTAATGGTGGGGTAACCGGACGAACAATACCTGTCGGATCGGGCGGAACTAGCCTCCACAATGAACTATTTTGAAGATTGTCAAGTGACAAGATGGCGTCCCACTCTTTCGGCGCCGGATGAGAACGAAACCGTGCTATCCTCTCTTCAGTCCTATCTCGATCCGATGTTTCAAACCTATAATCTGTGCGACCTGTGGAAATAATAAAAGGATATTAGCTCAACATACAAACATAATATAAAGCAAACTTATCAACCAATCAAACAACACACTCACTCGCTCCGGTCCACACACGGGAAACATGAGAACTGGGAGGCAACCCTAACATATCAAATGGAACAAAGAAGAAACGACTCTTCCAAGCCTTGGTACAATCTTTGATCTTCGGTATCAATGGTGGGTGTTTGGCAGCCGACTTGCAATTTAGTTGAAATCTACATTTATCTACATTGCACTCCATCAACATATAGACAGTATCTATCTCTTCTAAAGAGAAGTCAATATCGTGCAAGTCACAGTAAACTTCGATTGCCATCAACAGTCGCCAAGCGTTCGGTGCCAACTGACCGGGAGATATCTCATGGCGGTGGCATACTTCTGTCACGAACCTAGGAAGCGGAAATCGGAATCCGGACTTGAATGGAAGTTCATACAGACACACCATACCCGGAAGATCCCAATCCGCCCTAACCTCATCCGACGGCCCATGTAGTCTAATATACCCTGGTATGTTGTATTTGGAGTGAAATTTTCTCAACTGAGAAAGCTTAATCGTTGACTTAGGGTTGCTATTAACGCCACCCTCAAGTTTATCCTTGGCAATACTACCCCAGATGGGCCCACTAGTTACCAAACCGATACCGGGCACACCGAGAGGTATAATCTCATCCACCTCACTCTCACCCCCACTACAAGACCCGACGGCCCTGCTGGACGAACCAGCCGAACCACTTCGAAGCATGTGAGTTTAGTCTCAAACTGACAGCGCAACTTGTTCTCTCAACAATTCTTTGTCGGAGGGGGCAGACGCAACAAGTTTCTTCGAGAGATATGTGGTAGCGGATGCAACTGACCAAACTAGCAGCTGTAGTTTTTGAAACTCGACCTGCCTCAACTGCTACAGTGGTCAAAACGAGCAACTGCTACGTTAAGGCATGAGGAGCACACAACCGTTTGATAAAAGCACCCCTCTTTTATCCGGCAGACATAACAAATAAACCCAATAGGCTCTTCAAATTAAAAGTTAGAGACATGTGCATCGGACGAAACCGACCTACCCGACATTTTAAATGAAGCGGCGTTTCTTGTGTTATTGTGCTGTAGCGGCCTTACCTGAGGCGCCTGTCGAAACAATTATCTTGAGTTCAAATGTGAGGGCAGGCGAACCTGACCAAATGAAGGGACCCATCAATTTTTTCTCATTACTTTTCTAAGTACAACCCACCCTCGTGAAGAAGGACGGATTATTGTAAAAGCTGTAGCAGCAGAAGGTCTAGAAAAGAAGACACCACCAGTTATTCTTTCTTAACCATGCTTGTACAGTGAGCCATAGAAAAGCATGATGGAAATAAGCTCTAGAATAGACAAAAGGTACAATCCCTTTTAACCAAAGTTTGACTTATGAAATGGTGAATATGGAGTCTAGGGAAGCGTGCAGCAGTTGCATGAAATAAATTCTCCCATATTCGTTTTGTGAAATGACTGACTCCATTTTACTAAAAACCATCGCCATATATTCTAATTATTTTTCTTACTTTGTTGTATAAGTGCCCTTCAACCAACGGGGCCCACGGAATTTTAGCCTCTTGATTTGTAAAAAAAAAAATAAAAAAAAAATAATTTGCTTCCTATCAGATATCCTTCATGTGAGTTTTGAAGATATTTTATGCGGTGCCATTGTTTCAATTTGATTATTAAACTCTTCAATTAAAATATTTTAATTGAAGAGTGGGGGACAAACTGTAGTGGGCAAAATTCGCCTAACAGCCCAACGGACCAAACAGACCGGACGGCCTAGTCCGAAAATAAATAAACAAGCCCACCTATATTATGGGGCTGCAAATAATGTGGCCCAACACGTGGGGTCCACCACGTCAGGCATGCCCGTTTGAACGAGTCAAACGGAGCCACAATTCGAAAATAGAGAGGATAAGGCGGCGGAAGGGTTTCCACGAAAATCGGAACCGTCGGAACAGATGCAGCGGAAGATACGAAAAACCCTAAGGGGATGCACACTCGTATATATACTGAAAGTTAGGTGATCAGTCGCCCATCGAACTCTCACGTACTCACACGACTTCCTATTCGCTCCCACCTGCTCTTGACTCTCCTGCTACTTCCGTCTAGGGTTTTCAGTCGCCGGACCAACCGGACTAGCCTGGAGAGACCGTCGCCCTGTCATCCTAACTCTCTCCATCGTTACTCTCACTACCAACGTTCCGGCCTCATTATCGTTATTTTTTTTATTGTTTCCGTTTGATTTATTTACGTTACATACATACTGTATTGCCCTACTGACTTGAGCGTCGGAGGCCCTTCGCCGGACACCCCCACCGGTGTTCCTGAAGGGATCTTACGTGTGTTACTTGTGTTGACAGGTTGCTAGTGGCCAACCCATCGAACCGGACGAACCTGTCGCACCGGTTATACCTCAATTGTAGATCTACCCTCTACAGCCCCTAATCCGCCAAATTATTTCGATAAATTCGAGATTAGGTGAATGAGCCCAGCTGGTCCGGATGAGATTTTTATACGGCCAATTTTAATTTTTATTAGTTTTATTATTTTTTATAAAAATAAAATTTGATATAAAATGATAAAATACTAATAAACATTTATAGTTAATAAAGATAATTATATAATTAAAATAAATAATTATAAATTAAAATTATGAAAGAAAAATATATAAAATTAATAAAAAATAAAATTTGGTAAAAGGTTGGTACACAAAAATGAGGAAAAAGGATCTCGAGTGCAGCTGGTCAGGGTGTTAGACCAATAAGGTCAAAATGTAAACTAGTCATTTAAAATAGTGAATGAAAATAACTAGTCACTAACTTAAAAACATATAAAAAGTAGCTACTTTGACAAAAATACCCTTAATGAGCCCGTTCGAGCCCGACACAATAAGGCTCGATCGAGCTTGGAAGGCTCGTTCGATCCCATGCACAACCACCACATTGAGGCTCGATCGAGCCTGTTGCGCTCAACACATTGAGGCTCGATCGAGCCCATTCGTTCTCATTTGTGCATGACTCATTGAGGATCGATCGAGCATGATCGGGAACGAATAGATCTCATTCAATCCCTCTGCATCTGCAGCGGCGAGGGAAAATGAAGAGTGATGGCTGTGCGGCAGTGAACAACTCCAGCGAGGAACATAGTCGTAGAAACGACGACGAACGAGGGAGAGAGAGAGAGAGAGAACTACGTGAACTTACACGTATGGGGAGAAGACACAGGCTGGTGGTGGTGGTAGTGGCGGGATCGGCGGTGGTCGCCGGAAAATAGGCACAGATCGCCGAAAAAAACCGTAGGAGAGAGAGAGATCCATGACCGAGAAGAAGTGCGCGGCACCTGTTGCTTGTTGAATTGTTGGAGAAAAAAATGAGAAGGGGTCAAGGGGAAGGAGAAACAAATATGAGAAATGGCGAGAAGAAAAAATGTGTGGAGGGGGGGGGGGGCTGTGGTGGGCGGCGGGTAGTTTAGGATTTTTTTAAATTAATTCTTCAATTAAGGGTATTTTTGTCTAAGTGACTAGTTTTTATATATTTATAAGTTAGTAGCTACTTTTTTGTTTTTGTTATATTAATTGACTATTTTCTACCATTACCACAATATGAATATTACTATAATTATCATCCATGAAATTATACCACTAATTTTTATTTTTATGAAAAATAAGTATCACTCATCATCAAATTTATCTTCTAACCTTAGTTATTATTCTTTTTTTAGATTGTATCAACTTGTATATGATATTAATTATAAGAATGAAATGGAAAGAATCTAACTATTTTATTATCAAATTTTAAAATGACGGGACATTTAAAAACAAACATGAACAAAACATAGGATATTTGAAAAAAATGGAGGGGGTATACAAATAGTAAAATATGTAAACCACTTGATCCAAAACTCTTTGCTCTGTTTATTACATACTCAAATAAAATTGCATAAATTGAAACACTTAATTACTTGAAAAAAAAACAAGCATCAAGACGCCATTGTAGTAACAACCTTAGAAAGAGTGGGATTGACAACGCTATAACCTCCATCTACAACAAGATTCACTCCACTCACGCAACCAGCCTCATCGCTCGCCAAGAACACCGCCGCATTCGCTACATCCTCCGCCGTCAGAATCTTCCCCTTCAGATTCCCCGCTTCCGACATCACCGCCTCGAACTTTGATTTATTTGCCACGTCGTCACCACCGTTGATCCCCGTCAGCACCGAGAACGGCGACACGCAGTTAACCCTAATCCCATGCAGCCCTAGCTCCGCCGCCAAGCTCTTCATCAGCCCCACGATCCCGTGCTTCGACGCCGCGTACCCGTGCTCCGCGATTCCGGCGACTTCCGTGCACGCGCTGGCGGTGAAGATTATGCATCCCTTCTTCGCCGGAACCATGGCCCTCGCCGCGTGCTTCGCCGCCAGGAAGGCGCCGACCAGGTTGACGGCGAGGGTGCGCTCGAGCGCGGCCTTGTCGGAGTCGAGGATGCTGGCCGCGCGGCCGACCGGCAAGATGCCGGCGTTGCTGTACATTATGTCGAGGCGGCCGAATTTGGAGACGGCGGCGGCGACGAGGGAGCGGACTTGGTCCTCGTCGGTGACGTCGCAGTGGACGTAGGCGACGTCGTGGCCGATGGCGGCGGCGAGGGTTCCGCCGAGGTCGTCTTGGATGTCGGCGATCACGACCTTGGCGCCGTGACGGTGGAATAGGGCGGCGGCGCTCGCTCCGATGCCGCTGGCGCCGCCGGTGACGATGGCGACTTTACCTTCCAACCTGCACTTATGTATTTATTATAGTTTGTGTTGATGCAGTTATATATAGATTGAAGAATTTTCAAAATAAATTACCTTTTAAAGACGGTGCTTTCGCTACTCATATTCAGATTTTAAGAAACAAGTGTTGTATTTATTTATTTATTTTAATTTCTTTTATATTGTAAGTGTGGAGTTGGATTTGGTGGATTAATTTAAAGAAAGGGATTCATGTAATTAGGGTGTGAGTAAAATTTGGCAATATGGCGCCGTAAGATTTTAATTCTTGAAGGAGGCACGGTAAAAACTTCACTTTAATAACTGCATTAGGTTAAATCAATGTTTTAAGAATCAGACCGGTTGAACCGGAACCAGTCATGGTTCTGGCTGGACAGTTTTATCCAGTTCTGACTAGTTCAGGGTAATTGGACCGGGAATTGTACGTTACGCCGATTCGATCCTCGGTTCGCTTTTAAAGCATTGTGTTAATTTATGGATTACATTTTCTAGATTCTTAATCCATTTATTGTTTATTTTCTAGAAAAAAGGAAAGAAAAAACTTGACTGCTAATATATGTAGTACTTAACACCGGACAATAAATTAAATAGTCGAATTAGTATGTTTCAATAGGAAGTAAATTAGCACGTGCAGCTAATTTTTTTTATTTCAGCTTGTATGGCAATTATACTTTTTGATGATCTGGACCGGTATAATATGTGACGATCAATTAATGTAAAAGGCAAGGCATCCCTCCGTCCGGTCCCGTTTTTTTAGACATGTTTCTATTATTTTATACTCACATAAATATTCAAAAAACGCGTCATAAAAAACAGGACGTGGAACGGGCAGTAGTTTATTGCTCCTTATTATGGTCTATGAATATAAATTTCATCTTTCGTCTCTTGATAACCTGGGCCAATGGAAAAACTGCAACCTTTTCGGGCTAGAATTTGGGCTCTTCCCTTTACACGCGTAAAATTTATGGGCCTATCTTTTTATAAAAAAGATAACCCATATTGGGCGACAAAATAACTACTGTGAGAAAGAAACAATGCAGCAACCAAAATGTTTGGATTATAAACAGCAAAAATCATTTAAAATGAAATTGACAAAAAAAAAAAAAAGGGATAAAATTTTGAAGAGAATTTTTGTCAAATTAAGTTTAGAAAAAATAATTTATGACTAAGTGAAAACTTATTTTGGACATGAGATGTTAAGCATTTATTTTGGATCCCAATTTAAAATTGCAGAATAATATCATAAATAGCAAAAGAAACCGACATACATGTTGGAGACTAGCTAGATGTACGCCACAAGTATATACTCCCTTTGTCTTTGTCCGTTAAGAGTACTCTTGGCCGGATATACTCTATGTCCCACTTCACTTGTCTTATTGCTTTTTGGCACGAGATTTTAAAAGAGTTTGTTTAGAAATAAAATGTATTGTTTAATATTTTAATGCAAATTTTGTTATTTTAAAACTAGAGCATCATAGATATATAAAAACATAATTGATGTCTGATCTTAAATGAAAGTTTGTATCAAGACCTTTAATTTGGTATAAACTCCGTAAAAATCGAAGAACAGACGAGCAAGTTATGATAATTTAAACTTTTACAATTTAAATTATATTGGGATACGTGTTGAAGGATGAATATATGATGGGATGATCAGTTGTCTATTTAATGGCTAATTCTTTTCATTTTAGAAAACATGACAAATGGTATGGGACAACCCAATATAGTATATAGGACAAGCGAAGTGGGACAGAGAGAAGTATACTACTACTACTGTTTGGGGCAAAAACACCGCACTCTTTCTGAACGGAGCTAGGGAGTATATGCGAAGGGCTGAACAAAATAGAACAATAATAACGGCAGTCCCAAACACTAGTATAGTCCAGTATTCTAAAAGTCTTCGCCTAGGTCCGCCTAGTCCCCACCCTAGGCGGCACCCCACCGACCCGATTAATGCTAAATCCGCTTAGGCACGTAGCGGCATCCTAACTATCGATCAAGTTATAGTTTAATTAGTCTCTATGTGTGAATTAATCGATATTTTCATTAATTAGGCTGTTTCTATACGTGATTGGATGGCTAGACGGATTTAGTGCGAAATTAGATTACAAATATTGAATTCAATACATACCGATATTATGTTGAAAGTTAGAAAAGTTTGTTGTAGACTATGAAATTTATTGAATTAGACTACTAATTATCATATTTTATATTTTTATCATGAATTTGGTAATAAAATAATGAATAATATATGTTAATATAGTTTCTAACTGATGTTATAATGTAAAAATAATAAAAATAAGTATTATTTTCTAATCCGCCTAGGCGCTAGTCCTCCGTTCACCGCCCAACTAGTGCCTAACGACTTTTAGAACATTGGTATTATGATATTACAACATGCATCATACATTATGATATTATGAGTTTGATGTCTAAGTTAGATTTTTGAAGGTAAATCACATTACATACTCAAACAACAATACATAATAACATAAACATATTAATTAAACAAGTGAATTACTCAATTATTAGAGAAAAAAAAAAATCAAGACGTCATTGTAGTAACGACGTTGGAAAGAGTGGGATTGACAACGCTATAACCTCCATCAACAACAAGATTCACTCCACTCACGCAACCAGCCTCATCGCTCGCCAAGAACACCGCCGCATTCGCTACATCCTCCGCCGTCAGAATCTTCCCCTTCAGATTCCCCGCTTCCGACATCACCGCCTCGAACTTTGATTTATTTGCCACGTCGTCACCACCGTTGATCCCCGTCAGCACCGAGAACGGCGACACGCAGTTAACCCTAATCCCATGCAGCCCTAGCTCCGCCGCCAAGCTCTTCATCAGCCCCACGATCCCGTGCTTCGACGCCGCGTACCCGTGCTCCGCGATTCCGGCGACTTCCGTGCACGCGCTGGCGGTGAAGATTATGCATCCCTTCTTCGCCGGAACCATGGCCCTCGCCGCGTGCTTCGCCGCCAGGAAGGCGCCGACCAGGTTGACGGCGAGGGTGCGCTCGAGCGCGGCCTTGTCGGAGTCGAGGATGCTGGCCGCGCGGCCGACCGGCAAGATGCCGGCGTTGCTGTACATTATGTCGAGGCGGCCGAATTTGGAGACGGCAGCGGCGACGAGGGCGCGGACTTGGTCCTCATCGGTGACGTCGCAGTGGACGTAAGCGACGTCGGGGCCGATGGCGGCGGCGAGGGTGCCCCCGAGGTTGTCTTGGATGTCGGCGATCACGACCTTGGCGCCGTGGCGGTGGAATAGGGCGACGGCGCTAGCTCCGATGCCGCTGGCGCCGCCGGTGACGATGGCGACCTTACCTTCCATCCTGTATTAATTTATAGATTGAAGAATTTCGTGAAGAAGTGTGATTTGTGGGCTTTGATTTTGAAAATTGACTACCTTTTAGAAATTGTGCTACTCATCTTGAGAATTTGGAGTCGGTACTAGTTGACAAAAACTTTCAATAATGCTTCGTTTGGAGCTTGCCAGATCGGCCGTTGATTTTCTCAATCATTAATTTGTTGAAATATCTTTCAGTGTCCTACTTTCTACCTTTTTATTAGAGGCCACAACCCTTTTGCCCCCTTTTTGCCCAAAATTTAAGAATACACAAGTTTTGCCCCTTTTCAAGTCAAAATGACTTCTTTGCCCTTATATATATATTCTGCAATTACATTCAAGAAACCCACAGACTTCTTCTCCTCTCCCATTTGAAAATTTCTTCTTCTCTGCTCGCGATTCTCTTCTTCTCCGGCGGAAGGGTTGTGGCTTCACATGAAAAAGGTTGTTCTACGATCAGAAAGCGGCTACTATCGTTGCTTTGTTAACGTTCTTCAGTGGCTAGGGTTTCTTCTCCGTCGAAAACACAACACATATTTCAGTCTTTCTGCATTTTTGGGTTTCTCATCGTCGATAGTGCGGCGTGGAAACCGTGTTCTCGTTGTCCGACGGCCGGAAAACACGGAAGTTTAAAACCCTACAAGTTTTAGTTTTGTTGTGTGTTGTGTTTGTTGTTCTTGTTTTGTGTTTTTTGGCATTCTTTCTTCTGGTTTTTGGCATTCTTTCTTCTGGTTTTTGCTGATTTTCCTCATCTTCCTTGTTCACATGAAACCTAGGTATTCATGGTGAAAAATGTTTCATCGGTTTCCATGCATTTGTTTCTTTTATTTTGTTTTCTTTTTTCATCATTCACTCATGATGCATTTTCATATTCATACTGGAGTACGTCTGTGGTATTTATTGGTTTAGTAGGTAGTTGTAATAAATCCCTACAGTGAGCTGGTAATGATTGGCAATAAATGCGGTTTTGGTTAAAATTTCAGTAATAGATAGTTAGAAAAATATCAGCATATTGTTGGAAAATAAGCTATTTCTAACCTTAATGATACTATTTCTAACGAACTATGTGTTACTAACAGTTGATTAATGTATGTCAGAATTAAGCAAATTCTAACTAAATTTATAACAAACTTGACGCTTGTTAATGTTTTGCAAGTTATGGGATTTTCGTAGAAATTTTTCTAACAAGGTTGTTAGAAAGCATTTTGAACATTGTTAGAATCTAACTAATTTCTAATAATGTTCATATGATTTCTAATGTTCATTAGAGGGAATTTTTTGCTATGACTATAAACACGTGAGCTGGTAATGATTGGCAAAAAATGCGGTTTTGGTTAAAATTTCAGTAATAGATAGTTAGAAAAACCTGAGGTTATTGTTAGAAATCTAGATAATTCTAACCTTAATCATACTATTTCTAAGGAACTATGTGTTACTAACAGTTGATTAATGTATGTAAGAATTCATCAAATTCTAACTAAATTTATAACAAACTTGGCGCTTGTTAATGTTTTGAAATTAATGCGATTTTCGTAGAAATTTTAGGTATGAGGTTGTTAGAAAGCATGTTCAACGTTGTTAGAATCTAACTATTTTTTAATGATATTCATATAATTTCTAATTTTAATTAGAGGGAATTTTCTTATGTTTTCCAAGTTATTTTCTTATCATGCCGGCTTATTTTGATTAGTGTTTCTCTCCTGAAGGTAAGAAATAACAGAATTCTAACAACGACTGGGCGCACGAATTGCTTCCCTGTGGGTCATCATGGATGTCGCAATCGTAAAATGCGGTTCTAGTCAATTGAGTATAATTGATGCCTGTACCCCGGATTTTGCTGATTTTTATGACATAGCATTGCTATCGGGACCTACGGATAGGCCTCAACTTGTTCCGGGATCAACCTTTCGTATGAAGGATAGCATGATTTCTGCAATTCATGCATATCACCTAAAGAATTTTGTTGAATTTCGCACCAAGAAATCTGATTTCAGAAGATACCACCTCATTTGCAAGTTTGGCGCACAATGTTCTTTTTTGTTGCGATGTACTTCACTTGGCAACTCGTGGAGAATTAAAAGGATGGAAGATCACACATATGCACGAGATATCCGATCGTGTGCTGAACCGAAGGTCACCGTGAGAGCAATTGCTGAATATGTTGCCCCTAACATGTCAACTGATGGTTTTGTTATTAGACCATCTGATATACAAGGGCAGGTACTTAGAGAATTTGGCGTGAGATTGAATTACCCAGCTGCTCTGGCTGGGAGGAATAGAGCACTCAAAACCATATTTGGAGACCACGATAATTCTTTTCAGGTACTAATTTGTAAGAAATAACCTTATTTCTTATCTTGTGAGTTTCATCTTCTTCAGAGTAGTAAGAATTTAGTTATTTCTTACTACTTTGACCTGCACAAACTTTTATCTTCTTCAGCGTAGTGAGAATTTTGTTATTTCTTACAATGTCGTACTGCAATTACTTACCAAGCTATTAATCGTTGGTTACAGATGCTTTCAAGTTATTTGTTCATGCTTGAACAAATGAATCCAAGTTCCGTTGTTGATTTACAAACTTCAGATGATTCATCGTTCGAGTATTATTTTTTCTGTCTAGCTGCCTCAATACGAGCATTTAGTGCTTGTCGTCCGATTATTGTAATCGATGCAACACATCTGAAGGGCAAATTCCGGGGCGTTATGTTTGTTGCATCAACAAAGGATGGTAATGAACAGATTGTGCCACTTGCTTTTGGAATTGGTGACAAAGAGAAAGACACGTCATGGACATGGTTTCTACAAAAGGTTCGTAATAGCCTTGGAACTCCGGATGGTTTGTTGATTGTCTCTGATCAACACAAGAGCATAGAGAACGCAGTTCAGGAAGTTTACCCTGGTAATTTTTCCCAACTTTTGGGTTCTATGTTAGAAATAATAACTATTCCACCCAAGTGTAGAAAATAATACAATTTTCGTAGTTAGAAATATAATTGGAATGGTTAGAATTACAGTTTATAGATCATTAAAAATGTGAAATTTCTAACTGACGAGTTGAAATTTCATACCACATCTTAGGTACACCGCATGGTTTTTGTAAATACCATATCGAAGGCAAATTTTGTGGATTCGGCGACGTCGTGAAAGATGCATTCAATGCAGCAGCAAACTCATTCAAGGAATCTGATTTTGAGGAGCATATGCAAAATTTGAAGAAGGATGCTCCAGCAATTTATGAAAAAGTTATGGGAATAGGTCCGGTTCGTTGGGCAATTTCAAAATGTCCAGTACGTAGATACGAATTCCTCACATCTAATGCAGTTGGTCTCTAAATGGGCGCCTAAAGTGGGCGAGGGAATTGCCTGTAACCGCGGTGTTGGAATATGCGCGGAACTTGCTCCAATCATGGTTTTACCAAAGGCGGACAAAAGTTGCTGAAAGAATCTCTGAGGTAACTGATTATGTAGAGAACAGATTGACATTTTCTACTGAAAAAGCGAAGACCATGATAGTGCAGCCCATATCAGATACCAAATTCAATATCCTGTTAGGAGGTCAGAGCAATATTGTTGATTTACGGAACAGGGAGTGTTCCTGTAAAGTGTTCCAAAGTCTTTTGCTACCGTGTTCTCACGCCATAGCAGCCATCAGGTTCGTAATATTGAAATATATAGTCGTAAGAAAATTCATTGACGTGATAAGAAATAACATATTTCTTACTAAATACATGTGTTTTCTTACCTTAGTGAAATCAATGATTACAATCAAAAGAGATTAAGGTTAGAATTATGTTTATTTCATATCACTATATGACCTAAATGCCATTGGTATTCGTATAGTAAGAAATAGCTTAATTCTAACCCTTTATTTCATGACTTCGACAAATGAATTGTTAGAAATACAGAAATTCTTACTTCATTGTTTCGTTTTCTAATAAATTCCTGTATTCCTTAAATTCTTATCATGCATTCTACTTAACTCTTTTTCAGGTATAAAAAGCAAACCCCACTCGCATATGTGCATGCTTATTATTCTACAAACACGTGGCGTGAGATTTACGCATCAGAGGTGATGCTTATCCCGGACCCCAGCGTTTGTTCTATTCCAGAATTAATTCAATCAAGGGTTGTGGGAACTCCGTCAAATCCTAAACAGGCTGGACGCCCGAAGAAAAAGAGGATGGTCCCCGGAGATGCAGCAAAAAAAATCTCAAGCAATGAAGTCAATGAAGATGTGGGGGAGGATTCTTCCATAATCGCCGAATCAATTACAACCCCTAAGAAATGCTCTCGTTGTGACAAATCAGGGCACAATGTCACTACTTGCACAACCTTTTTAGGTATGGCCGATCTTGGTGTTGGGGTGATTGATGGCATCCATTGTATTGGGGAGAAACGGAAGCGTAAACCGAAGTCATGTGGCATATGCGGAGTTGTCGGGCACACACATAAGAAGTGTCAAGACCCTCATAGGTTTGAATAACCTACTTGTAATGATGTCTGTTTTTACCACAATACTCTTGGTTTGTGGTCAAGTCTGACATCATTATTATATTACTTTTTGATGCTACATTGTTAGATTCCATCAAAATATTACCAGAGACAGAGTGAAAATTGGTTCAACATAGTAAGAATTTATGTTTTTCTTACTGTTATATAGCATAACGTATATAAGAAATTTTGTAAAATAAAAATTTGATTTTTTGAAAAATACTAACAAATTCCGAACATAATCCTCAATATAAGATTCTTAAAAATGCACATAGTGGAAAATTCTAACAATTCACAACAGGAGTATCGGTAAGAATTACATTCTTTTCTAATCTTGCATGATCCAAAATAAAATTCGAACAACAAAATGAGTTTCCTCATCTTACATGTAGTCCGAGGGTTTAGTCAAAAGATGGGCATCATCAAAAAATGGGGATCAACCTGTTTTCTTACAATGTTTTGGGGCCTAAAAAGGGTCATCCTCAAAAAAAAAGTATTTTCATCATGTTTCAACTACCGCCCACAAAAAAAACACGTCTTCACGTCTTCTTACAGCCAATCTTGTGCACCAAGATTGAACGGTACTGGACTTTTCCCCCTTTGTGCGTCCTTCCTCAAGCTTGGGCTTCCGGGAACTGGTTGGCTCACAGGGATTGGATCCGCGTCGGTACTGTGAGCGTATATGGTTTGGGCCACATGGCGCCGGTAAGCCAATATTGCCCTCGGGTTTTCGATACCCCTTTCCATTGGAATAGATAAGTAGATGAATTCAAGATGCTTCATGCAGTACAGTGCCGCATCTGCCGCATCAATCTCACGGTAGGCTAGCCTATCTGTATATAAGTGTAAGAAATATAACGTTCGAATGGTAAGAAATACGTATAACTTAGTCCGAAATATAATAATTCTAACTTAGTGACTTCGTATTTCCAACCATGATTACAACTGCCATATTAAATGATACCAAAAATATCTGTAAGACAAATCACAAATTCTAACCAAATCTTCATTTTTGCAAGACAACAATTATATATGGTTAGAAAAAAAATAAATTTCAATTGTAGAGTCTGAAAAATCTAACTTAATCAAAGTTTCTAAATAAATGTTTACGGGACACACACTTAGATATGATTTCAACTATAAGAAATACTTATGTCTTAGTTAGAAAAATGCTAATTCTAATCTATAGAATAATTTCTAACCAAAGTAATTAAAAGCAATACTAAACAGTATGAAAATCAGAATTTCTAACCAAAGTTTAAGTTTTGCAAGACATTTAAATGTAATTCTTACCCATGAGAGGCCCGAAGCTGAAACCAAATTGCCCGCGTTTGGGGTAGTTCACACCGTGTGTCTCGTAGTAGCCAATTGATTTCAGAATCTGTGGTAACACACGTAGCATCGGTATGAAGCTGGACTTTTTCTTCTCTTTCTCCTGGGGCTGATCATGATATTTGTACCCCTTGGCGTCGTGTAGCACCAACTTCTACGTTTTCAAGTTAATTTCCACCAGAGTCCACCCTCCAGCCGTCACACAAATTGCAAGAACATATGGGAAGTTTGATGCTTATTGATTAGAAATAATTACGTTAGATAATAAGAAATAAAGGTAAAACAGTTAGAAAACTCCAAATCTATGTAAGAAAATATGAAATTCTTACCTTGTCGTACTCTAACCAATTCTTAACACAATCGCCCCATTCCGGAAGGCTCCCGTTTGCAAAATTCAGCAACCTCTCGAGATCCAATTTTGGGATTGCATCTTCCCCGCGCTTTGAAAATTTGTCGAAATTGAACAAACCATTTTTATCCTCTTGTGACCCATAAATACTGCTAAAGACGTATTCCACTTCGCTCTAATCAATCATATAAAAAGTTAGCAGCAGTTAGAAACATTTTATTTCTAACCAAAAATTGTGTTTTTCTTACCATGAACCCGGTTGAAGTTATCCCTACACCCCTTTTCACTCTTTTTAACCCAGCCATCCTAGGTTGGCTTGCCACTATGGAAATGTAAGCATTCACATGCTCCTCTGACAACTCGTTTTTTTCCGTAAGAATTTCTTGGAAGAATTCTTTGTAAACATTGAAGAACAGCCCAACATTCCTCCTGTTCCTCAACTCCGCATATTAGATGATTGTATGAATGTTGATTAAAATCTAAAATGAAGTATTGCTTACATCTCATCGTTTTGGTTCTGCATGAACTCATCGAATCTCCCTGGGCCGGGACGAACATCATCCACCAGATATGGGGAACGGCACGCCCTAGACGGATATATTATCCTCAATGGCCTTACATTCATCGCCACAACAAGAGCTTGTTGCTCCGGCGTCACCTCATTAGCTCTTGCAAGAAATTCAAACTCTGTCTCCAGTTGTGTGTCTGTTATAGTTTCATGCGGCTTTTTCATGTGTTGCCGGGGTGAACATGTTACATTGATAGCATATTAATCCGAGGCAAAAAAAAAAACACCAAATTCTATCATCGAAAGGTTAGAATTATGTTATTTCTAACAATAATTAGGGTAATTCTTACTTCCTAGATTTAATTTCTAATCATCTACAATAAGTGTATTTGATGTCAGAATGACATTATTTTCTTGTGACGGTATGAACCCACAATACATCTTAAAGATATGACATTGCCGAAAAAAAGGTTAGAAATATACTAATTCTAACCTTTTTGTATATTTTTTCCATCATTTCTTATCACTTCGGTATGGTACTTGTTAGAAATACGCAATTTCTTACAATATTCGTTACTTTTCTACTCAACTTTAAATCATCTTTTTGTAAATGCTTTCTTCTAATTATTACGTTTGGAACATCATGTTAAATCTATTTTGTCAATTCTTAAAATTAAAAATTTAGTTACCTATATCTTTGTCAGATTTGTTATTCTACTTTGCTATGTAATGTTGTTGTTGCAAATCGAGGGTGCGAATGGCAAGAAGTATTACTTCGCACCAAAGCACAACACATTACAATGATGTTAGTGGTAAGAATAATGTGTATCACACATTCTTACCTCTGTCACCTGGCTACGAAGAAATATTTTTTCGAACCAATACGCACTTCGATATTAAAAACCAACATCAACATTACATAGGAAAATAAAAAACGAACAACAAATATGTTCCCCACACACGGGATAACATCTAAATGTTTAAGAAACACAATGCAACAAAGTTTTTTAAATGTTCAAGTTTTTAAATATTCAAAAATTATACCTGCCCATCAGCCTTTTCGGCTTCATCATTGCCCACAACTTTTGATGTCCCCGCCCCGTCTGCACCACCTGAAGCCGGCCCCTCCTCGCGAGCAGCTGCATGTTGTTCATCCACGACATTCTCAGGTTCCTTGTCGCCAAGATCCTCAGCTTCCCCCTCACTGTCCTCCGCCTCGTCCGGCTGCTGCACAATTGGTGGTGTATCCAAATTCATATGGAGGCCAGTCTCCCTGACGTAGTCAGGCCCACGTTCAAGGAGCTTGCTGGTAACCTTCTCAGCAACATCATCCACAAGCTTGTCGTGGTTTTCCTTCAGTAGCTCTTTCATCTTGTCAAAGACTTTGCTTGCAGTAGCTTCAGCCACTCTATCGAGCTCTGCAGCGCTCAACGTGGGGGCTTGATCGCCCATTTCAGCATTCCCTCCATCGATGGGTTTTTTTCTTCCGGCTACCTCTTCACTTGTATTGTAGTGCGAAACGGTCGGTGTTTGGCTCATCCTTCAAAGATTTCCAGAAGGCAGTCTCCTTCTCAGATGCTGTGGGTTTTAACTTCGCAATCAGAACCTGTAATTGAGCAAAATCAATATAGGAACGTATAGTAAGAAATAACATAATTTCTAACAATGACATTGCTGATTTATATGCGTGGTAAGAATTTTCAATATTTTAAACCGAAAAGGTTAGAAACAGATAGTAACATGATAAGAAATATCTTATTTCTTACAACTTTAATTTACATTCTTCCTACCAACCTATTCACATGATAAGAATTACACTATTTCTAACCTAGCTAACTCATTCTGAAACTAAATCATGCATAAAAGTAAGAAAATTATATCAAAAGGAAAATCAATATGAAAGTAAGAAAATTATATCAAAAGGAAATGAATGAAATATGTTCTACCTATTCCAGTATAAATGTATTTCTAACAAGAAATAGTAAGAGTTATGTAAATTCTAATCTGATTAAGGTAATTTCTAACTAAATTGATGTCATAACCATACTTAACAGCTTTTCAACATGGATGTTCTTGGGATAATAAGAAATAAATACATGAACATGATAAGAAATATCTTAATTCTTACAACTTTTAATTACATTCTTTCCAACAGCCTTATCACATGATAAAAAATACACTATTTCTAACCTAACTAACTCATTCTCAAACTATGTCAGGCATGCTTACTCAACGTTTTTAGGAATTTAATTTGAAAGTAAGAATATTATTAAAAAATAATAAGAATTAGACATTTTCTAACTTTTCCAGTATATATTTATTTCTAACCACTATAGTAAGAATTAAGTTAATTCTAATCTGACTAAGGTAATTTCTAACTAGATTCTGACTAATATAGCACGCAAGTAATAATTATACATATTCTAACAGAATGAGAAAAATTTCTAACTATCCCAGTTGTTTCGAAACTTGTTCAACATCATATTCTAACATATTCTAATCGATGTTTGTAAAAAATATAAATATTATTACTACCATGAACCTGCTCAGAGTTAGAAATAATTAATTTCTTATAATATTACGTACCTTCTCAATGTCTTCATCGCTCGGGAATCCGCCTTTTTTGTAGGTATACCTCATGAACCTTGGTTGTTGCTCATCTTCAGTCATTAGACCTATCTTCTCCCCAAAACAAGGGACAGCTTCAAATGCCCATGCCTTAATCAAAACAAATCACAAAAATCAAATCTTGAAAATAATAAATAGAAAATAAAGATAAACAAGTAGAGAAATTGATCTTACCGAGAATGCGATGGTATTCTTGTTAAGAGTGTAGTTCATTATTCGGCCCGTCATCTTCTTCTTTACACCATCAACTTCCTTCTTCAGATATTGGAAAGACACACTGCCCCAGGGGAAAGACTTTCACTGCTCATCAACTTCGAGCAATACCCAGATCCATCGAGGTATTTTCTTCTTCGTGAGGTCGTACCCCATCACAAAACCCAGAGCAATAAGCAGCTTCGACAGCTTGACTAAGTCATCCTTTGACGCTGAGACTTTCTTGTTGTTGACCATGAAATGCTTGTCAACATACGCTGCCCGGACTTGACCAGTGGTGATATCCTCTTTCAAACCAAATAGCCTCTCGTAGATTGAATCGGGTGGCAGCTGGTGCTCTGCATAGGGGTCGAAGGAAGATGGTCCAAACTTGGGCCCGCTCACAAGGGCATACTCTTCCCTTGATAACCGAATGACCTGCTCGCCGATTCTGAAGAATAACGCGGTGGGGTCGAAGTTTGGCTCGGGCACCACCTGACGGCACACCAAATAATGAAGCATGTTCCCGCTCTTCGTGCATACATCACTGAGACGAGTGAATTCTCCTAGCACGGAGTTTCTCACCAAATCACCTTTTTGATTCCCAATGAAGCGGAGGATGCGATCTATGTCTCCTGCTAGAGTTTCACAGCCTCCGGGTATGACCTTGTGCGGTTTGCTTGCAAGGTGTCCCCTCTCATTCTTCCATTCAACCTTGCATGAAACATAAGTATACACATTATAATCCAAATAGGTAGTAAGAAAATTACAAAGAAATCACTAGAAATCTACTGTTTTCTAACCATGACACACAAGTATCTTGATTTTCTAACTATCTATTGTTTCTGAAACCCAATAGACTGTTAGAAATATTTAATTTCTAACTGTTTACGAATGGGTACGTTAGTTTTTTTTCTTTGCCACAATTACAATACGATATAACAACTAATAATGCAATACAGGTAAACTACACATCCATCACTGTGATAAGAATATTACGGAGAACGGTTAGAAATATATATTATTCTTACCAATCATACATTTTATCGAATAAATCTTAGCATCTCAATTTATTTCTAACCACATAACTATATTTTCTAACCAAAGGAAGTTCAGAACAAGTTAATTGATCAGTGTTTTACCATTTTCACACCAAAAATGAAATTTACAACGACAATCAAAACAAGACCCAACAGTAAATTCACTAGATTTCCCTGTTTCAAAAATCACGTATACCCAACCAACATCTGAGTTAGAAATTCCTTAATTCTAACTACGAAACCCTAGATTGAGAAAAATTTCTAACTATTTCCAAGTTCCATAAAAGTTTTCACAAAATCAACCTGAAATCATAACTACAAATCATTCCGAACAAATGGGTGTCATATTAGTAATCAAAACCCAGATTCTTTCCGAGTTCAAAGCTTTTACTGGGTAAGAAAAAAATAACAAGACACAAACTGCAAAAATAAACAAACAAAAACAAAAATCAAACACAAAACAAACATTCCCAGAAAAAAAAAAAAAAAAAAAAAAAAGAACACATGCAAAATTCAAGAACTATGATCTCAAACACATGCAGGGGGGAAATTTCAAAAAAATCACCTCTTGATTTGAGAACGGGTACCCACTCGGTCTCTGCGGCGCAGCTTCCCTCGACGGCGCTTCCTTCGACCGGTGCCCGTCACCGGCTGCATCAGAGGATTCGCCTTCTCCTCTCTTTCTCTTACTCTTTCGCGAAGCCATTTCGTATGGTTTGAGAACGGGTTTTTTTTTTCGCAAAAGAGGGGTGAATGGAAGAAGGCAGTCGGCTGTTTATCCAAGAGAAGAGGGGAGAAGTTATGGTGGAGTTAATGGGTCTGTGCGGTTATGGAGGTTAGAAAGGAAGAGAAGAGAAAGGGTTTGAGAGAGAAGAGGGAGTTATGGAGGAGATGGGAGTTACCTGAGGAGAAGGAGGTGACGGGTATGGGGAAGAGAGCCCAATTGATTTTTTGTTTTATTCCAAAATTGTGAGTAAGGGTAGTATTGTCCTAAATTTGAATTTGGGACAAAATTACTAGTCCCTTATATTTTGGGACATATTTTGCTTATTTATCCTCTAAGGGGACATAAGGATGCATTTTCTCTTTTTATTAATATAATACTCCCTTGTTCATGATATTTGGATCCGAAAATTTCGGGAAGTTTAATGTGTTTTGATAATTGTTAATAAGTTAAAGTATTAAAGTAGAATAATTGTGCGCCATTTAATATTTTTAGTGGTATTAAAGTGTTAAATTATTTTATTGTGGGCCTACTACCAAATATGGAAAGGGTCTAAAGATGATGGACGTCCCAATATTGTAATAGGGTCTAAAGATCGTGAATTGAGGGAGTAATTTTTCTTTTTTTCCGAAAAATATATATGGCGCTGTAAAATTTTACAAATTCTTAATCCATTTTTTTGTATATTTTTGGAAAAAAAGAAAGAAAGAATATAATCGTCTTTTTATCCAATAAATTGTCTAGTTAACTACTCCATCTGTTTTGCTTTGATTCAAACTGTTTATATATTTTATAATTCATATATTATTGGATATATGCAGGTCAAATGGAGCGAACGGAATGAGTAGTTAATTATCACATGCAGTATTTTCTCGCGCATTGTACGGTGATTTTACTACTATTTGATGATTAGCGGTGGTTTATTGTCAGATGATGATCAACTGTTTAACCTTGTCTGAAATCACTTATCATTTTACTATTTTTATAATGTTTTTATAAAAATAATAAATACTACTACTACTTAGCAGATCATAAAATTAATATTTATAACTAAAAAAATAAAGAAAACTCATACTTCTAGTTTAAATTTATAAACCCTATTTTAACTAAGGGAAATTAAAATTAATTGAATGCTTCAAAATAATTGTAAATTCTATTTCGAAATATGAAGTGAACTCTAGTTAATCAAACGAAATTACACTCGGTAAAATATTAAAATTGAAGAAAAAAAATGCATAAAAAATTAATAAGTTTTTAGCGGTTTGGGTTAAACGATATTGATAAACTACAATGGATAAATAAATAGTTTAGATAATTCTTATGATACTCATTCATCAATTTGGATAAAAAAACATATTTCCCGTTTTGACGGTTTCGGCCTTGTAAAAATTACAATTTGTTGGGCTAAAATATTTGGGCTTTTCTTTTGTAACTCAAATTAAATCATATTGGGCTATATATTACTCCCTCGGTTCCTGATAGGTTCTCTATATCTGTATGTGTGAAAATTTGTCTGCCATGAAAATTGGAAAATACTCCGAGTTATATAAGTGAGACTTATCATTTACTTACAATACATTTATTAAAAAATTCTTAAAACTCGTGTCAATCAAAATTTATCATTATATATATATAGATGTGGGGAGACTACTAAATTAAAAAATAAACAATGCGTCAAACAAAATGTTCGGTTCATACTTGCAATGCAGCGCACGCGTGAGTTACATAGGCACGTGCATGAATAGAGTGTTCATAACTTTGTACCACAGGCTAGAGAGGCCTCTAATGGCCAATCTGCCGAACCTTTCATCCTTTCTGCCTTTACTTTTCCCACCTAATGGCATCTCCAGCACGACGGAGGGAAGGGGCTCGAGCCCGACGGAGAACCCCTCCCACGAGCCCATGCGCCACTGGCGAGCCCGTAGGAGCTCGCGCCCGACATGCAGTCCAGAGCCCGGCTCGCGCCTCCTGGGTGATGCAGAAGCTGACGTCATAATTTTTTTTTTAATAATTTGAATTTCACAACAAAAAAAAAAAATTAAAATTCAACTGTTGCAAGGCAACGGCTCTTCCAACGGCTAGCAAGCCAAATCCTCCGTATAAATATACACCCCCACAAATCATCTCCCACACCTCCACAATCATCTACACTTCTTCATAATCCCACAATTTCTTTACAAATTTAAATTATTTCCTTCTTTCTCAACCAAATCCAACGATGGATGACGAGTCGTTTCTTGAATTGTTGCGATCCCAAGCCGTCGGTGGTTCCTCCTCGCACCCTGACGATAATTCTCCACCCGACAATGATTCTCAAGGTGAAGATGATTCTCCGCCGTCGCCGCCACGGCCTTCCAACCTCGGATATGCGGCCTACGCGAGTCCTCCTACCCACGGAGTGATGGGCTTTTCTCCTGCCGGTTATCAAGACGTCTCTCCACCCGTCTTCGATCAATTCAAAACTCCACAATTTCGGGGAAGTCAAGGTGCGATGCAAGATCTCGAAGGGCTAAATCTGTCGAGTTCGTTCGAGTCAGTTTCGAACATGCGTCCAGCGGCCAAGATCATGACTGCATACAACAAGTTGCTCGCCACTGATACCTCACAAATATCACCGGAGGAGTTGGATCAGCATTTTCTCATGAGGACTCGGTTGTGGAGCATGATCGAAAAATAGGCTTGTTTTATTGTATTTTTATTTTTTTAATTGCTGTATTTTGTTTCAATTTAATAAAAAAAAATCCAAAAATTCTATTTTTTTTAAATTAAAAATAAAATTAATTAAACAAATAAAATCAAATGAAAAACGAAACAAAAAACGAATTAAAAAAATATATCAAAAATCGTAAATAAAATGAATTAAAAATAAGAGAGAGAGCCCAGGGGAAGGACTTGCGGCTGGAGATGAAATCTGGAGAGAGTCCCTCCATGCCAGAATAGTACCGAGAGCCCCTGAAAGGGGCTTCGGCTGGAGATGCTCTAAGCCCTAACTATTCCAAATTTCCAATTGACTTTTATCTATCATTTATTTAATTATGGATGGACCGATCGTTTTCCAACTTATATCATAATTTTAATAGTTAAAGTTGGGTTGACAAAATGTGAAAGGGGCCATCATAATTAGCTATGCCCACCAAATGGTCGGTTTTGCATCAAATTACACTCACATTGTGTATTATCATTTTTTTAATAAAAATTATCAGAAAAAAAAGAATATTAATACGAAAAAATAAATAGTTTAATGAAATTAATTATATGTAGTCAAATTACAATCACATTGTATATTATCATTTCAAATATAATAATAATAATAATAGTTTCGGTATGTTTAATGAAATCAATTATAGTATATGTTGGAATCTAAGAGTAGATTACATCTCTTAGTTTTTGTCTTTATTCACTTGTTTTTCTAGTGTGTTTTGTATAGGTTTATACAATATAGAAGCTGGATTAGGGGGAGTGATGATGTGGTCGATGATGTGGCAGATACAGAGAAAAAAGAGATCGAGTTATTGGAGAGACAATCCAAAACGTTTTAGTTGAGTAATACTAGCATAATACAACTAGCTTAGTGGATAGTTAGATTGTTTTTGTTAGTAACTTTTAGTCATTCGTTTCCTCAACTATGGTTTGTAATTCTTCGTGAATAATTATAGTGTTTGTTTCGCCTTGAGGCATCTACAAGATATTATTCATATATCTTGTAGAAAAACCATCTTCTTTGTCTTCGTTCTATTTTTGTTTTTAATAGTTGTCTCAGTCTCTAAGGAGGTGCTCGCAGAGCTAGCCTCTGTAAGTACCTCTCCGTGCTCACCCACGTCCTATGTTTGTTTTTAATTTTTCAGCTACGTTTGTGTTCAAAGTTGCACTCACAGTGCTGCTCACAGTGAACACCTCTGTTTATATCGTTAAAATGGTAAGAGAAATAGACATTTGTAAGAGTGTTTTTGTCAAATTAAGTGTGTAAAATAAAATTTGTTGATAAAGTGAAGTTTTTTTTCTTTTTCTTTTTCATGAGCTCTGATGACATATTGTAATCTATTAATATGTTCAGAATGTTTATTAGAGCATTCGCAGAGGGAGGGCTTGCGCCCTCCCGCCCGCTCACCGCCATGTCATTACCTGTGCCCGGGCTCGAGCATTGGCGCCCTCGGATGGCGTGGCTCAACGGCGCAAATTCGCCCGTTTGAACTCCTGCTGCGCCAGCCACGTGGCAGCTCATGGTTGGTCAACGGTCATTGACAGTTGACTGACGTAATTATTATTTTTTTAATTTTTTCCTATAAATACCACACCGCATTCCTCATATTTTCACACCAATTTCTTCATCAAACTCTCTCAACTCCCTCTATTTTCTTCAAATCCAACTTCTAAATCTCTACATTTTCTTCAATTTTTTCAAATGGCGGATCCCAACGACCCCTATTCTTGGTTTGGAAACGACTACAACAATCCAAACCAAAATAACCCAAATTATCCAAATAACCAAAACTATCTAAATTACCCAAATTATCCAAATTTTCCAACTTATCCTAATTACCCAAATTATCTAAATTTTCCAAATTATCAAATGCAACCTCTTCAAGCCCTCCACTTTACACTCCAACACCTCTCATCCACACTCCAACACCTACCCGCCCCCAAGGTTTTCTTCCTTACGCCTCGAAGCCGAACTTGATAAATTTCTCAAACCGAGGCGGCTTTCAAGCGGCGTCATCACCAAGGCCGTTGTTTTCCTCGCCGACAGGCTCTTCACGATCGAGGCATTCGCCTATAAGTCGCATGTCTTCATTCGACGAGGATGACGACGACTCACTTCCAGCCGTGAGTTTGGCCGACGAGTCCGATCCACCGGGGAAAGACGTCGAGGTTCAAGAGGTGCCTCCGCCGGTTCAACTAGCTCGAGGAGGCCGAGCACGACGCGGAGGAAGAGCTCGAAGCGGAGGAAAAGCTCGAGTTCGAGGTGCAATACCGATCGAGGTCGAGGAGGAGCTGAATTGGGACGTAGAAGCGGACGGCGCCGTCCCGTATTCTGAGGACGAGACCGTGTGCCTTGCTCGTGTTTGGGTAGATATAGCCCATCATCCAATCTTGAGCAACAAGCAAAAGGAGGGCGCTTTGTGGGTTAGAATTGCCAACACCTACAACCGAATTCGCCCGCGTCGTACTTATGCTCGCAACTCCGAGAAATTGCGCCATCATTGGAAACGCGCAATGAAAGACATGAAGTTGTTTAGCGCGCACTACTATTCGTGCTCGATGAACTTGGGGAACGAGAGAGGCACGGAGGATATAGTAACTGACGCATACCGCCATTTCAAGCGTCGACTGGAAAGCCGTTCAAATACTTCAAGGCTTGGGACGAGGTCAAAGAAACTCCAAAATTCTTAACGGCCACCGGCTCCCTCGACTCTGTGAAACGATGCAAAAATAGCATCGACGGCTCATACTCCACTGAGAGTAGTGGGGAGTATACTCCTTCGACGGAGATGGGGGATTCGACGAGTTTCAGCGGATACCGACCCCGGCCAGAGGGTTCGAAAGCGTCCAAGGCAAATGCAAGAGGGAAGTCGAGAATGTCTGAATCCGACGAGGTGGGCTCGGCGGGTGCGAAGGAGAAGACGGCGGAGGCTCTCCAAAATATATCAAAGTCTCTTGAGTTTAGGACCATGTACGAGGTCTACATGAAAGATACCTCCCAAATGTCTCCGATGACGGAAAAAAGCACCTAGTAATGGTAAATTACATTTCCGAAAAGCTCGCCCTCCTCAAGCCTTCCGACGATTAGATTTTTTTTCACTTTGTATTTTTTTTTTATTGTGTTTCGAATTGTATTTTTCACTTTGTATTTTTTTTTTTTATTTCAATTGTATTGTAATTTTCCAAATGTGCAATACAATCGAATTTTCGCAAATAATTCCTATTTCTACAATTTGTGATTAATTAAAAAAATTAAAAAAAATAAAAAAATTAAATAATAATTAAATAATTAATATTAATAAAATATTAGAGCCCTCCGAGAATTTCCGTGCAGCAAATTTGAGAGCACTCCACTTTGATTAAAATAATATTATATATAAATTACTATAATATTGGGAGCCCTCCACAAAGTATAAGATTACATAGACGCCTTTCCAAATCGGAAAATTCACGTGAATTCATATGAGTAGAATAATAATTATTTGTATAATATAATTATTGCGACAAGGAATAGCTGCCATTATTTATGGCTCTTCAATATGAGATGTACATACATCATTTATTTAATTCAAAATTGCAGGTATACAAAACTTGGATATATTTGCAAAATTGGACACAAATGAGGAAATAGTTATATCACTCACTCCAATAAACTTTCGAGGACCATTTCTTTTCATTTTTGGTGGAATATAAAATATTTATACAACTAAAAAAAGGGCATTAGAATTAAATGGCTGATACAAGGGAAATAATTAACCCTATCTCGAACTCTTTAATATAGTCTATAAATTATTAAATTTGTCTCATATCTGCCATTGATAGCAAGTGTTAGTTGAAATCGACCCAAAATGCACATGGGCTACTTGCTTTACTCTCGAAAATTTTCCATTATTTCTTGCGACCCACATTTTGGTAGTTGGGAAATTCATGATTAATGGGCTTTTAATTCTCTTGACTTTAGTTTATTTCTTGGAAATTTTTTTAATTAAAACCGTAATTTTAATTTGAGTCTTTATTTGTTATTATTTGCCTAATTAAGGCATCCACAACGCTTTCAATTATGCTGATCTATAGTTTTGCTTTTGCACCATTATTGTTGTATTTTTTGGCCCAATTATGTAGAGATTACACCCCCATCTAACCTCATTATTAATTTCGAACCAAAAATTTCTTTTTATCCTTTCTTATAGCACGTAGTATATTTTTTTGGTACTATTTATTTATTTAATTTTCTCGCTAAAAAGACATTTATGTTTCTTGGAAAGAATGGAATTAAATAAAAGATAAGGAGTTTGCATACGCGACGTACCTTACGAGCCAACTAGATACGGAAAATTAACGACCATTACAACTTGATCTAGCAACCACGATCCGATCTCTAAACGACTTAACGGTCAGGGAGTCGTTAGTCGACACGTATACCGGCTCCAACGTGCTTAAATCTAAACTAAAAATATATTTAGAAACAGATAAAAGCAACTAGCTAGCTAGACAAACATGCACACTAGTATGTATTATGCACTTAATTAATAAGTGCTATTTATGAAAAGACGCTAATTAGCTGGACTCATATCTGTTCGCTACAAAAGGCACTAATGCGGTGCTGGAACAGTTGAACAAATAAATTCTCAATCAATCCCAAACTCAATTTATTTTATATCATGTGAATATAACGGTGGAGCATATAATATGATTTTAACTACGTCATTTTTTAGAATAACTACGTTATTATTTTGAATTATGCCAATGTATAGTATATTAAGCATAGTTTCTGTGTCATAAATTGCGTGTCAACCTATAATTATGACGAAATCCTCTGTCTCAAATTCGTATTTCAATCGAATCCCAATCCAAAATTTTACATTTTATATTATTTTTTATAAAAATAAATATATTACTATAAAAATTGTACTGGCCTAATTTTGAAATACAAAACATGACACTCGAGTCGGATAGTAATAAATTTAAGGGGCCCATAACTACCAATAACTTACAACTCACGAAATATTTTAGCTGCTTCAACTCTATAAATTCCGTTTCACAACTTCACAAAATTATTGAGTCTCAGCCATTCACGTTTCATCGATTATTACACCAAAAAATAAGAAATAAAAAAATAAAAAAATTCTGCCCAATACAAATGAAGATGAAGCTTGAATCCAATGGCTTTCACGTTTCCAAAAGGTATTCTTTGTTTTTTTTGTTTTTGTTTTGAGATTTACGATTATACTTAAATACTAATTTATTTTCTACTAAGAGATAGTAAAAGCAATTGGAATGCACGTGCACTAGCTAATTACTCTCTTGCACTACAAAAATAGGTTAGAAGGGAAGGTCGCCATAATCACCGGCGGCGCGAGCGGCTTCGGCGAGACGACGGCGCGGCTCTTCTGCCGCCACGGCGCGAAGGTGGTGATCGCCGACGTCCAGGACGAGCGCGGCCGCGCCCTCTGTCGCGACATCGACCTCCCCGACCAGGCCTCCTACCTGCATTGCGACGTCACGAGCGACGCCGACGTCGGCGCCGCCGTCGACTACGCCGTCGCCACCTACGGCGGCCTCGACGTCATGTTCAACAACGCCGGCATCCCGGGCGGCCTCGACTTCGCCATCGCCGACGCCGACGGCGACAACTTCCGCCGCGTGTTCGAGGTCAACGTCCTCGGCGCGTTCCTCGGCGCCAAGCACGCGGCCCGCGTGATGATCCCGGCGCGGCGCGGCGCCATCCTCTTCACGGCGAGCGTGGCCTCGGTGGTCGCCGGCGAGTCGCCGCACTCGTACGCGGCGTCGAAGCATGCGGTGGTGGGGCTGATGAAGAACCTCTGCGTGGAGCTGGGGCAGCACGGGATCCGCGTGAACGCCATCTCGCCGTGCGCGGTGGCGACGCCGCTGCTGACGAAGACGATGGGGGTGGAGAAGGCGGTGGTGGAGGACATCATCTGCGCGTCCGCGAACCTCAAGGGGGCGGCCCCTACGGCGGATGACGTGGCGGAGGCGGCGCTTTACCTCGCAAGCGACGAATCCAAGTTCGTGAGCGGATTGAATCTGGTGGTGGACGGCGGTTACAGCACCACCAACCAGAGTTACAGTAGGGTTATTAAGAGTGTATTTTCCCCTAATTAACCTCTAATTTATTTTTATTTAATTTTTCATATATTAATTATATATATGTATGTGTATGTTTGTGTTTGTGTTTCTTATTTTCTATAAAATAAAAAGGGTTAATGTATTGAGCTTTCTGATTTAATTTTTGATTTATGCATGGCTGATTATCGAATTAATTAATGCATGAGTTAAAAAGTAGTAAAAACAAATAAAAATGTTTGTGTGCATGGTAATGTTGAATTTGAAGTACTGTAATAGATACAAACTGTCATCCTCAAATTATTTTCATTTCGATTGTTTTTTATATTTCAAGCAACTATCATAGGACTAAAACACATAATTTAATAATGAATATATATAAATATTAGTACTTGAATAAAATCAAAAATAGCAAAATAAATCGATACACATGGTGGTCATTGGCTAGGTGTACATGACACATATGCAATGGTCTGAATGAAATATAGCATGATAATTTATTTTTGGCGTTAAATAGATATTGACATGTAACCACATATATCCAAATATTAAATGCAGAACCATAATTGAAATTAGAAGTTGCATTTTTTTTTTAGCATGGTATCGAATTAGAAGTTAGTTTTACCTGAAATGATGATTTAGTGTTTGTATATATAGATGAAATATTCGCTCCGTCTGTGAAAAATTTGAACACTTTTTCATTTTTTTTAGTTCAGCAAAAAACATTCTAGGATGTGAGCCTTATATATACTAGTATATACTAATTCCTTTTACATTTTAAAAATTTCACTAAAATCCATTTTAATATTCAATTACTTTATATTCAATATTATAAAAATTAAAACTTATCTATAAAGATTTTCTTTGCGCTTGTGTCGGATAAAGAAGAATTGTATTGACTCATATACAAGAAATATTTATTCCGCAACATGTATTCTGACAGAATGGTACAAATACAAGCATTATTGAGTCAGCAAACTTTTATTTAATTTTCTCAGAGATAAATAAATAAATCTGCAAACGTTTATATTGAGGGAGACTTAACAAGAGTGTCGGCAGCCCCAATTACTTGTACAAATCCAAAGTAAAAAAATAGAAATAATTATCATAACATATTATGTACGTAGAAATAAATATATACGAAACTATATAAGAATAGATAGCATTATTTTTGACTCATGTAAATATTTGAATCATCAATACTTTTGACTGGTGTGAAAGCAAAAGGTATATAAATTAATTAATTAGATACAAAATTTCAGCGCTTTCAATTTTTAATTTCCTCAAACAAATGTTACATTGTACTCAAAAAATGTACTATTTGAATATTTTTGAATGTAACTAAAATATATATAAGTAAGAGTTGATAAGATTGAAGATATAGGAGCATAAGATAGAATTTCTATGTTGGAATTATTTAAAATAAAGCAAAATAATTCAATAATTGTGACATATAATGGGTGAGGCAACATTTGGAAAAATGCGGAGCATATCTTGACAGTTTGAAGATGGATTTGGGCATTAAATTGATTCAATTTTGGAGAGGACCCTTTCACGTATTTTGGGTCACTATCACGTATAAATGAGTCATAATTAATACTGCATCTACAAATACAGTTGTAATATTTTAATTTCGCAATTCGATCCTCGTGCTTGTGTTGATTTTTTCTCCTATCATTATAATATATGGCAAAAACTTGGGTGAGGCCGGCCACATAATGTGGTCGGGTCAAAGTGTCAATCTTTATGCAGAAAATTGTTAATCTATATGATTAAAAGCATCAATATTTAACATAATTATTTCACGAATAATAGTGTCAATTCTAAAAAGTGTCAATCTTTATACAAAAAAATGATAATCTACACGAATAAAAGTGTCAATCTGTTAGCCGGCCTCACGGTGAGCCATGGCTGACCCAAGTGTGCCCCAAAATTTATTAAGAGGTTATTTCATTGTAAATTCATAAATTTTTCTCAAATTTCGATTTTTCTCATAAACTATGAACTTTGATTCTAAATACATAAACTATTGATATTTTTGGAATTTTTCCGAAAATCAAATTATAACCAAAATTCTACTTATGTAGAACTCAACTTCGAGAATATGATAATATTTAACATAAAAAAATGACGTATGATTAATTGTTAATAAATGATGCGGTTATTTGTGTCTATCCTCTGTTAATTTTCAATTAGACTTCAAATTCACAATATTTCAATCTGATAGCCACTTTAAAGTATTTTTTACAGGATATTTTATCGACCATATCATTATAAAACACTTAAGGTTAATCGATTTGTATATTATGATTTTCAAAAAATTTAAAAAGAGTCAAATTTTAAAATTTTGACGCCCCATCGTTTTCAATTTGGCTAAAATTTAATTTCGGAGAAAATCTTGAAAAATTGATAGTTTGTGTATTTACAATCAAACTTTATAGTTTATGGGAAAAAACTGAAATTTGAGAAAAGTTTCCGAATATAGAGCAAAATAACCCTTTATAATTAAAATGGCCAAAACTAATTAAAATCCCCGAATAAGCTCGTCTAGGCGCTAGGCGGCATCTTGCCGCATGATTAATGCTTAATTTGCCTAGGCGTTAAGCCGACACTTCACCGATTTGGTTAATTTAAGCTTAATTAGTAGTCTACATGTGTGAACTAATCGATCTAGGCAAACTAAGCTGTTATATATACGTAATTTGGATGACTAGACAAATTTAAGACTAAATGTAATAATATTTCATATATTTCAATAAATATGGACTTTTGTAGCTGACCAGACAAATTTAAGGCTAAATATAATAATATATCATATATTCTAGCAGCTACGGATATTTGTAGACTAAGAAGTCTCACTACAAGAAAAATGCTAATCGACAATATAAAATAGACAACGGATTTAGTACTCGTGTTATTTATGAAGTTATAGACAACATATTGGCCTAAACTCGTTGTCTCTAATTTATTTTCTCTTACATTTTTAGTTCTTAACGGACAAAAACCTGTCTATGTGAAGACTATTGAATATCAAAACATTTATTATTTATTTTATTCATTGTAAGAAAATTATTTTGAACTAGTGGAAGTTGTTAGAAAATTTCATACATTGAAAACTCACGTCTGTAATTAAGAGGATGCATTTTAAGGTTGAAATAAAATCGGGTCATAAAATTTATTAACTAAAAAAAATATTAATATGTGCAATATTTAATTACTGGACAGTGTAGAGTATGGACTGGGTCTTTAAAAGGCAAGATTTTTTATTAAAAAATAAATAAAATCTAAGCCTTTTTTTATTTTGGGCCAGATTATATTTACAGAGGGTGGTTAATTAATCGACTTCAAACAGCTGGTTGGGCTTTTTCTATATATACATATATAGGTTGTAGTTACTAGTTAGTTGGCCTCTACTACCTATCTATCTATGTCTATCTCTATATAGACACGCACGCATCCAAATCTCCATTTTTGGGAATTGACGTTTCATACAATAATATTTCCCATGCATGTAATATTGTAGATATACACACACATCTATGTGTGTTGTCATTAACACAAACTAGTAAAATTAGGGGGGGGGGGGGGGGGGAAACCAATTCGAAATTTTTATTATATTTATGTGTTGTGTCTCCTATAATAATTTTTGTAGATAAATATATTGAATATGAAAATATTCCTAATACATGGCAATCATTCAATCGATACAATAAAAGATACAATGCAAAATTACAATAGAAAAATACAATATTTGATATAGAGACCTTAATTACACCTTATCCTAACATATATAGATCATTGACTTTGAAAATCATACAAATAATGTGGTTTTATTAAAATAAGAAAAAATGGTAACTGTCATAATTAGAAAGGACAAAAACAAATTATTTAAAAACTAAAAGTTGGCCGCTATGAGACCAACCCAGCCTAATATGAATTAATATTACGACTTAATTTGTTGTTCAATTTTAAAATATTACACTCCATCTCATTCCATTTAGCTTTTAATATAAATTTAAAATATAAAATATACAAGTATGTCAAATCGAGTGGAACGAAGATAAGTGATAGTAACGAAAAAGCAAATGAGAAAGACGTGTCGTCATAAAATGACAAAAAAGTTATCATATAATGACTTGGAATCATTTATTTCTAAAATGGTATCCCAAAATATAACTTATACTAGTTTTATGCATTTTTTTTAATAAATTTATGTTATAATGATTTAGTTTAATTTTATAATTATTTTCAAGGGTTCACACATCCTATTAGGGTTTATAATTATTTTTTACTCTCTCCGTCCCATTTAAATTGGTCTATTGTTTATTCAAATGGGTAGTATAAAATAATCAAACATGCCAGTTTAAATGGGACGGAGAAAGTAACATTTAATTTCATTTTTATTAGTATATTAGAGTTGATAAATTCAAAACTCAAGTATATAATTTTTAAAAAAATCAATCCCATCCCATCATATAATGCCTCAATAATTTTTTTTATTTCTATATATATACATATATGCACATGAGATTGGATCTTGTTGTCTCCCACAAAGGAAGCTGTGCACTCTAATCTCCTGCTGCATAAATGGCTAAAAGGTAATACTAATAATTTCAATCACTTGCAACAAACTAAACCTTGTTAATAATTTCAATATCTCTTCCAACTTCACCAATGCACAGGCTGGAAGGCAAGGTCGCCGTCATCACCGGCGGCGCCAGCGGGATCGGCGAGTGCGCGGCGGCGCTCTTCGTCCGCCACGGCGCCAAGGTGGTGGTCGCCGACATCCAGGACTCGCTCGGGGAGAGAGCGTGCCTCAACATCGGACCCCCCGAGGTGATCTCCTACGTCCACTGCGACGTCGCGGTCGAATCGGACGTGGCGAACACCGTCGACCTCGCCGTCTCGAGGTACGGCAAGCTCGACGTCATGTTCGCCAACGCCGCCGTCCCGGGCGCCCTCGACCCCACGATCCTCGCCGCCGACGCCGAGGACCTGCAGCGCGTGTTCGCCGTCAACGTGGTCGGCGCGTTCATGTGCGCGAAGCACGCGGCGCGGGTGATGATCCCGTCGGGGAAGGGGAGCATCGTCTTCGCCTCGAGCGTCGCCTCCGTCACCTTCGGCGGCGGGGTGCCCCACGCCTACGTGGCGTCGAAGCACGCGGTGGTGGGGTTGACCAAGAACCTGTGCGTGGAGATGGGGGCCCACGGGATAAGGGTCAACTGCGTGTCGCCGTTCGGGGTCCCCACGCCGATGCTCCTGGGGGCGGCCGGGTTCGCTGACAGGGCGGAGGCGGAGGGGCTCGTGGCGGAGATCGCGAATTTGAAGGGGGAGGTGGTGGGGGAGGATGACGTGGCGGAGGCGGTGATGTACTTGGCTAGTGACGAGGCCAAGTATGTGAGTGGGCAGAATATTGTGGTGGACGGAGGCTATAGCTTGACCAATATTGCACTGCGGGAGAGTGTTAAGAAATTGAAGAAGAATTCTTCTCCATAGTATTTTTTCCTTTCTTAAGAGTCTTTACTTGAAGTTGGTGTTGTGATTGTTTTGTCCCTATTGTAAGTGTAACAATTGTGCAATAAAAACGATTTTTCGTGATTTTTATTCATTTTTTCCTTCAATTTTTATATTTTAATATACCCACCAATCTAGTTAAGGTTTAATATTTATTTTTAGTATTAAGTTTCAATATTATTAGTTAAAAATGATAATTTACGATTTAATTCTCAAACTATTCAACTTTTTACAATTGCATTTCAATATACATATACTAAGAGAAATTTGGGGTAGGGTTATGTAAATCCTCTATAAATAGAGGAAATAAACCTTGTAAAAGGGGACGGAAAGTATTCGAATAAAATTCATACGCTTGCTCTGTGGATGTAGATCTCACAAAAGATCGAACCACGTAATTTTCTGGTGTTCTTTTACATTCTCTCTACGCTATTTAATTTCCCCAAGAAAATCAAAATTCAACACTGGATGTGGCCCAGAAGAAATAGAAGTGAAGCCCAATATCAAGCCCAATATCAAGCCCAAGAGAAATTAGGGGTAGGGTTATGTAAATCCTCTATAAATAGAGGAAAGAAACCTTGTAAAAGGGGACGGAAAATATTCGAATAAAATTCATACGCTTGCTCCGTGGATGTAGATCTCACAAAAGATCGAACCACGTAATTTTCTGGTGTTCTTTTACATTCTCTCTACGCTATTTAATTTCCCCAAGAAAATCAAGATTCAACAATTATACTACATGGAATAATAATTAAATATCTGAACTATCACCAAGACTAAAAATTATATTAGATCTAAGTCAAGTGAGTCAAAAGTTTCTTACTTTTCTCAAACGAATTTCAGGAACTTCGTTATGCAAGATGCAATTAAGAATGATCGATCAATGGAATACCCCTTTTATTTATTCATGATACGAAGGAAAAAAGAAATCTCAAACTCCAGATTAATTTGGAGGAATTGAATTGTGATACTGTTAATGCATTATGTACGTTGATGGAAACATTGCTAGTTTTACTAGGTTGCTTCAATCATCATTTCAGAACAAATCTTTCATCCTTTAGTTTTAAGTTATTTGGGCTTTGGGGGTAAAATAGATTATATTACTAATAAGTTTACTTTCTTTTCTTTTTTTTTTAAATAAAATAAATGAGGGCTATGAAGAGAAAAGTGGGGGCTATACGTATAGAATTTCTCTTACAAAGTGTAGTTGATCAATCGACTTCAATTAATAGTTTTTAGGATTTAATATATATACATATATAGGTTGTGGTTGGTTGGCCTCTATCTATATATTTTTTTAGGAAATATCAATATTTAGTGAATATTTTATTTACTACATTTATAATTTGTTTATTAGATCCAAATCTTTAATTTTGTGAAGGTTGGCATAACCTTCAAATGGGATGGTTAAGGTGTGATGGTTGATGTTTCCTTTTTTTTTTTTTTCTCAAAACTTAATTGTAGTATAAGTTTGGGCATTATTACTCGAGATGCTTTGGGAAAGTTTGTTGCGGCCGAGAGTTCATTGCGATAGTAAGATAGCTTGCGATGTCATTCTTTCTAATCCTTACGATTTCTCTTAATTTGAAGCTATGCATATATAGTTCAAAGTTGCAAGTTGATTATGGACTATGGAGTCTAGTAGTTTCTTCAAACCAAAACATGTTCGTCATGATGTCAATTTTGTGGTTCATCACCTTGCTAGGGTTGCTAGGGATTATCCTATCCCGTACGTGTAGGTCGAGTCACCATCTTTTGTGGTTGACTTTCCCAATTATCTTTAAGAAAAAAAACTTTATTTTTGTGTATTGACATTTCTTACAATAATATTTCCCATATGCATGCAATAGTATCATTTAGAACTCTCTCTCTCTTGTACGTGTGTTGACATTTAAACAGGCTATGAAACTAGCTAGGCAAAAAAAAAAAAAAGACTAATAAAAACACAATATTTATATAGACTTTAATTAAAAGTTATCTTAACATATCTAGATCATTGACTCGTTTTTTTGACGACGCAAGATCATTGACTTTTAAAATCATACTACAAATCGATCATCTGTTTTTTTTAAAAAAAATAAGAAAAAAAGGGTAATAATCTCAATTAGAAAGGGACAAAAACAATTATTTGAAAAATTAAAATTAGCCGCCATGGGACCAACCCGACCTAGTAAGAATCAAACTTAAATAAATATGTTTGCTAAATTTTAAACTACGACTTAGAAAGAAGCAGACGAGAAGCGTGTCATAAAATGGCAGAAAAGTTATTAGATAATGCCTCAAGAATCTTTTATTTCTCGTTGTTTTTTATTTTTATTTTTGAAGTGATATATGCACATGAGATTAGATCTTGTTGTCTCCCTCAAGTTCCATTTCCGCCACAGAGGAAGCAACGACCTTAATCTCTTTCTGTTTCTGCATCAATGGCGAAAAGGTAATTTAATATACAACAAAACCTAGTTAATTATTTCAATATCTTTTATAACTTATATATAACGTACAAATTCGCAGGCTGGACGGCAAGGTCGCCGTCGTAACCGGCGGCGCCAGCGGAATCGGCAAGTGCACGGCGGAGCACTTCGCCCGCCACGGCGCCAAGGTGGTGGTCGCCGACATCCAGGACTCGCTCGGGCAGAGAGCATGCCTCAACATCGGACCCCCCGAAGTGATCTCGTACGTCCACTGCGACGTCGCGGTCGAATCCGACGTGGCGAACGCCGTCGACCTCGCCGTCTCGAGGTACGGCAAGCTCGACATCATGTTCGCCAACGCCGGCGTCCCGAGCTCCGCCGCCCCCACGATCCTCGCCGCCGACGCCGAGGACCTGCGGCACGTGTTCGCGGTCAACGTGGTCGGCGCGTTCATGTGCGCGAAGCACGCGGCGCGGGTGATGATCCCGGCGCGGAAGGGGAGCATCGTCTTCACCTCGAGCGTCGCCTCCGTCACCTCCGGGGACGTGGCCCACGCCTACGTGGTGTCGAAGCACGCGGTGGTGGGGTTGACCAAGAACCTGTGCGTGGAGATGGGGGCCCACGGGATAAGGGTTAACTGCGTGTCGCCGTTTGCGGTCCCCACGCCGATGCTCATGGGGGTGATGGGGTTTGCTG
Organism: Mentha longifolia; assembly: GCA_001642375.2. NCBI lineage: Eukaryota > Viridiplantae > Streptophyta > Magnoliopsida > Lamiales > Lamiaceae > Mentha > Mentha longifolia. Next base: position 6,380,906 of record CM038117.1, read on the forward strand.
ACAGGGCGGAGGCGGAGGGGTTCGTGGCGGGGATCGCGAATTTGAAGGGGGCGGTTCTGAGGGAGGATGACGTGGCGGAGGCGGTGATGCACTTGGCTAGTGACGAGGCCAAGTATATAAGTGGCCAGAATATTGTGGTGGGCGGAGGCTATAGTTTGACCAATATTGCACTGCGGGAAAGTATTAAGAAATTGAAGAATTCTTAGTGTTTTTTTCTTCTTAAAGAGTCTTAATTTACTTCAAGTTGTGATTTTTCTGTTTTTCAAGTTTGTTCTTCTCTATTCTCGTTACAATGTACCAAAACTATAGTAAAATTGACTTGTTTTTTTTCCTTCTAATTTCTCAATAATAATATTAATTGACTATGGTTTACAAATTTAATTATGATTTATTATTTCTTTTTCGTATTTAATTTCAATGTTAGTCTGTTAAAAAATAAAAATAAAAATGCTAAAACAAATTATATTCTTAATTAAATTAATTGAATTATTGTTAATTAGTATAGTATTATTAGAATTTAATTGAACATCTAATACAAATCTTCAATTATTATTTAACCTATATCTAATATATTTCTCTCATTATAATTAAAATAATAATAATAATAATTATTATTATTATTATGGTTATTATTAGTATCATAATCAACCGTCATTTACATCCCACTTTTTGTAAGCTGCCACCTCCATTGCTCTACCACAACCCGCCCATCATCCACATAGTCTTTGTTAACGTCGACTGCCGGTGAGTTTCCAAGTAACCAGATTACATGATCGTGTTTTATTGAAGAGATCGATGCACCGATGGTGAGTGAATACCGATGAGCGCAGTTCGGTGAATCGTGTAATTGTTTAAATAGCCTGATGGTTGCAGTAGCTAGGTCCGGCCGATGAAAGTATTGGTGGCAATTGTAATCGTGTAATCTTCAAGCAGTTATGATTTGGAGAAGGGGGAGGAAGGTTGTGGTGGTGATGACATGAGATTGAGGGAGGTAGAATTTTTTTTCAAACTAGAATGGATCGGAGAAGAGGCGCCTAATTATGAACAAGGGTAAACTGCAAGATACTACCTTGTGTTTTGGAAAACTTACACGAATTCCCCTTGTGTTTTATAATTTGTATAAAATACCCGCGTGTTTAAAAAAACCCTGTACGATTAACCCAAACCGTGAGCACATATCGTCGTTTCCTCACTTTAGCATTATTTTATTCAATTTTTTCGATTGTTTTATATTTGAATACCTTAAAAATTAATATTGCAATCATTAAACTTCCAAAATTTTAAAAAATTAACACTCGATTTGTCATATTATTCATTTTTTTAAGTTTAATGGAAAAATTGCAAATCGAGTGTCGATTTTTATAAATTTTGGAAGTTTAATTATTAAAATATTAATTTTTAAGGTATTGGAATATAAAACAATCAAAAAAATCGAACAAAATAATGCTAAAGTGAGCAAACGGCGATATGTGCTCACGGTTTGGGTTAATCGTGCAGAGTTTTTTAAAACACGTGGGTGTTTTATACAAATTAGAAAACACAAGGGGATTTCATGTAGGTTTTCCAAAACACAGGTAGTATCTTGCAGTTTACCCTTATGAACAGAGAAAACATGGTCGATTTTTTTATTTTATTTTTTATTTAATCCAACATTTTCAGTGTAGAGGGGGAGGGATATGGGGAAAGAAGAAACATGGTTAATTTTAATTTCTTTTTTTTTTTAATCTATTATTTTAAATTCACAAACATAGAATGCATGAATAGATCTCGATCGTACATATGGGCTCATGTATTCTTAAATCTGGAAAATAATTATGTGTCCGAGGAAGAGATGCAGCGGCAACAGTTGGTAGCAGTGTCATAGAGGGCTAAAAATGAGGAGGGTTGGGGTGAAATGCAGTCATTAGCCCATCGATGAAGAAGAAGATGGGTGCATCAGTTGCAGTGCGGGGTTTGTTGGGAGGACTAGTTTTTATTTCTTTTAATCTTTTAATTAACTGTATATTAATTTCATTAAGGGTAATTTAATAATTTCTCATGAAAAGTAGCTATTTTTTTTTTTTTTCTCAAAAAAATTATCTTCCTTTGACCATTTTCACTAATACTAATTAGAATGAATCAAGCATATTTCTTTTGGGTCCATTAATTTGATGGGCCATCCGCCATATACTTAATAAAGAAGGTCCAATTAAAAACCCTAATCGTCTTAAAAATATAAAATCCCCAAATCACCTCCGATCACTCCACTCAAAACCCTAGAAAAACCTCTAAGACCGCCGCCGCCGCCTCCGGAATCTGCCGCCGCAATGGGTCGCGTTCGCACGAAGACGGTGAAGAAGTCCTCCCGCCAGGTGATCGAGGGGCACTACTCCAAGATGACCCTGGACTTCCACACCAATAAGAAAATCCTCGAAGAGGTCGCGATCATCCCGTCGAAGCGCCTCCGCAACAAGATCGCCGGATTCTCCACCCATTTGATGAAGCGGATCCAGAAAGGCCCCGTCCGCGGCATCTCGCTGAAACTGCAGGAGGAGGAGCGTGAGCGCCGCCTGGACTTCGTGCCCGATGAATCGGCGATCAAGGTCGATAGGATCGAGGTCGATCGGGAGACACTTGATATGCTGGAGTCGCTCGGAATGAAGGATCTTCCAGGTATTCAGATTAGAGAGGATCAGGGCGCTATCGCGGCCGCGCCGCCGATGAACTTCGGCCATGGCGGCGGCAGGCGATACTGAGAGATACTAGTTAGTCCTCTTTGGTATACTACGTTTCGTTTTTCCCTAAGCAGGGGATTTTTGCCTTTTGATAGAAAAATATGCGTTGCTGAGGTACATTACATTTTGCTACAATCTTTTTTAATTACTATCGCATTTTCTTTTTCTCGTAAAATTGATTGAAGTTGTGTTCTTTGATTTTGTTGCATTTTCATTGAAGTTGTGCTTTTATATTTAGGCTTTAAAATTGATTGAATTCATGAACCTTATGATGTCGCTAAATATTGTAAATTCTGTAGCAATTGATAGTTTTCTGAATTATGCTGTACATCTTGAAATTAGATGATCAGTTTTGCAGAATTGGTGCAGTTGTGTATTTTGCTTTAATTTGTTCCACGTTTTCATATAATAGTTGGTCAATTTCTACATATTCAATTCAACATAGGCAGTTTCAGATTTATTCAGTCATATTCTACCCTTCTTTAGAGTACAATAAAATAAATGAGGGAACTAATGGGAACCTACCAAAATAGGATTCAGATGTCTTTGCACCATTACATCACAATTTAGAAAGAGAAAATTGCTCTAAAATACACAGCTTCGCTTGTATTTTGGTTTTGCACATCTTTAAAATATATCTATAAATATATTTTGTCGATTTTTTTTCCTTTTTCTAATTTAGCCAAATTTTGTGTTGATATAGAAGTTGGAAGTGTTAAAATTATTTCATTCACATAAGTGAGGAAATTAAAATTTCGCTAATCATTTGACAAATTTGATTTTTATATCAACATCGTGCGCAAAATAAAAAACAATCGAAATGATATTTATTTACAAGTAGAGTTTAAAGTGCTAGAGAGGTTAGTGTATTATTTTGGCAATCATCCCATTTACAAAAGATTAATTAAAAAAACAAGAACCCAGTATTCAACGTTTTAAAAGGTGTAAGAAGTTCTTTTTGGTGTAAGAAGTTCGGAAAAGAATTCCGAAACTAAGTGAAAATCCAAATGGGCCAGGCCTTATCACCTTTCTTGATGAAATCCAGTTCCATAAAAATTTACACTAATATATAGTATTTATTATTTGGGTAATTTTAAACACAACACCCAAATTTCTCCACAAAGCCCCCTAATAAAATAATAACTATAATATCAAGAAGTGTACTAATATACCCTCACAGCCCCGTCCAAACCATACGTTTGTTTATCAATCTGTTTTTCAATTTTTGTTTATCTTTTCCTTTTCTTTCATCATCCTCCTTCCATTTTTCCTACTCCTCACTCAGCCCCTCTATCTTTCTTTTTCGGATTTTTTCCTATCTTTTTTCCTCCAAATAACGAAACTAATTTTTTTATGGGTTCTTCACCCTTTGAGATCGAGAGAAAAAAAATTTATTTTGCACTTTTGGTGAACTCAGTTAAAGCACTAGTAATTAATCTCTCTCAATCGGGTCTTTTTTTGCGGCTTCAACATTAATCATATGTTTCCTTTCTTCTCTGATACTCGTCTTTTTTGAAAGACTTTTGGGTTTAATCCCAAAACTAAGTTTAACAAACATAAAAATATAAAAATTTAAAAACTCTAAAAGTTGAGCAAATAAAGCAAAATAATAGGCGCACAAAATAGAATTCTCAACTTAAACAATTGGAGATTTGACGCCAAAGATATGATAAATATTTATGTAATTCTGGAATGTTGGTTTGGTTTCATTCAAGTATACGATCTGCGTGAATTCATCTATTTTTATTTGTTTAATATTGGGGGCTGTAAGGGTAAATCAGTGCATTCATTAGTATTTTTATTATTATTTTTAATTAGGGGGCTGTATGGAGAAATTTGGGGTTGTGTATAGAATTACCCTATTTTTAATTCCTTTTATTATGCTCTAGGCCCAACACAAATTGAGGCCTCATTAAATTTTTAAGAGTTTATTTCTAATTATTTTTTTCTTTATTATGGATCTTTTTGATAAGGAAATAAAAATGAGACCCACTATAAATGGCAGTGACACATTGAAGGCCACACCATCTCTTTAATTGATCTTTCTTGTTTCAATGTCTATAATTTTGCAATATATAATAGTATATAATAATTATTATCAATTGATAGTGATTTCATTGATAATTTGATATGATGCATACCCACAAAACCACTATAATTAGAAAAATTGTTGTCGTAGTGGTAACAAATTAGTAAGAAATAGAAAGTACAGTCACTAATTAATGGCCCAACTTAGTACAATTGGTCTATGATTTTAACCAATATTGTGACAACTTAGTACAATTGGTCTAGCATTTACTTAGTCTTACTGTCACCGTTCTTATTATTTGACGCGCACAATAATTTTTTGTAAATTCAATGATGTGATGAATTGAGAAACTTTGATGTTACTTTTTAGTAGGATGTCAATTTAGGCTGACGATTTGAATGGTTCCGAAAAAAACAAAAAGTTACATAGTAGTAGTAGGATCGAAAAATTATACCCCAAAAATAAAATAATTTGATAGGGTCAATTGAAAAAAATCCGAGTCTGATATGACTAGATCAAAAAGTTCATAGATTGGTCTGAAGGGTTAGCCATGTATCAAAATTTATATGGATTGGTCCGAAAAGTACTTTGTTTATAAATTTGACAATAAGGTTGTGTTTTTGATTATTATTGAATTTTTTATATTTAAAGCTATAATCATCGTATTCAATTCTATGTGTTTTCCTCAAAACAATTAATGGAAATAGAAATAAAAATTAATATTTAGAAGGAAAAAAAATGCATGTTGAATTTTTAACATTTACGAAATTATTTATTGGATTTCACACAACTACGTGTTGAAATGATTCTCATTTTTGTATCTCTACGAGATCAAATATAAAAACATGACATATTTTTATTTTAAAAATTTAACAGTCACTGAAATTTATACATGCTAACTGCTTTTTCCGGAAACATTATAGTTCAACGAGCTAGCCCGAAAATCGGAGGGTTGGGATTAAGGCCAAAAAAAATTTATTGATCTGACCAGCCCAGAATATAACTTGAACCCGATAAAGTTGACCCGAAAGCCAAATGGGTGATCCTTGCTATTTTATTTTTTAATTATTGGCGAACTCGTGCTGTCAGTGTGTATTGGCGGATAATAATTTATGTAGAATATCAAATTTCTAAAATAGTATATATACGTGATCGTTTTTCTTTTCTTTCTATTTTGTTTTTCATTCTTTATCTTTTTGCACTTGATTGGATATGGCCCTATTTATCCTTGGTTTAAATCCACCTGCTGCAACTAACTTTTGGAGACAATTTTCCGAGTATAAATGAATTGACAAATTATTTTTATATTATTTAGAGAATCAATGAACTCCGAAGTTTTATGTATTTTACTAATATTAGGATTTTTTTTTTTTAATAAAAGGATATGTTTAAGTTTGTTGATCACAATTATTGAAGCAAAAGTTTGAACAGTTTTTATATAATTGATTTAGAATTGAATATATTGAAGCTGACTTCGTTAAAGTTCTCATATAGTATTTCTAAATTTTATTTCTGAATTAAATATATGACCCCTGAATAAGATTTTCTCATATTATTTTATCAATTTTTAAATTTAGTGGAGTATTAATTAGATACACAGCTACACTGCAATAACTAGTAGTACTTCGTATCCATGGTCATCTGCGATTTTAAAACTAAATCCTGCATTAAAAACCACATAGGAAAATGCAACAATAAATTCATTACTGATGGGGTTGCTTTATAAATCATCATTTAATTTATTTTGCAGGAAATTTAAATGAATGTTACATAAAATTAATAAAGAAGTGGAAAGGAAAATTTAACGCTTAATTCTGTTGAAATTTGAAATAATTCCATAACATTAATTTTCGTTTTCATCATAATAAACTAATTATGTCCTTTATTCATGCTTAATTAACTGTAAGATGATAATTTATTTTATTTTATTTTTTTCTTGAAAAGGAGAACATTTTTAGTTGCTGAGACAAATGTAAATTTTAATACTAATACTGTGGGGTAACATGAGTTAATGTTGTAGTAGAAATGCAAAGGCTTAAATGAGAGGAGGTTGAGATTTATATCAACTATCATAAATATTCAATACAGCATTTGTTAGGCCAGCCTTTTTTCTTCACTGATTTTTAATTTATTTTTCTTCTTTCAGGCAACCTTTTACATGTTTAGCCATAAAATCTAAAACATATATTTATAGGGCATAATTTTTTTATTTTTTTATTTTTTTTCAAATCGGACAAATGTTAGATGTTAGATTAGTTGTTAGTGCACCAAACTCCCAAGAACTCCAAGATATCTCCAAGCCACCTTATATCTCCCTTAAATTCATCCCCAAAGAGAATCGAACCTGGGTCACTCATTAAAGAGAGGAGCCCAGTGGCCAAGTGCGCTAAGTCGTCTGGTTTTATAGGGCATAAATTAGTGCTTGTTCTTAAAAAATAGTGGGCACACTTAATATGTTCACGGATGACCTCACAATGTCACGATTAGAGGTGCCCATCGGAACCGAAACCGAACCGGAACCGTTGGTTTTTAACTGGAACCGGGCGGTTCCGGAACCGAACCGGAACCAACCCGAGGAACCAGTGGAACCGACAGTTCGGTTTCGGTTCCGAAAGTTTGGAACCGGGAACCGTCGGTTCGGAACCGAAAAGAACCGTTTTTTTTTTTTATAAATTCTAATTTTATTGTATGTTTCAATATTATACTTATATTTGTATACTTAGTTGATGTAACATTTGATTACTGATTAGTGTGTTATATTTTTTTATATGGAAATGTTTATATTTGTGAAGTTAAATAGTTTTATCATTTAATTTATAATTCATAATTTAATAAGCTAAAATAAATAAGACTAATAGAAAAAAATATCTTTAAATTAATAATAAACAATATCACGTGATGATGAAGAATTGAAGATGACAATTTACATAAAAGATGTCATATTGTCATCAAAGTGAAATTAATTGTAGATGCTTGTAAGTACAAAAAAAATTATGAAAAAAATATTAAGTATAAATAAAATTTATACACATAATAATTATTATTAAGTATAATATTAGTAATAAGAACAAATGGGATGAGGTCTTTGAACATGATCCAATCTGTACCACTAAAGCAGAAACCGACACCGATGCCTCTGAAGAAACGAATGATTTCGACGACGATTTCAATTTCGACAATATATAGTGGTCTATTAAAATGCTTAGACGAGTCCTCTTTTTCCTTACAGAGGTTTTAACGAGGTTCGGCCGTTGGAATCGACATGTGATATCCAAGGGTTTAGGATTAATAAATAAAATTTTTTAAACAATCTCACTCTCAATTATTTTTTTACATTTTATAATTTGAATTGTCTTACAATTAAAATTAGATCCATAAACAAATAAAAAATAAAAAAATCGGTTCCTATCCGGTTCCGGAACCGAACCGGAACCGTCGGTTCTAGGGACCGGAACCGGAACCGTTACTGTTCATGTTCGGTTCCGGTTCTGGCCTTGGAACCGGAACCGCCGGTTCGGTTCTGGTTCGGTTCCGGTTCCGGAACCGTGGGCACCTCTAGTCACGATTAATAATTTTTTCATTTAAAGTTTAGTCTTTTTATTGGAGTTATTTTTTATCGGGTTTATTTTTAGGTGATATATTTATATTAATTTTTCCTTAAATATAAATATCACCACGTCAACCGTAAATATATTAAATATGACTATGTTAGGTATATTTAATAAGAAAATATTCAATAGTTGAAAAGGTGATGCAAATTTTTACACAGCCAAACGAAACGGCTTTTAATTTAAATTTTAAAAATCATTAAGTGTATTTACGGAAAAACTATCTATTTAGTTAATTATGACCAGGGTACATAACACAAAATTGTGTGTGAGGTAAGTGTAAGTCTGAATTTATACTTTTTCTAATAAAATAAAAATAGATTGAAATTTGAATAAAAAATAAATAGATTGAATTTATATTATCAAAATTAATGTCGGTAAAATTATTCAGCATTAAATCTTGAAATTTTCTTGCAGCTCTGCATCATATGGTGGAACTTTAAATGTTGTACGTTGAAATGAGTAAAGTAAAAATATTATTACATTTGCTGTTGTTTGTACCAAGTGATGTATTGGCCAACTGTGATGTCTTTTTAGGTTTATTTATTATTTATGTCAATGTACTTATTAATCATTAACATATATTCCTTTTTATTCCATTATAATAGAATTAATTTTAATTAAATTTAATCTAATATGATATTAAAATAGCTCTATTAAAATGAGACAGGGAGAATATATTTTTGAGTTCAATTAGGCATAAAATTCTAGACCGAAACTGTCATAAATTCATTTTCTTAACAATCGTGCCATGTAAATTCAGTATAATAATTTTTACAGTGTAGTTTAGATGGTAGAACTAGGGTCTCATGATCAGAATGTGAATTTAAAATCCATAAAGGAATTCACCTATTCATAAATCTTGGTAAATAAAATAACTAAAAATTAATCTAGAACTTCTCAAAAAAAAAAAAAAAAAAAAAAATCTTGAAACTCATTTGCGTTCTTATTTTCTTATGAATTTAACAATTCAATTTCTCCACATTTCATTCATGAAGTAACATGGTTTTTCATACTTTCCGGTGATCATCAATTATGGGCTTTTATTTCATGCAAAGAAGTGGCCAACTTGTTATCAATTAATTAATTAATCAAGTGTCTTCCCTATTTAATCTTTCCCTCATTATAAATTGAACTTATTCTCAAATTCAACCTTAACATAAACTAAAATTAAGTAAACCATTACTTTATTGACAATTAAGATCTTGGAATCGAAGAAATCACCAAAAATATATATATGTGCACTTCTGAGAATTTAATGGTTTGGGCCGATCTCCTTTTACTTTTTTATTTTTATTTTTCCTTAAGTCAATTGAAAGATACTCCTCAAGATGATCGTTTAAATGCAATATATATTATACCTTGTATGGAATTTTAAAAGCCCATTCATACAAAAAATATCTTTTAATTTTATGTCAGATGCCATTAAATATTTGTACTATCAACACGCTACACCTGTTACATATCGCTGACTAATAATTTTAAATAGTAGTATAGCCCAAAATATAAGAAATAGAACTATCTTTTTTTGTTCATCTATCCATTTAAAAAAATATTAATAAATCAAAAATTAAAAAATTAAAATTAAAATAAAAACTAACAAATTGAATAAATTGAAGTTACGAATGTTATATATCTATATAACTATCTAATATAGTGTAATACTAGGCTAGGAGATTCAAATCCTCACACTTCCAACGTTTGATACGACGAAAAAAAATGAAGAAAAAAATAAAAGAAATAGTGAGTGAAGAACATGTCTTTAACTATTAATGTGCATTATTATTTACTGTGTTATATGGTATTTTCATTGACAGATTCTTTTCACCAGAACAATTGTACAATATTTCTGCTCATGCTTTTAATACAATTCCAATTTTGTGCATAAAATGAGTTAATGACCAATAAATTCAATAAAGAAAACTGTGAAGGATACAGTCCTATTAATCTGTGAAGGATACTCCCAATATTAATTTGCATTAAATATATATATATATATATATATATATATATATATATATATATTGCAACTCATCATAAAATGTTGCATTTTATGCACAAAAGTATTGTATTTTTATCATAAAATGTTGCATTCTCATAATGATGCATTATACGCATAAATATAATATAAAATAAAATAAAATAATATATTTTATTATGCAAATTCTCATGATAATGCATTATATGCATAAATAATATAAAATAATATATTTTATTATGCAACATTTTATGATGGGTTGCAGGTTTCAAGTAATAATTAGTTTTCATATGATCTACTACCTATATATATATATTATACATACAAACAATTTAATATTTTTAAACGCAAAGTAAGTTTTTAATTATTATTTCTTGTTCTCTAAAAAAGTTCTTGATAATTTCATTCTCAATTAACTTGACTTATAATTTTAGTAAATGGTAGGTAATTATTTATTCAGAAAAAAAATGGTAGGTAATTTTTTTTTTCTCCAAATGGTAGGTAATTATGTGATTAAATTTTCAACCTGTAAAAAATTCTCTCTCTCTCTCTTTATTTTTTTTTATTTTTTTATGTTGTAAGCTTAAAATGTGTTTAATTACTTGAAGTAGACAATAATCTTAATACTTGGACGAAACTAAATAAACGTGATATATTAGGACTACTCATACCACGTCGTCACAATCATGGCCCCAGTTTTATAACCTACTTTTGGAAAATTAAATAAATAGAGTATACTGTCTTTGCACATTCAGCACAATTATATTAACAATGAGGGGCCATTATATTAGTTTTTTATTGATTTGTCATAAATCTGGAAGGCCTACGTGATTAAAGGATAATTACAATGAATTTACTTATATATAAGGAAATGTCTTGCTTTAGTTCGTGTTATAGGTTTTTATTTTAGAGGCAACAACAAATATACCCACTTAGAGGATAAAAAGCAAAAATTTGACCAAAATATAATATTTACACAAATTTTGCCCACTTTTCAAAAGTGGGACAAAAGTACCCTTATAGAAAAAACAAAAAAGAACCCTCCCAATCTCTCTCCCTCAACCCACGACTTCCACTCTCAATTTATCCTGCAACTGAACAAACACTCCCCCCACTTTTTCTCTCATCCTTTACCCTTAACCCTAGAAAACAAAAGCAACTCGAGCCGCCGTTCTCCGTCGAAGAACTACTGCCGGTCGCCGAGATTTCACGAGGGAAACCGCCAAATTAGCCGTCCGAGAGATTTTACTAGCCATGGCAAAGCGAAGAACAAAAAGAAATCGACCTAAAACAGACGCCACAGGGCATCCCGATCCGCCGCGGTTTGAAAATCCGGCGACATAACCAGAGAACCCCAAACCCAGCAGCTGCCATTTCGTAGATTCAGAGGTAAGTTATGATTTTCTTGCGCAGTAAAATTTCTGGAGGTTTACAGGCTTGGATTGAGGTTTTTGATTTAGGATGTAGTGTATTATGTGCATATTGTGTGATATTGTGTGCTTTTATGTGATTATCATCACATTTTGGATAAAAATCAGTGGATTACACAAGATAATTTCAGTGTTTAGTGTTTGAATGGTTGAATAAGGCTTTAAAATATGTCGTGTAGTGTATTATACTGCTTTCAAAATGATTGTGTAGTGTATTATACTGCTTTCAAAATTATTAAGAAATTGAGTGACGATTATGGTTAGAATTCATGATATTTCTTATCATATGGAGTTATTTTTCTTATCACATACAGTCATTTTCATATGAAACATTTTTTAACGATCATTCTCATTTATTAACATTTTTTTGTTGAATTTTGTTGTTAGAATTTTCCAGCATGAATTCGTTGTAAGAATTTTCTTTTTTCTAATCACATTCGATATTTTTTTTGTAACATAATAAGAAATTTCTTTTTACTAACTATATTGAATCTTAGAATTATTTTATATATTTAGAATCTTTGATGATTATAGTTAGAATTCATGATATTTCTTATCTTATGGAGTTATTTTTCTTATCACATATAGTCATTTTCATATGAATCATTTTCTAACGATCATTCTCATTTATTAACGTTTTTTTGTTGAATTTTGTTGTAAGAATTTTTCAGCATGAATTCGTTGTAAGAATTTTCTTTTTTTCTAATCAAATCTAATATTGGTTAGAATTTGTGTTTTTTCTTATCATATGGATTTAATTTCTTATCATGTATAGTTATTTTTGTGCATGTATTCGTTTGTAAGAATTTCTAATTTTCTAACTACATCTAATTTTTGACTGAAACATGGTAAGAATTTATTGTTTTCTAACTATATGGAAACTTAGTAATTTTCTTTTGTTTTTGCAGCATATGGCATCCTGTCATCGCCTCATAATGGATGTTGCAAATTACCCATGCGGGTCTGGTCAATAGAGTATAGTTGGCGCATCTATTTCAGATTTTGCTGATGAGGATGATATATCCATGCCATCAGAACGTACGGTTACGGGTTCAAGGATAGCATGGTTTCAGCAATTCATGCATATCACTTGAAGAATTTTCTGAATTTCAGCAATTCATTACTATACGCTTTTTCAAATATCATTTTTGATAGTGAGAATAGAACTAATTCTTACTATATTGCAGCATGTTGAATATAAGAATTCATTCATTTTCTAACTATGTGTTATAAGAATTCAGCAACATCCTCCACGAGCTTCTTGTGGTATTCCTCCAGAAGCACTTTCATTCTTATTATATAATTCTTATTATTTATTATGTGATAAAAATTTATATAATTATGGGAACCATAAGAATTATAAAATTCTTACTATAAACAAATAATAAACATGATAAGAAACCTACAATTCTTATAATTTATTAAGTGATAAGAATTTACATAATACTTTGACCGATAAGAATTGTATAATTCTTACTACGACACGAGATAAACATGAATAAAAAATATGTGATTTCTTATCATATGTGTTGCATTAAACATTACAATTTTCATAGATTGAATTTGGAGGCAGCTCGTGAGGCGCATACGGGTCGAATGAGACCGGTCCGAGCTTCAGGCTGCTAACCAGGGCATACTCCTCCCTCAAAAACTTGAGCACCGTATCACCGATTTTGAAAATAGAGAAGTAAGGTCGAAGTCTGGCAAACCATGAAATGAAGCTGAAGCACATGCGGTGTCTTCAACATGACTTCTCTTTGATATACCCACTCAATCTTGCACACAATAATAGAAACATGAGGGCAACGTAAGAAAATTGTTAGTAAATCATAGTAAATTTTCTCACATTAGGTTAGAAATTTATATTTTCTAACCATTGCCTGCATTTTTCTAATATAACCAAAAAAAATTTCTTACAACATGATAAGAAATTATATATTTCTTACTATTTGATATCATGCTTAGATTTTTCCAACCAAGATACACATATTGTTGTCTTTTCTTATCAAATTATTGTCTTTCTAACTGCAATGTTTCATTTTCTTACCAAATTATCAAAATTTCTTATCAAGATATATCAAAAAGACACTAATCCAAGGAAATTCGAATACCATTTCAAACACTAAATCATTGTACTTTCTTATAAAATTGTTTAACTTTCTAACTATAACGTGTCGTTTTCTTACGAAGTTCTCATAATTTCTAATCTCAGATAAACTCTAATCCTCGGAAATTCGAACAACATTTGAAGAATAATGCCATGTTTATAATCCTAATATAACCATTCAAACACTACATCACTGAAATTATGTTTCAGAATCCACAAAAAATTACCCAAAATAAAAGGCATAGCACATATTCAAATTGTGAAACCCTAGATAATGCACACAAAATCACAAATTGTGGTTAGAATCGCACAAATATCATACAATGTCCACATTATCTCCTACATCCTAATTTGAAAACCCTAATTCCAAAATTGTACTCAAATGCCACATTCAAGAAAAATATCAGATTTTTATCAATTTATCCAACATAACAAAGTAAGAAAAAAAAACAGATTCTTACATATCGTAAGAATTTTTTAATTTCTTACATTTTCTAACTCTTTTCTTACTTATTATTTCGTAAGAACTTCGTATTTTTTAATTAGTAAGAATCTTTGAAATAATAACCGAAGTTTTTAACCGAACGTGACAGAGACCATAAGAATTTAATAAATTCTTATCAAAATATAGTAAGAATCTTCGAAATTATAGTAAGAATCTTTGAAAATTACAAACATTAATTCATAAAATTCTCATCACTAAATAACTACAATTAAAACTATTCTGCAAAAAATAAAAAATTAAAAAGAAATCACATATTGCATCTTATGAAAACACATATACAAATGAAAATTCTACAGAATCACGTTGGCTACAAAAAAAAAAAAGAAAAAAAAAAAGAAGAATAAAAAGGAGAAGAAGAGAGGAAATAAAAGAAAAGAAAATGAAGAAGGATTACATATCATTCCAAAATTGACAAAAAATGACAGAAAATGCACAAATCCACCAAAACCAAAACCAAACATAAATTGAGAAAAATGCTTCAACCAAAAAAAAATTAGACATCTACTCAAATCTAATGTGATAAGGGTTGTACAGAAAAGTGGTGCCCAGAGAGGAGACCTTGGTGGTTCCAGCTTCAAAGTTCAACATATCTGCATCCAAATCTGAATCTCTGTTCGAGCGACCAGCGGTTCGAGTGGCGTCCGGCATCGATCGGCGAGCAGCGAGCAATGTAGATTCCTTTAGTTCCACTTCTTTGGGGCTGCTAGGGTTCGCCGCCGGTCGGCGGCGAAGAAATATGAAGCATTGGGGAGGATTTCGCTGTAATGGTGTTTGCTAGGGTTTTAGAGAGGATTTCGAGCTGGAGCTTTTAGAGAGAGAGAGAGAGAGTGAAAGATTGAAATTAAGAAATTCTCTGCAAATATGTAAGAGAAGAAGAAAGAGAAGAGGGTAATTTGGGAAAGTCACACAAAAAGTGGGCAAAATTTGTATTTTATTATGTGGGGGACAAAATTTGTGTTTCTTATCTCTAAGGGGATATTTTCATACATTTCCTCTTTATTTTAAGGTCAGAGTGAATAATTTGGATACGATGATATGTTTTTCGTCACAATGCAAAAAATAATTGTATTTATGTAATGATTTTATTTCATCTAACTCAATTTTGAGAAATAAGATGTGTGCGCTTTCAATACTTCAATTTTCGAGTTTTTATTTTTAGGAATCATTATATTATGATGTAAATCAATAAGGCGATTAAAAAAAAAAAATGGGAGAGTTTTTTTATTTTATTTTAAATCCCTTGTCCATGAAATAGGTGAACATTTTTTCTTTTCTTTTTTTTCTGTCGTCCACCAAACACGTGAACAATTATTTTTGAATATATGTTCCATATCCATAATTTCCTTTTCACCCTACAAATTCAAGGATGTGTTTACCTTTTACACATCTATTTAGAGGGATAAATTATGATAATATAACGTGGTATAAGTTTATAACAAGTAGGGGACCCACAATTTTATACTTATATCCGTCTCGCCGAAGTTGACATGTTTGTTAAATATATGTGAGGTAAAAAAACTAATGAAACGTGTCAACTTCAGCGAGACAGATGTAGTACTATATTTATTTTGAATGTCAATAGATTTATACAACTGATTTTATTATATATGTATGTTGTTTACTTTGCATGAAATTGATGGATAAAAAAAAATATGAAATGTCTAAGTTGCCCATACTTTTTCATTGAAAAATGGTATGTGAGGGTATAAGAGTCTTTTTACAAAAGTGGTATAAAATTATCACACCATTTTCTTAAGTATACTATTATAGCATGGTACTCCCTCCGTCCACGAAAAATATGGATGAAGTATTTCGGCATGCATTTCTATGTATCGAAAATTTGATCTTAAGATAAAGTTTAGGCCTCACTTGATATAGTGTACTAGAGAAATGATATGCTAGACACCTCCCGGTGGACACTTTCGTGGACACCTCATCGTTTTATCACGTTTGCATTGTTTTTTTTTAATTTTTATTTTTATTCTACATTCTAGTATCTTAGAAATTAATTTAGAAATCATAAAATCTAAAAAAACATAAAAATCAAAGTTCTATTTATTTTATTACTCATTTTCTGAAGTTAAAAATAAAAAATAACAAATTGAACACTGATTTTTTAGATTTTATGATTTTTAAATTAATTTCTATGATACTAGAATATATAATAAAAATTAAAATAAAATTAAAAAAAAAACAATGCAAACGTGATAAAACGACGAGGTGCCCATGAAGGTGCCCACCGGGAGGTGACTAGCATATCATTTCTCTAGTG
This sequence comes from Mentha longifolia, assembly GCA_001642375.2. NCBI lineage: Eukaryota > Viridiplantae > Streptophyta > Magnoliopsida > Lamiales > Lamiaceae > Mentha > Mentha longifolia. The sequence continues at coordinate 6,397,549 of CM038117.1, forward strand.
TACTATACACTACATAGCGTAGAATAATTACATTACATGAAGTGAAAGCTAAATTTTATCTCAAGATTAAGTTTTCGGCACATAGAAATGAGTGCCGAAAAAGATCGTCCACGTTTTTTATGGACAGAGGGAGTATAATATAAAGCGCTGCCGAATTTTTATACATCTTGATTGGATTTTTTATATATCAAAGCAAATGAGTTATAAAATGATAGTAAATAAACTTTTATACCACTCATTAAACTTTTGAGGATGGAAAAGAAATTATGGAAGACCCAAAAATTAAAACTCATATCGAAATTAATTAAAGGAAATTATTGACATTATAAATGGGACCTAAAAATAACTTCTTCTTTTTTAAAACATTAGATTATTACAAAAATTAAAACTCTAAATCGAAAGTTTATGTTTGTCTATTTCGTAGGCGGATGGAGTATTATTTATTTATGGTGCAAAGGCATAACTGCAATCTGGCGAAACTATTATGGCTGTGTTCAGACAAACAATTTATTGGCCATAAACACGATGATTAATGGCACTGATAAGATTGAATGACAAAACACATTTAATTCACATGTAAATGGTACTCCGTTTCTCATCAATTGAGAAGACATGCAGTTGAAACCATCCAAAACGAGAATTTTTTTAAATCAAACAACTACACCTTTTAATACACACACACATATAATAATAATAATAAAAAAAAAACCATTTATATATATATATATATAGATATTTACTCACTTCTTAAACTTTGACGTGTTGAGTTTTCAGCGATAATTTAATGTATTTCTCAGTCTCAGAGTTTATGTAAAATTATATATTGCGATATTTATGTCTCACTTTTGTATTGGCAGGTCTTGAATTGCAATTTGGAGTATGGAAATATTTATATATCTTTAAAAGTACGTATATTGTTTTTAATATATACTTGGGTAATGATACTCCAGGGGATAATTCCTAGCCTTTCTTTTGTTCTTTTTATTTTTTATGGGAAGATAAAAAAGGAACACATTCTATATTGAGAAAGATATAAGTAGATTTATGTATGTTTTTTACAAAATCAACACATTAATTAGTCAATTCACGACATAGAGCATGGACGATAGAATTGGGCCAAAAGTCAATTTTATATACTCCGAATCGATTTGAATCGTTGACTTTTTATTTTATTTTATGATATGCAGTTGTAACGAAAGAAAGCATAATTACAATGCATAAAAACATAATCATATGTGCATATTATTTTTAGTTTCAAACTAATTTTGAATCATGAACTAACAATTAATTAAAATAGCAAAAAGTACAAATACAAATAGTAACTTTCTAAAGGAAATGCATTGTGCTAGAGTCCACCCTAACTCCATGTAACTTCACCATAAGCATCACTCATAAGTTGCACATATATGAAATGACAAAGAAATAGACTATCTTCTATGTATATATATGTATATGCATATGTAGCCTTGGCCTAACACAAAGGGCAAACATTAAAAAAAACTGAATTTTCTTTTAGTATTTGCACATTCGTTCTGGTTTCTTAGGGTAAGAAATAATATAAAAAGCCAATCATCCTATTTTAACTAAAGTGTGAATGTCTCTTTCTCCATTCCCATATTAGTTAGCAAGGGACAAGAAATGAAAGAAGTAGGATAACTAAGTCTACACATCTTTTTATGAGCAGGCAAGACAGTTAATTTCTCAACTTATTTTAGTGTTTGTAACAAGATTTTAGGATAGTAGAAATTAATCAAGTCATTAACTAACACTTGTAGATAAATCCCTTAAAAGTTTTGAGTTGATTAATACCATAAACATATAGGGATGAAATGACATAAAAAATAGATTTAGCGTAGAAAATTTTACAAAAAATGCATTTTATATATAATTATAATATACCGTTCACCATAATGCATCGTTAATCTGGACAATTGTTCATAAAGTTATCAACGGTCTAAATATTTTCGTACTTCTTAAAAGATATATAGAGGGATGAGATCTTGTTAATTTAAATATCAATTTACCTTAAAAATATCGATGTACTATATAAAATTGAAGAAGACCGAACCCATTATGGTGGATTTTATTTATTAATTTAATTGGGATGATGCTGATAAGTTAGCTGAAGATGATAGAGAGCTAATCTTACATAATTTGCATGTGCGACACATATAAATAATTAGGCCTAAATTGCAGTTCATATTAAAGGCACATGGATTAAACTAGAGCTTCTTTACCAGGGGAGGAAATAATCTATTTTTAGTTAGCATTGTGAATACAAGGAAGGGAAATCATTTTTTGAACTATGGCTGGTTTTGGATTCGAATCCTCTATTGTAATTTTATGTGATAAGGAGTATTTCTTATTATATCAATAAATGATTGAGAATGTCCACAATATTTCTAAAATCAGCAGGAATCAAAATTTTCAATGAGAATCATTCATTAATGCAATAGAGAATCTGAATCTGTCGATTTTATATAGTGTATTTTTTATAAAAAAAAAAATCAGTTGAATAATCATTAGAAGTACAAAGATTTTGCGACTTGGGTTATTTTCTCGTTTAGAAATATTCCTCTATTGTTTTCAGATGTATGATATATGTAGACATAATTGACAGATATATTATTGGAACATCATATTTGGGATTCCGTTCATGTGTTTTTTTTATTGTAAAAATTTAATAAAAGTATTTATGAGAAAGTGCAGGTATCAATTTTATTATTTAATTATTATGCTTATCTAGTGAAAATTTGATGGTGATAGTTGTACGTATAATTTATGAACGTATATGTACGTATAAATTACTTCTATGAACATATACAAAAAGTCAATGAATAGATCTATTGAATATTTCTGCCATTAATCATCATCGTTATTTAAGCAAAATTATTTGCACTGTTTTAACATTGACTTCACTGGATCGGATAGGATTTTAATATTTTCCCATAAAGAGTATAAAAAATCCCCAACCAAACAAGCCACCATTTTAGAGTTTCCTACTTTTAGCATCCTTTAAACTATGACAATTCCCATCTTGTTTTTCTCTATCGTTTTGGAATATCGTAATTAATAAATAGAGTACAACCATAATATACCGTTTTTTTAGGAACCTATATTTATAATTTAACAACCACACTAAAGTACATTTCATGTATGATAATACTCCCTCTGTCCCGTCGAAATGGCCTTGTTTTCCTTTTTGGGTCGTCCCACTGAAATGGCCTTGTTTCCTAAAAAGGAAATAATTAGTGAATTAAAATAATTAATTAATGCATAAAAAAATTAATTAATGACTTTGTTTACCTTGAAATACTTATTTAATATTAAATATATTTATAAAAAATTCAAAACTTTAATTATCAAACACAATTTACGAATTAAACACTATTTCCTTAAATCCAATGCCGAAAAGAAATCAGGTCATTTCGGCGGGACGGAGGGAGTAAGTATTTTAGTTGCAAGACTATTGTAGAAGCTTCTTATTTGAGACAAATAATAAGATTTTGAAAATTTACAAACGAAAAAAGAATATATATAAAAAATAAGTATGTATATTGCGTCGTGACGAGGAATTTATGGAACGACTAAGATGTGAATTTTCTATAAATTTGACAAAGCCCCATTTCCCCTTATTCGTTTGTTATATTTCTATCCAATCCGGATCCTCTATAATATTTCTGTATTGTATCTCTGATTGCATTATCAGATACTCGCCATGTGCTAAAAACGTCTCTAATATCAGCATTTTTGTTTATGATATTATTTAATTATTGTTGATTTGAGAGATATTATTAACACACGACGATCATCTAACGGTACAACATGAAATGCAACACGAAAATGCATTAAAAAATAAGAATCAATTTATATGAAGTACACCAAAATCTTTAGAAACACACGGAGAGAGAGAGAGAAATAGATTCTGCTTTTGAATCACATAATGTCTAATTATAGTATTGGGCTGAAGAGGGAGATCATTACTCTTTCTTTGCTATAAAAGCACAGAAAAGGCAAAAGAAGATGTGAAAGATATTGGTTAACAGAAATTAGAGATTTGATGCAATGAATAATTAATAATTAATCGTGAGCAGAAAATCTAACTGCCCCGCCCCTAGTATGAAAAAGATTGATGACTGTTGAATACAAGAATTATTCTCTAATGTTTCATTTGCACACGCATCTCCAGTCATTTCTTGATTTGATTTATTTAGTCACTTCAACCTAAGTCCAAACATATAATTGCACACAAACAATTCTAAAGTTACACCATGTACAATAATCTAAAGTTACAAGGAATCAAATAATGGGACCATATTATTTATTTATTTTTTTAATTTTCTTGTAACGAACTGTCATATTTAATTTATTTGAATTAAATATAGGAGTGATGGGTAATGGTCATCAACTGTGGAAGTTGTTGAAACATTTGACATCAGATGTTTTAAGCCCATTAAATGGAAAAAATTGAGAAGTTTTCTCATCTTGGATTTTCATACATAAATTAACATTACATTCAACATTATGATTTATGACTATTACTTGCACCAATTTACTTTTCAATTTTGCCCTTTTCGATAAGGACACATTAATTTTTCTTGGTAACCAAAGTTGACATGTCTAAGAGGAGATGCGTGATGGTTTACCAAAATAAATTTCACATTAAAGTTCAAACTCCCAGTTGGTTGATCAATTAATAAATAAACAAAACGACTATGACTATTTATAACTTTTTTTCTTCAATTACCTTTTCTTTTTCTTCTAATTTTTAGAAAAATACAAATTGGGAAAGCGTATCTGCAATCAAGAGGAATGTTCAAATGCCTACAGTGACATACATAATGTGTACACAGAAAACGTGGCTATACTATAAATATCGAAGTTAATATAAATATATATGCCCACTAAAGAAAATTAAACCCTAAAGAAAAATTTGTCGACGTGGCAATGCCACGTCAACAGTGACACATTGAGTATACCTACGGTGGGTAATAGAGTATTTCTGATGCAATCAAAGCCTTCAATGAGGTGAGATTTCTAGGGGAGAGAAGAGAGAGAAAGGTGTGCATTAAACCTGAACTAAAAAAACAATAGGAGAGCGTATATGCAATCAAAGCCTTCAATGAGGTGAAATTTCTTCAGAGGGAGAGAGGAAGGTGCCCCCATCACCCACATAAATTGATTCCGGTTACATAAATAGGGCTAATTAATCATTTCTTGAAACTAAACATTTCAAATTTCAACTTGTATAATAAATCACAATAAATGAGATAATAAATTTCATTGGGCCGAATAATAAATAATACTAAGTTGCTAACATCATGACCCAGGCGGCGATCAACCCATACACATATCTGTATATATACTTCATGAAAATTCCATGACTAAATAGTAGTAATATAGTAATCAACAATAAACACAAACCTAAATTAGTCAATGATATCACGCAATATGCCCACCAAAAAATTCAAATATATATTTATAGAAACAAAAATAAAACATTTTTTTTAGTTTTGGTTAAAAAAATGAAAATACATTAAATAAATATAATTACGAATCTGGCGCCATCCATCTTATCTATGCAGGAATTTAAGATCCCTCTTCAGAGCTAGTACCGTTGTGGTTGGATTTGTTAGAAATTTATTTGCCTTAATAGCTGCTGAGCTTTCATGTATGTACTGTATCTTAATAAATGTTGTATAATAAATGTATTTAATTTTGATACGACATGTTATCTATTTATATATATCAGGGGACGTAAAATACAGCGTTATGTATTTACGTAGTATTTATTCATATTATTATTAATTTTAATTAATTATTATTAATTATAATAAGTACTACTATTATGTTTCTGAAAACACACACAAACACCGACTCATATAGGCAATGCATGACGGCCTTCCTGCAGTTTTGCATAATTGCAATATTTACTACAAATTTCCCTTTTCTGCAACCATCTTGGGATCTTTTCCTACAATTAATTCTTTTCCTGCCCCTCTCCCTCTCTCAATTTACACTCTCCCTTCTTCCTCCTCTCTACCATTCTTACCATTCATTCATTCTCTCTCTCTCTCTACACCCTCCACCTCTCACCATAATTTAATTAAGCTTTAAAGAGATCCCATCTCTCTCCTCTTCAGCCCCTCTTATATATATTATGGCCCTGCTGCAACAAAACCACCTCCTCAGCCGCTCCAACAACCCATATTAGTGGTGTTTCTGCTTCTATAAGTGGTGGCGCCGCCCTCCTCCTCCTCCCCCTCTACCCAAACTTCTCTCAATTCTCAGGTATGTAGTAATTAGTATTATACTATAACGCATCTCCTTCATCTAGGTTAACTGTTTTGAGTTTATTTTCTGATCTTAATTATTTTTTCATGCAGATTTAAACGGAGGCGATATAAGTAAAAAAAAAAGGAATCGGAAGAAGATGAGTCGAAGAAACGGACCGAAGCTCGATCTGAAGCTGAACCTGTCGCCGCCGAGGGTGAACCACAGAGGCCGCGTCGAGTCCCCGACGCGATCGCTCACCGTGTCGCCAACCTCCCCGCCGAGTTCCTGCATCTCGTCCGAGCTAAACCAGCAGGACGACTCGCTGCTCTGCTCCACCAGCCCGGAGGCGACGTCGATGATGCTGGTGGGATGTCCCCGGTGCCTCATGTACGTCATGCTTTCCGAGGAGGACCCTCGATGCCCCAAGTGCAAGAGCACCGTCCTGCTAGACGTCATCCACGATCGGACTGCTGCTGAAACAGCCGCCGCCGTGAGGAAGACGAAGAAGTATTAGAAAGAGAACCGAAAACAATAAGCCAAAAAAAGAAGAAAAAAAAAAAGCAAGGGCTTCTAGAATCAACCTCACAAAGTAGCACTGTCTTGAGCTCCAGTTCTGAAGAATTATGAGTGGAGCCCTGATAGTGCTATTTTCCTCCCCTTGTTCGATTTAAGTTCTTTTCTTTTTTTCCTTTTTTTTCTTCTCACCTGCGTAGTAGGAAGTGTAGATCTAGTATAGGAGCAGCGGTGTTGGTGGGTGAGATTTGTTCCATCTTTAGCAGAAACCTATGTTCATGTTCCTAAATTTTCTTTATCAGAATGTTAGGTAATTTCTCAGCATGCATTCTCACTGCCATTTCTGCCTCTGGGTTGAAGCTCGACCAATCAGAGCCAGCCACAACAGCAAAAAATCTACCAAACTAGATCAGTAGAGTCAATTCTTCCTATTTTCTTATTTCTTTTTCTTTTTATTTGAATAAAATTTCAAAGGTTGATTCTAATAGATTAACTGAAAATATGGGGTAATCTGGTTGGACATAGAGGTAGCAATTTGTACCTGGGTGCATAGGTTTTGCATCGTGGGCCCACAAAGTACAAATTTTGCAGTTTCACTTCACTTCTCATTAACGGCACAAAATAATTAAAATATTATAAGAAAAAGGATATCAAAATTATGAAATTCTAAGTTTATGCAGAATCTCATGTGCAATCAATAGCCTACAAATGGGTTAGAGAAAAAGAAATTCAAGAAACACACACATAGGATCTTCACCTAAAATACTCCCTAATTATGCTTCGATATCAATAGCAAAGCAACAAAAATTTAGCTAATATTATCACTAAGTAGTTCCACGTCGACATTACAATTAAGCAAAGGGACTCTGATGCAAATGTACACGTCTGTGCATGTGATATTATTAAGAGGTCAAAGACTGTTAGTTACGAAAAGTGGGGGAGGGTAAGTGCGTAATTTCGCAAGAAGGCGGAGGAGGAGGAGGAGGAGGAGGGTGATGGGTTGTAATGAGGTTGGGGTAGTTCGAGCATTGAAAAAAAAAAAAGAGGGGGAACTATATTAGATTGAGATACCAATAAAACCAAATAAATGCAAGAGTAATTGAGACGGTTGAGAATAATGAGGCTATTACGTCATATGATAAATACAAATTGAATTCACTAGCACAGGCCCTTTTCCTTATTCTTTATCTCCATTTAAATCTTCATCTTCCAGCTATTTATATATATTTTTTGCAATCTGCCTTTACTTCATCAACAAAATAAATAAATAAATCAATCAATCAATCAAAAAATTAAAAAAAAAAATCAAAAAATAAAAAACTCCATGTTCTCAAATTCAATTCTATTTACTCCTTTTCCTTTTTTCACGAAACCTTCAGCTCTGCCTAGACTCTCATTATACTCAATAGTCAAATATGAAAATACTATCCTAGTGTAAAATATATGAAAAAGTGCTAAGTGGAGTGATACCTAAAAAGCATATGCTAATTACAAAAAATGCATATTTGTAAACCTAAATGCTCAATAAAAACATTGTAGAAGGTTGGTTGCCTACATACACCCTTTCTAAACCTAAACCTAAACCTAAATATATTTTGCTATGTTTTAAGAGAAGAGAGAGAGACTATGAGCTAGTTTTGTGCATGAGTGTTAGAGATAGTTGGTTACCTGGCAAAGAAGCATACAACAAACTGGAATGTCCTTTGGTCTTCACCAACATATGATTGAGAGTATGCAGCATTGAATCCGGATAACTTTCTTCCCACCTTTAGGAAACAAAATGTAAAAATGGGAGAGAAGCATCGAGAAAAATGACGATTCTAATGTGTCTCAATTGACATGGACAACGAAGATGGGGACGGCTTCAATTAATCTGCAACCAGAGTTGCTAATATGATTCAGATTATTTAGATATACATAAGCAAGAATCATCCTTCAAAATTCTACTTTATAATCACTCACTCATAGTTAGTATTAAGGCTGCTTTTTCAGTCATAATCACCTTATAATCTTTCCTTTTTAGGCTATTAGCATCATCTTGATTATTAAAATTAATATATATCTATATATGTACATACTACCTGTGCTAAACTTTGCTACATGAGTTAATTCTGGAAAACTATACAATGATGTACTTGGACAGCTGTAGTTTAAAGTTTAGAACTAACATAATTTATACATTGTGATCATCAAAATTAATAGTCCAAAATACAGGTAAAGGCATCAAAGCATGAAAAGTTAGTATTGGATGAAACTTAGGCCAAACCGAAGATGCAAATTATGTGTAACAATCAGCATTAATTCAAAAGATGTTAAGATAAATTAATTTCTCTTCAACATACAGCCAAACTCCAACTACACAGCCGCACCTCACCCATTTCTCTTTAAATTGCACAAAAATAAAGGTAAGCTAGACCAAATATTAGTTAGGCCATCATAACACATGACGCTGCACATTTAATTGGCCAACAAAAAAACAAACTAAAGTAATGACAATGAAGTACTATTGTCTCAGCAAATCCACTTACCAACAAGAAAGATAGATAGATTACCAGGCACTATGATTCTGGACAATAATAACAAATAAATATGGCTATTCAAGTGCAAAGGTTCATTGAAACATGCTTCATAGAAACAATGGACCCAAAAAGAATATAGAAAAAAAATAATACAGAGAAGTCAAATCTTTTTTTCTGATACATATAGATTTTTCACATGAAGAACACCTCCCACTGATACAAAGCAGAGAGGTCATCTAGAAATCTTAGATGTTCCTCTGTAATGGATAGCACAAGCAGAGAACGGGGATCGAATCACATATAAATATATTATCTATATTTGTTCAATTATTAGACATATAGCACATATGATATGAAAGTATCAATTTAGTTAAATAGGGGGAAAAGTCTCTCCTAGTGAAGCTACCATTTTTCCAATGTCAACAACAAAGGCTATGTCAGCGCCAAGTTTCAACCAGGATTACAAATTCTGCTCAAGTAGATGACCTCAAAGAAGACGAGGAACTTTCCCTCCTAACCCTTTTCATAGCACTAAAATCTCCCCTTCTAACTCGACTCGAGGGCAACATGTGGGAACCTCCACTATCAGAAAACTCCAACATGACTTTACTGATGCTGAAAGGAACATTACCAGCACCTGGATGCTGCCTCCCAGGACCTAGCTAGATAAATAATTTTCGCTAGTTACACGACACGCACTTCTCATTGATCGTGGTCCTTCGACGTTTCCCCCCCTCAACCATTTAAGTCATCAAGATAATAGCTAGTTGATTAAAGGTGGTCCATTTTTACCCTTTCTGTCAGCTGCTTGCTCCATTTTATCTCTGCTTATATGAGCTGCTCATTAAATCCCCCCCCCCCCCCCTAACATTTGCTTTCAATGCAATTATTTTCCCTGTTATCATTCGTATTTTTCACCAACTCTAAAATTTGAGAATGGCCAGATGGCAATTACAGAAGAATTGGCTTACCATGGTTACTGTTTCGTAAAAATTCCAAATGTGTGAAGGTTACATTTCAGGTCATCTCTGTGAGCCCGAGACGAGGTTTACAGGATGCAAGAACTTTGTGATTAGAATGAAAACTATACATATGTCACAAGATTTTGGAGGCTAGGTCACATGCATGGATTAGTTTTACCATACACATAGATATCTAATCAAGGATGCATATTAGCATAAACAGTATCATATCTAAGGAGTGACTTCCAACATCCAACTATATATAGCAAATCTGCAAATTGTAGTTCATAATCATCTCTAGAATACAACCTATTTTATATTGAAGCCATTAAAAAAAGAAAAATGTCATCATATCCCTTTTAACCAGCATTGGAACATAGAAGAATTAGCAATCAGGCAAAGCATGAATTCCATTTGAGGGATGTGAATATATTCATGTCTCTTCAAACTATGTGCTACACAGTTCAACAGACCAGCTCAAATACAACCATCTCGTAAATACTAGATTCCGTTCTAGTGCCATCAGGATCCCTACATTTGAGAAATTCTCAAATAGCAGATAACGCAAACGTCGAAGAATATAAATCCCCTATTTGATCTTGGATATACAGATGACTAAGAACTCTAAACACCCTTAGGATTAAATTAAACGAAAGTATATGCCAATCTGAACACAAAATCTGCACGAGAGATGCTCTTTACCACAATGTTTCATCTTTTAAATCTATATTACAGAATTAATAATAATTCAGGTAACCTAGAAGGCAACATTATTCCACATGTGACGCATCAGAATATATGAATCATAAATATCAACAAAAATCTAATCTAGGAAATCAAAACTGGGGAATTTTGGGGTTGGGCGAAATATCGACAAGCATCAGACATGGATACATCACCAGATCTAAAGCCGAGGTTGAATTCACGAAATCATCAACAAACTTCAGCAGTATTCAATAGACCTCCGCTCTTCGACCGGAAATCTGTACACAAAAAGGGGAAATTGGAAGAACGTAAGAACGGCTAAACCAAACGAGGTAACATCGCAACGATCGCTAATATCCCAAATAAAGCAATAATCAATTTATCACTATCCTTTTTAAGAGAATCTAGCGCCACAACTTCCCGCGGCGGAAAAAGGAAAAAGCGAAAAAATTAAGATGAAAATTAAAGATGATGAAACAAGGGGCGATCGCTGGAAAATGTCCATCACCGACAAAACAGCCGGTGATTTTTCCCGCCAAGTATGAATACTATGGAATCAATGTGAACGCCAGCGCCGGCGTTACGGCGTACGTCACCAGTCACGAATTAAGGGAGAACGAATATAAAATGTTTTTATCTCCGTTTCAAAAAAGAAAAAGAAAAAAACTCTATATTAGTAGTACTATAATTAGGAATGATACACTGGTTTTCGTTTATATTAATCTTTATTTTAGCACTTGAAAATTATTAATAGAATGATTAAATTATATATTTATATCAAAATCGATGAACTTTAAAAAAAAAAAAAAAAAAAAAAAAAAAAAAACAACAAACTAAACGAGTAAACAAAAAAAAAACTGAGTAGTGCAGCATATTCTTGTGATCGCATTATTATCTCATCATAAATATTTAGTCAAACTTTTAACCTCCACTTGACAAATGAAATATTACCTCTAGTCACCTTTGTTTTTTGATTTTTCGTCATGTTTTTCTACCGAAACCTAATACAGGTTTTAAATATAATTTTGACGTTTTCATTTTTTCACGGGATACTACGACACTCATAGTACCCCGTGAAAAAATGAATACGTCAAAATTATATTTTAAAATCCGTACTAGGTTTCGGTGGAAAAACGTGCCGAAAAATCAAAAAGCAAAGGTAACTAATGTAATGGGATGGAGGTAGTATATATTTATACAGCAAATAGATCATATATAAAAGAGAAAGAGATAATATACAAAAGACTAATTCTGTAAAAATTAAATGAATAATATGAACTATTGATTATTGTGTGATTTGCGGTCCAAATTAATCAATACATTATAATTGTGTTGAAAATATATTATTATAATGAATCATGCATTATAATAGTGTTAAAATTGCATTATAATTGTGTATACAATATAATACACTTATACATAAAGTGTATCATTTTTTTTTATCATTTTATGCAAAGTATACTTTTTTACAGGATCTCAATATATGAATTTGTATAATATGAGAATCAAATATAACGTGAGAATTAGAAATCGATTTGAATCGTTGATTTTCTCAAAATCAATGGTTGTTGTGTTAAACAAAAATAATTGTAACGCATAATAAACATAATTCGTTTTGCTTGCATTGGTCCTTCGTATAGTGTTCTATTAGAGCATTAGCAGCAGTGGGCGTGCGCCCTCTAGCCCGCCGCCGCCTCATCCTCCGCGCCCGGGCTCAACGGCTGCAGCCCTCGGAGGGCGCGAGCCAACGGGCGGAAATGAGCCTGTTTCAGCATCTGCTGTGCCCGCCACGTGTCACAGTCTGCTTGGTCAACGGTCTTTGACCGTTGACTGGCCATTTTTTTTTTTTAATTTAATTTTTTCCTATAAATATCACACTTCATTCCTTACATTTTCACACCAATTTCTTTATCAAACTCTATCTTCTTTCATCAATTTTCACTTTTTTTTGGAGGAATTGTACATTCAACATTCAAAAAAAAATGAATCGTAAGGAACGAGAGAGGCTAGCACGTCAAGCTATCGAGTTTTATCGTATAATAGAGGAGGAGGAAGATGCTGAAAACCGGCAACGTGAAGAACGCCAATCGTCGAAAAAAAAAGAAGCAATACGTCGAGCGTGATTGTGAATCGGGGTACGAGCAACTCTACAACGACTACTTCGCCGAAAATCCGACGTATACAGACACCATGTTCTGGCGCCGATTCCACATGCGACGTGATCTCTTCTTGCGCATCGTCTCGAGCGTGACGATGCATGATCCATATTTCCAACAACGCCCAGACGCAACGGGACGAAATTCTCTTCATCCCCTTCAAAAATGCACGATGGCGCTGCGTCAACTTGCATATGATGGTCCGTCCGATGAGTACGACGAGTATCTGCGCATCACCGATTCAACCGGACGAGAATGCCTAAAGCATTTTTACCGCGCCGTCGTTGCCGCTTTCGGAGAGGAGTACCTAAGGAGACCTACTTCGCGTGACGTCCAACACCTCGTCCAAATGCACGAAGCGAAGCACGGTTTTCCCGGCATGCTCGGGAGTATCGACTGCATGCATTGGCCATGGAAGAATTGTCCATCGGCGTGGAAGGCTGCATACACCAATTTTAAGAAGGGAACTCCAACGGTAATTCTTGAAGCGGTGGCCTCAACAGACCTGTGGATTTGGCATGCATTTTATGGCGTCGCCGGATCGAACAACGACATCAACGTGCTGAATCAATTTGACGTATTCAGCGATTATCTGAGGGGTGTTGCGCCGGCCGTAAATTTCACGGCCAACAACAAGCAGTACAACACGGGCTATTATCTTGCCGACGGCATCTATCCAAGATGACCAACTTTCGTGAAGACGGTGCCATGTCCGACCGATCACAAAGAGCTATGTTCGCCATGAAACAATAAGCTGCGAGGAAGGACATCGAGCGTGCATTCGGCATTCTGCAAGGACGATGGGCGATTGTACGAGGCCCGGCCCGCTTGCATTATATCGAAAATTTAACAGAAATCATGTATGCATGTGTTATCATGCACAACATGAAAATTGAAGATGAAGGAGAAGCAGCCGAAAATTGGGAGGACGACGAGGGATCGAGCTCAACAAGGACTCCGTTGCAAGCGCGTCAAGGTGTTGATGTCTCTTTCACACGTTATATGCAAAGGAATGCCTCCCTCCGCGATGCAACCGCTCATGAAAATCTCAAAAAGGATATGATTGAGAAAATTTGGGCACGTTTCAGTCATCAGTAGTTTTTTCCTACTTCATTTTATCGTTATGTATTTTTTTTCTAGTTTTCTTTCATTGTATTGTAATTTTCTAAATGTGCAATACAATTAAATTTATTAAAAGCATTAATTCTCATTTTTATTTAAATCATAAAAAAAATAAAAAATTAAAAAATTAAATACTATAAAATAATGAGAGCCCTTAGAGGGCTCCAATGCAACAAAACTGGGAGCCCTCCAAGATGAATTAAATACTAATATATATATATATATTACTATTAAATTGGGAGCCCTACATTTTGGAGGGCTCCCTTGCTAATGCTCTTATCAAAACTAACATTGACACTTGAAGTATATGTTGAATGATTCACCTTTTATTTTTATTTTTATTTTCAAATTGAATTAAACAAAACATGCTTATACTCTTTCCATCCACCATCTATAGACCCAAACACCTAAATATATTTCTCATTATCAAGTTATCACACACTTTTTAATCCCTTATTTTCTCACTTTTGCTACCAAATGGGCCATAAGTTTTAAAGTTCATGTTGAAATTGCAAAAATATTGAAAATTTGTTATTTAATTTGTCAAAATTTAAAAGTGATGTTTAATTTGCAAAAATAGTAGGGTTAGTTGCAAAAAAAATCAACAACTTTCATGCTTTTGCAAATTGAACACCGCTTTTAAATTTTGGCTAATTAAATCACAACTTTCAATTTTTCTATAAGTAAATACATGTTGTTTTTAATTCTGACATCTACGTCATAGCCGAAAAATCCTCATAAGCATTTACGTTAGCATTGTGACTAGAGCTGTCAAACTGTTGGGCCGAGTCAGCCCAAGCCCAAGCCCATTGGGCCAGATGTAGAAATCGGTCTGGTCGAGCCACCCCAAAAATATTTTGGGCTAAAAAACTAGCCCAATCTGACCCAAAATGAAAATTATAGTGTAATTATTTTTAGGTCGACCGAGCCAATCTAAGCCCATCGGGCTTTATAGCATTTTGGGCTGGCCCTACCTAGCCCGGAACTTTATATGGCCTTCATTTGCCATTTTTCCTAACCTATACCAGTTCAAAATTGGGCTAGCCTGTTGGGCCGGATCAAAATCTGACAGCTCTAATTGTGATTGCATAATTATCTTTTTAATAATATTTTAATTATTAAAAAAATGAAAATTCATGATTTAAGTCGTTAAAAATAAATATTCATAATTTAATTCGTCAAAGTTTAAGATTGGTCCCTAATTTTTTAAAGTGTGAAAGTTGATTTTTTTAAAAAAATTACTAAAATTGTATTTTTTTTCGCAATTAACCCAATAATTTTACTTTCTTTGTATTTCAATACGGTTACAAAAGTAACTGATTTTTGGTGATTTATCTACAGTCTCTAAGACAAATCTAGATACAATGATTTTACTGTTTACCGACTTTAAAAGAATTAATGAATTATTATGAAATTGCGAAAGAGGTTTTAGAATTTAGATAATGTAGGGTTTAAGCACGATACGTTTTTTTTACCCAGATTACGAAAAATGTTTCCACCTAGCCCTAGTTTTTTATTCCTCCCCAAAATTTAACCACCATCGCTCACCATCGATTTTCTTCCGATCTCGACCCTCCTCCATGGGCACCGCCGCCGTGACCGACGACGCGCCGCCACTGTTCCTCTACCCGCCGCCGCTCGACCCTTCGCATCCGCCGCGGCCGCCCGATGTCGTCGAGCTCGATAACCCCAAGAAGATCATCATAATCCGTCAAGTCTGGTCCAACAATCTGGAGGACGAATTCTCCCTCATCAGCGGCCTCATCGATCGTTACTCCTTCGTCTCCATGGACACCGAATTCCCCGGCGTGGTGTTCCGCCACGACGGCCCCTACTCCGACCCTGTGGAGCGGTACCAGACTCTCAAATCCAATGTCGACGCGCTGAAGCTGATTCAAGTGGGGATCACGCTCTCCGACGCCGTAGGCGGCCTCCCTGACCTCGGCCACCCCGACCGCCGCTTCATCTGGGAGTTCAATTTCCGCGATTTCGATATTTCGCGCGACGATCACGCCCCAAACTCCATCGACCTCCTCCGCCACCAGGGGATCAACTTCGAGTCCATGCGCAAGTACGGCGTCTCGACCTCGCGCTTCGCGGAGCTGATGATGTCCTCCGGCCTACTCTGCAACGACAACGTCACTTACGTCACCTTTCACAGCGGGTATGATTTCGGCTATCTCATTAAGGCAATCACCGGTCAGGCCCTCCCCGGGACGCTGCCGGAATTTCTGAATTTGCTGAGGGTTATCTTTGGGAATCGGGTTTATGATGTCAAGCATTTGATGAAGTTCTGTGTGGGGCTTCATGGAGGGTTAGATAGGGTGGCGCAGTCTCTTGGCGTCGACCGCGTTGTAGGCAAGTGCCACCAGGCTGGCTCTGATAGCCTGCTGACGTGGCATGCCTTTGAGAAGATAAGGAAATGCTTCTTTGCCAATGGCGAGGAAGTGCTTACAGAGAAGTATGCTGGGGTTCTTTACGGGTTAGAGGTTTCTGGTTGTTGATCATGATTAGCTTCATTGCTGAAGGCGCTCTGGAGTGTTCCCATAAAGTCGTTTGTTCTGGCTTTGTTCTTGGTTGATATGTAAATGGTGGATAACAGTAAAGCAAGCCTATTTTCAGAATAATCTTTTTTCCTATTCTGTTTCTTGCTCGTGCTTTTCTTATGTTTGTATCAAGTTTTCATATCTTGTGAATGTTGAGGATGGAAATGCTGTTTTCTTATGGTTAGGCACATAGACTAGAGAGTTGATCTAGTACTTTAACTTGATTCTGAGTTCTTCTTTGGAAATATTAACCGTGTCTTTGGTAAGTTTGCTTTGTGACAAGGTGGATTTAGACTTCTTCTATGGTATTTTTCTGTGTTATGATATAGTTTGACTTGTAATAATCAAAAGATAATGGCGGTTGCTTCTTAGCATATTTTGCAATGCATTCCAGCTATCCCTGAAATGCTGAGCATGGGTAGAATCATTGCGAACATAGGGTGAAAAAAAAGGATGATAGAACGAGTGAGGCTCTGGATCAGTACGACAATTGTAATGTGAAAATCACCTGGCAATAAGGTGAGTTGATCTTATGTGGTGTCAATAGGGTCTGAATGAACTTACTTTGACATTTTATCTTGATATGTTATTGGAAACAGTATATATAGACTTTTTATAATGATTGCATATAATCAACATCTCTTGTGATAGACTTTGTGATGTCCTTCTTAGATACATACCTTGCCTTCTCATATCCACTAACGTTCTCTTGAATATGTTTAGCCTATTGGTAGTTTATGATACGGAGGGAATTGTGATTTAGATCTTTGTTGGGGTTCATTTGCAGTGTTGTGTTATGTGTGATTCCCACATGCTTTGGAGGGAACTGGAATCACATTGGATGGGTTTGATTAGTGGTTTTGGTTACAGGTTGATCATGAATACTTTGCTTATATAACAAGTAGTCTTTTAAGAGTTGCTATCGTAGGTATTCGGTGATGCCAACTGATGTTGCCTATTTACAGTCAATGAATTTCCCAGCTGATGAATGTAATGTCAGTGCGGATTAATATTGGCATATATCATGAAGCTTCCAGTTGGAAATAAACAATCTGCTTCGAAAGCTCACGTGGTTTCACTTTGTAACTTATTTTGCATGTGGATTACGATGATTCAGTTGCAAAATAAAGATTTATATTGCTTTGGAAGTTTAGGAAATTGTTATAGCTAGGATGATGAAAAGAAGCTCTTTTAGACTTTCCCCCAGCATTCCCCATCCAGTTTAGATGTATAGCTATTAGTATGAAGCAAATTATTTATTTTGATCAGAGTGTATATGACAATGCAATAGATTGAGGGTACAAAATGTAGCTACATGCCATAAACGTGCGTTGAGTTTCATCTGTTGATCATATAATAAAGTAGCCTATACTTTTGTGCTCTATAATTAGCTATGTGTTTTTCGAATGTCCACTATACCAGTTTTTCTGGTCTATGATGATAATGCTATCATATGATAAAGCATGTTTTGTTCTGTACGAGACTGGCCAGATATCTTTGAGTTTGGTATACTTTGGTGATGCTCTGGATTGCTGGATTTTCATGGGCTTTGGAGTTTGTTCTATCTTTGCAACTGGATCTATAATCAAGAGTTGAGCCAACATGGTAGTGCTTTCTGGAAGTGCTAATCACATAGTGTTTTGTATGAATATATTTGCATGTTTTGAGCTTTTAAATCCAAGTACTTTTGATTGTGTGGCAGTTGCACTTCAAAATTTACTTAATACTTTCAGTTTTTTCATGAAGCGTAGCATTTTAATTTTATGACGTGGAAATACGTGAACTTTATTTGTCTTGATTGGTTTGCGAAGCTGGAATGGTCATACGGATCCTCTCATTTGATCTATTATGTTCTGTCTTGTTTAGAGATACAATCTCAATAAATATAATAGTTGAAAACCAGTTTTTCCTGAGCTGTGTTGATAAAATTTTTGTTTTCTGTGGTGAACGTGGAATTTGTTTCTCGAAATGGTTCCTAAAGCCTCGAGTTTTGTATACGTTGCAAGCCAGATTGTAGTGCAGCAGATATTATCACACTCTAAGACTTGTCTTTGCAGATTTCCATTATGCTATAACATTGCATTACCTTGATCTTCTCCAAAATATAGGCTCCCAAATGTATACAAATCATATGATGGTTGGGCTACTGAATCTCACAGGAACTGAACAGAACACAGGAACATGGTTTGCCTTCTATTGCCATTTCTACGGTGCACACATTTTGTGTCATCAACTCAACACTATCAGCCAATTCAAATACAGGTACTCAATTTAAATAAAGCTATTTGATTTTGGATTGTTGTGTGATGGCCCCTTATGTTTTTTTTCAAGATATGAGCAAGACAAAGATACGTCTGTCAAGTGGTATAGTTTGATGTATATCTGGGGCAAATGACGGACCTACCGCTGGATATTCAATCGTTTCGATCCGGAAAATATATATGCTCATCTCTAGTTTTCTTAGAGCATAATTCATATCTGCAGAATGTATTCCGATAAATCCGACGATATGCAGTCGAATTACGTTCCTTTCGAAATCGAAAGGCACATGGATGATGGCATCTCCAGAAATGGATTTGAGGAACATTTGTTTATTTTTATTTTTTAGCTTAAGGGTCTCTTTCATACAACCCCCCATATGGCTACCACGTGCATTGATGGATCCTTCTCCTCTCATTAATTATTTCGCATGATTTTCCACCGCATTTGGTTTCTATTTTTTATATCGATTCATTCCGTTCCTTTTAGTATTTTTTTTTTACATAATTTACTTTTCATTCTTCTTATATATAGTTGTACATTATATTATTCAAGTTGGATTGAATTGTAGTACTCAAAAACTTTTTGAATTTGTATTTTTGTCTTTGCTTATTAATTCATCATTCGAATATGTGTAGTGATGTCTTTATAGTTGAATTCGTCCTTGATTTTGGTCGGGTTTTTGAACGTTAGGCGTTGCTGCCTAACATCAATAAATGGAGTAATGAAAGAAATTCAAAGCCCCCCAAAGTCCAGAAAACCTTACTTATGAGAGAGAGAGAGAGAGAGAGAGAGAGAGAGAGAGAGAAATTAAGAGATCTCAACCGCCCTTTCATTAATACTCTGCGCATTCTTCATTGGTGTCTCCCTGCTGCATCCCTTTCCCTACATTCAAACTTAAAACAGTAGTCGCATTTACTGTTCCACGCTTTCATTTCCCGCTATTCAATCCCCCCTTGCGATTTTGGTTTTCTTGTAGCAATTTATGATTTTGATGGGTCGCAATAAAATTTTCTAATTTTGGGTTATTCAATTTAGTGTATGATTCTCACGTACTTCTTTTAATGAGAATTGACGAAATCGTTACTGCTTCCGCTTTTCGGTTGGTGGTGGTGGAGTTTCTGTCTCTCTCACTTAGGAAACCCACCAAAATAAATAAATTTATGCTGAAAACTCTTTGAGATCTGCTCTATTCAATAAAAAAATGTAGTATATATTAGTACTAAATAAATATAAACATTATAAAATTTTCACGATAATCTAGCTTGTGGCTGATATTAATAAACTCAGATTCAGCAAATGTTAAATTATAGAATAATAGTAGTACATAAAGACTCTGTTTCTGGTCCCACAAAATTAATGAAATTGTAATGTTGCCGCCACTTCTATCGTTTCATATTTCATAGTATTTCATAGGAAGACATTTCGCAATTCATAATTGTGTACAATTTGATAGATTATTGGTTCTAAACTCATGAAGGAAAAAGAGAATAATGAGTATTTTAATGCGATATTGATGATTAAAAATTGAACAAAAATAATTAAAAATCAAATTCGTACCTCAATAAATTTGATATAGTTATTGTATTACAACTAAAATTAGATTTGCACCCTGCTCTCAATCCCCTGAATATTGTCTCTACTCTCTACCTAGTCACTTGTTAGGATCAAAAACCCTAACAACGATCGACGACGAGTCGATCGACGAACACGAACGATCCGGCGCCTTGTCGCACAAGGTCGGCGGAGAAAATAAAAGCCCGGCGCCTTCGACGTGAAGGTCGGCGGTGAATAAAGAGGCTGAACGCAAGGGATGTCCTCGTCGGCAGCAAAGGAACGATAGAACTCGCGTGAGGCGAGAGAAGCTAGGGCTAGCCAAATTATAATTCTTATTTCTTCAATAATGATAATGAGATTACAAACTAGTATTTATAGGCCTAAGATATCTACCACAATTAGGAAAAGATATGCATAAAGATTAATACTAATCTAATAAATAAATATAAAAGATATTATCCCATATTAGTAGATACTATCGTATCAACTCTCCCCCGGTTGAAATCCACCTTGCCCTCAAGGTGGGTACCATGTTGCCACGAACCACGAACTCCGGAACGAAGGAAAACGACATGGAAACGGTGATGAGATATCCCCGCCTGGATCAAACACAAGCCAAAGAAGGTGCAGGTGGATCCCTATGTTGAGAGCACTCTTCCAACATATATCAAGGCCAACATCTTCCTCCTTTAACTTGTCAAAGAATCCCCCAACACTGCTTTGACCACGGCTAGTCTTTGTGTCATTCTTGTCATTAGCATCACCATCGGCAACCTCTGAACGATTATATTCAGCATCAAATTTTGCACGAAGAGCCAACTTTTTCAGTTTTCGTTCCTCAGCATCCAAGGCATCATCCTTGCTGGAATGGCCAATGTTGCCATCATGACCTCCCTCATACTTCTGACCCGTTTCCAAATCTTCAAAATCACCATGCTCTTCATTGCTCAATGCCTTCTTGTCAGCATTCGACGCCTCAGTTTCCTTTCTTGGTTCGGGTGGTGCGTCGTCTGCCTCCTCGTCGGTAGCACGGTCATCGTCCCGCGGCGGATCATCCATGTCGTCCTCCCCATAGTATGCAAGCAACTTCACTTGGCACACATGGCCCTATACCCAATTTTCGGGACAATAAAAACATAATCGCCTTTTGGCTCGCTCGGCTTTCTCGGTTAGGGAGACGTGAATGGGTTCTGGTGCAGCACGCTCTCTCTCTCGGAAGACTTGTGGCTGAGGTGGTGGAGACGACGTCTGGCTCGGAGTGGGAATGTGCGTGGGACGATACGCACGCCCTTGGCTGCGTGAGAGCTGTGCATGCAGCTCCTCATGGGATGCGGCGAGGCGTAAGAAAAGTGCCATGGTCTTTGGTAATTCCGACTGAGAAGGCTCGCGACGGGGTCGACGTGGGGGAGCGTCCCAACAGGTGCGAGGTTGAAAATCCTCCGGATCATCGATCTCAAACCATTGGCGAGGTGGTGGTCTGTCCCAGGAAGAAAAGTGGTGGTGGTGCGGCTCCTCGTAGGCAACGCCATCAAGCGGAAAACGAGCGCGAGGGCGGTCCCACGAAGAGAAAGGCGGCTGGTGTCGAGGCGGAGGGCGAGCAGTATCTATGAAAGGAAACGGCTGTGCTCGACCAGACGTGCGACGATGGTTACCTAGAAACGCCCCGCGTCGTGAGCAGCTGTCCTCACGCCAAAATGGTGGATATCCGGGTCAAGGTCGAGCACATGTTGCGAGTCATTGCGACGGCGATCGTGATGGAGTTGGGCTAACTGCCCGTCCTCCGTCTCCCCATGCAGTGCGGGACGACTGAAGATGTGGCGGATGTGGCCCACGAAAACACCACGGTGTGGGTTGCGCTCCATGTCGAAGCCAGCAAGGACAAGGGTCCTCGATCGGTGCCTTGGAGAAGGGTTCGGTGGTTGACTTGTGATCTTGTTGAATATCACCAATTGCTTCCAACCGGCTTCGAGGCAGAAGAGGATGGAATGAGGAGATTGCTTTGGGCGCCGTCTTTGTTGACCCTAGCTTTCCCCGCACTTCCGTAAATTTTTTTTTTTTTTTTTTTCTATTATTTTTTTTAGGGTTGTTGGCTATGAACGTTCCACAGCAGCGGCAGTGCGTGATTTCACGTAGAAGGAGTTCGGCGATGGACGTGAGTTCGGCAATGAAAGCTCTCCGGGAGAGAGCTCTCAACGAGAGCACCAATTGTTAGGATCAAAAACCCTAACAACGATCGACGACGAGTCGATCGACGAACACGAACGATCCGGCGCCTTGTCGCACAAGGTCGGCGGAGAAAATAAAAGCCCGGCGCCTTCGACGTGAAGGTCGGCGGTGGATAAAGAGGCTGAACGCGAGGGATGTCCTCGTCGGCAGCAAAGGAACGATAGAACTCGCGTGAGGCGAGAGAAGCTAGGGCTAGCCAAATTATAATTCTTATTTCTTCAATAATGATAATGAGATTACAAACTAGTATTTATAGGCCTAAGATATCTACCACAATTAGGAAAAGATATGCATAAAGTTAATACTAATCTAATAAATAAATATAAAAGATATTATCCCATATTAATAGATACTATCGTATCATCACTATACATCACGTACTAGTATAATAAAAATAGTATTTTAATTATATAACAGAGGCGTAAATTATTTAAATAATATATATAGACCCCACTAAACTTCTCTCACCAGTCACCACACCTTAAAATCTCTAATTGATTTAACTAAACTTACTTCTCCCTCTCTCTCTTCTCTCTCTCTCTGTAGAGAGCTTTTAATGCTCTTCAAAATCCATAACAACAAAATCAGAACACAATCGATTGTTACACCACAATTTCGTTCTTTCTCATTTCCAACCAAAATGGGCAAGAAAAATAAATTTCCGTTTCTCTTCAAAGCCACCGATTCCGCCGCCGCCGCCTCGCCGTGGCCGTGGCCGGCGTGCGCCAACAGCCCCAAAACCCTCTCCTTCCGCGCCAACGCCAATACCAACATCTACAAAACCATCAACTCCGCCTACCTCGACGACAAGTCCGCCGCCGAATCCGCCGGAACCCCCGACTCATTCTTCAGCATCCGAGACTCCCCCGAGCGCCGCGGCGGCGGCGGCGGCGAGAGCTTATACTCCGCGTACGACGAGACCGCCGTGATCGGAGGCCTCCGCTCCGATCGCCTCTTCTTCGATCCCGGCGAGACGAGCTCCATCCTCGAAGAGGCGAAGGCGGCGCACGCGCTCCCCTACAGCGACGGCGTCCGAATCATGGCGATGGATTCCAACGATCCGTTCCTGGACTTCAGGGCGTCGATGGCGGAGATGGTGGAGGCGCACGGCCTGAAGAGCTGGGACAGCCTGGAGGAGCTGCTGACGTGTTACCTGAGAGTCAATCGGAAGAGCAATCACGGCTACATCGTCGGAGCGTTCGTCGATTTGCTGATTCACGTCTCCCTTCAGGCGGCGGAGTGCTCGCCGTCGATCGATTTGGCGTCCGCCGTTGACGAGCATTGCTCCTCCTCCTCCACGACGACGCAGAACTCCTTCACATCGCCTCTCTCGTTCACGTCTTCCTGCACCTACTCCTCCACGAGCCCCTGCTTGTCTTCACTTGAAAATGAAGACGAAATCACAGCCGAGAAGTGCGCCGGCGGTTGATCGGAAAATTTTCCCGGTGTATTAGGTTAGTTTTAGAGAGAGAGAGAGGGAGGGGAGAGGGAGATTTGCAAACCCTGGATTTTACCGTAGGTTTATTAACACGTGTAAAGATATTACACGACTGAATTTAATGTAATACTGTACTAATTATTTTTCAATTTCTCCTAATATTATTAGAGATGTAAATTTTAGAATTTTCTGTTTTTCATTGAATTATTATGGAATGACGGAAATTACTCGGTACTGATTATTACTAGTATTTATTAGTGGAGTACTTAATTAATATTTATTTCAATCAAAACGTATAATTTGTGAAAAAGCTTGCTTCAACGGCACAATTCTGCTGCTAATCTTTCGCAGAATCCCATGTGAATATTATTACTATTTTAATTTAGAATTCTTTAAAATAATCAAATTTCAGTCATACAACTTTGCTTCCTTTACTCTTAACACAAAATCAGAAGATGAAAAAATTAAATAAATACTATGTGATGTATGATTGAAGGAGTAAAAACTCCAAGGATTGAAGAAATTGAGAAAGAAATTCATAAAAAGGAAAGTAACTATCATTTGAAAGCAACAATTCCAATGAAAATGAAGTGGTCCTTCTCTGCAAATTGAGATTGTATATCTTAGGCTGCTGCTCCATTATCATGAACAGAAATTGAGATACCAGATAACAAATAATTATTGATTCATTTGTAATGTTTCTATATGTAAAGTGGAACATCACCAAAAACTGATAAACTTTTGAAGCACAAATTATCTAAGCCATGAACCGGAAATGAACAACACACCTTGGTTGCCCTACATTTTTCCTTTTATTCTCACCACCTTAGATACCATTTGTTCATTTGTATATGGAGTCTGAATAGACTGTATACAACGAAATCATAATGAGTTTAGTATTAGGGCTTGTTTGCTATTTAATTAAATATTGGTTTCTCTATATAATCGGTATCCGAAAAATACTATTGAAAATCTCTAGCTTGACAGCGGTTACAAACATAGTCACTTCGTGATGAACTGGATAAACAATTCGTGCGTTTTTCTTGGTTTTTCGTATCTATTTGTGTTGATTTTCGTAACATATACTTTCTATTTTTACATTTTTTTCTTAATATAAGTTTGGTAGGTAGTCTTTCCGTCCCGACAAAAGCGGAGCGTTTTGTAATTTTCTTATTTTATATCTCACGTATATTCAGTAAACGCTCGTCTTGGCTGTGACAAAGGGAGTATCTTATCCTCTCTCTTTATGTGTGTGTTGAGTAGAGGTAAGAGTTGGAGAAAAAAAAACAAAAGAAAGAAACATTTGAAAAAATATTCTCATGGATTGGATTGGAGGGGAATAATCTAAGCCGGAATGGGATGGGAGTTTATATATATATATATATATGGTGGTCCTTGTTTATTTATTGAATTAATATATATTCAAATTGGTAACATAATAAAACTGCAGCCAAACTTAGCCACGGATGGATAGAATTTGAACGCCATGCAACTGAGATTCCTTCTGCTAACTCAATTAATATATTTTGTTTCTGTTTGAATTTCAAATATATTTTCAAATCCAATATTTGATTAATTCTCTTGCATGGTCACATGCTATATATTTGCACAAGAAGAAAAACTACATATATTTTCTGTATAATTTGTGATAATTAATGTAGAAGAAATAGTTTGCCAGAAACATGCTACTACAAATTAACTATATATATATATATATCTTCTCAATTTAAAAGAAGAGACTTCCAATATATATTTTATTTTGTTTGTCTTTTTCCTCATAGTGGTGAAGCGGTTTAAGCCGCGGTTTAGCGTTTTGTGATCGCTTCTATAATTTGGAAGAATATGATCGAAACGACACTGTTTGTTAATTTTATCATCATCATCATCAACAACATCTAGTATTTTTTTAATAAATTATTTATTATATATTTTAACTGAATTATTATTTTAGCTAGGCTCCATAAATATAGATTGATTTTACTATTGTCCAAGGGTTTTATCGTAATATTAGAGTGCCATTAATTTTCATGGAAACATACCAGCACAAAATACTCCACGTTTTGTGTTGTTTCTTCACTAAAATCGAGCAATTAAATAAATTCTCAACAAATCCAACTTACTCTTAGGGGGGTGTATTGGTTGTGGAGTCTATAAGATTTTTTTAGATTTTCAAAATCCGGGTGTATTCAATCCGGATTTTCAAAAGTCTTTAAAAATCTTGAGGTATTCAATACGGATTTTAAAAAGTCTTAAAAAATCTTTAGGTATTCAACAATCTATGGATTTTAATAGTCTATGGATTTTCTTTGATTCTATTCAAAAAATATATACAAATTTTACTCTTCAAAATCTCTCATCACAACTAGAGATTTCTATGGATTTTAAACTTTCGGTTATTTTCTAAAGTATAAACAAACCTTCCGTGTTCTTCCATCAATTTCTCTCTCTCCATCCCACCATACCTAATCTATTTGAGAACCTTAACTTCTGTACCCAAATTTCCCAACCAAATCTATGCATGGCGACAACGCTAAATGAGAATCTGGATACTTCTTCCGTCGTAGATGCCGCTGCCGAGCAGAATCATGAAATTCCAAATTCTGAATTGCCGAATCACGGGTAACAATTCAAATTTTTGCTTTCTAGTTGTGCTGGAGTTTTCAGTAATCTGGTAGTTGTTGATAGCTTGAACTGATGATTGAAAGCTTGGATTCCGGCGGGATTTTTCCAGCTACCGTTGCTGGACATGCTGGAGCTCAACGATAATACATGCCATCAAATTAGCAAGCCTGATACCGTCCAACAATTGGATCACAGGGGAGATTCCTCCGGCGATTGCGAATCTACCGAATCTCGTGATGTTATCTTTCGACATTAACAAATTCTCCGGTGAGATTTCGCCGGAGATTTTCGATCTGAAGAAGCTCTCGCAGTTGAACATGAGCGCCAACTCTGCCCTCCTCAAACCAGCTTCTACGCTTCAGCTTCGTCACCATCTCAAATTACTCATAAGTGAGTTGGTGATCATAGTACCCGAAGCAAACTCCAAGCCACTGATAAGCTAGCGCCAAGAATTGCATATCTGCAAATTGACCAAAAAAAACACCAAACTCGAAACTCACCACCACATATTGCATACACAACTATCGGGAGAGAGAGAGAGAGAGAGAGAGAGAGCACCTGAGGGGTCGTGAGGAAACAAAAGAAAAAAACGATGAGCAATGCATAGGCAATGGAGTGAAAGAAGTAGCAGCACTAATGCATGTTTTCCGCCATTTCCAATTCATTGATAGAATCCATGGGTTTAGCACCAACAACATCACTCGCCTTTGCTGTTCGTGTTGTTTTTCCTTTTTTTTTGGTAATATATTTTCTTTATAGACTTTGTACATTTTTGCTGCACAAGTCACTGCTCTGCTATTACTCTCTACTGCTTTCTTCATGTTCAGGTGGCGGGCTGGCGGCGATCGGAGAAGCAGAAGCCCACTGCGTTTCAGGGACTAGACTTGAGAGCCGAGGATGTGCTCGAATGCTTGAAGGAGAAGAACATAATCAGAAAAGGAGGAGCTGGAGTCATTTACAGATGATCGATGCCTAATGGGATTGACATCGCCATTAAATGCTTATGTATGCTTGCAGGTTGTAGGTGTAGTGTTGTTATGTATGTATGTGTAGTAGATAAATAAGACTGATTTTTGATGAATTATGATAGTGTGTTAAGATATTCTATCTAATGTTTACTTGATTGGATGAAGTCATGAAGAGTTTGCTTTCTTTCTATTATAAACTCAATCCAAATGTATTGTATGTTAAACTTTAAACTAAAAAGTTGTATTTCACAATCCTATCAAATCTAAATACTCTTAGTGTATTAGTGATTAGTGATGAAGAACTATATTTTTAATAGTATTAGGAAGCCTCAATGCATCAATCTCAGAGCTTAAGATTCTTGTCTCAGCGCCGAAACTTCTAAACCCTTGCGCTTTTGCAAATTTTATAATAAAAAATTAATTAAAAAATATAATAAATCCAGTTGGGTAAGGTTTCTATTTTATTTTATTTTATTTTTTTAATTTAAAATAATTTCATTGTGTAAATATTCATTATAGTATGCAACAGTCAGTCAAAGTAACTGGTTTCAGCAGGGAATTCAACCCATCCCTATTTAATTTAATTATCATATATTGAATTTATTATTTTCTGAGTTTTATCCAAGCATTAAAGATGAAATTTCGAATTAATTGTACTCATTTCCACAACGGCACAATTTTATTTTCCTCATCGAAGAATAAAAAAAAAGATAGTTGCAACTAGTTGGTATTTTTTTTAATTTCATTCCAAAATTTTATACGGAGTAGTATACTACTCCTCCGTCCCATCTCATTTGACTTGTTTGTTAAATATATATGAGGTATAAAATATATAAATAAGTCAAATGAGATGGACCGGAGGAGTATTAAAATTAATTTTCAAACATGTAAGATTTGCGTGTTTATTACAATTAATAATAAATGCGAGGAAAAGCAGATTGAAAATTTCAAGTTGATTTGAGACAAGACAAGGCAATCCCTATAAGAAAAAAAATTGAATGCGCGGCCCAAAGTTGTCATTTCAATTAGGACGAAGAAAGTAAATATTTTACTCTTTTCCCATTAATTAAGCTTTGCTTGGGTCATTTTCAGTAATCACTATTTAATGAAATTTTCATTTCCAAGAAATCAATTATTATTATTTATTTTGTTTTTTTACCAAAATATATGACAAACAGTGTAAAGAACTGTGGAGGAGGTGTACAGTATGTGATAATTCCAGAGCAATTATCCTTTTTCCGGAGTAAAATCAAATCAAATTGTCCTTTTTGCCCTTTAAGGTAAATATGTTTATTTCGCGGTCACTCTAACCACTCTTTAACAAAATTGGAAATACATATTCCTTCCGTCCTATATATTTAGACCAATTTGTTTTATGCACGTATTTTCACTGAAATCTATTATGGGTTTTAAAATATAATTTTGTAGTATCGTTTTTTTTACAGGTTCCTATGAGTCATAGGAACTCGTAAAAAAAACGATACTACAAAATTATATTTTAAAACTCGTACTAGGTTTCGGTAAAAATACGTGCATAAAGCAAAATGGTCTAAATAGATGAGATTGAGGTAGTATATATCTTCATTTAATAAATTATTATTATTATTTGATCAGCAAACACAACACACACACACACACACACACGCACCCGAGGTGTCTCGAACCTCCGACCTCTCATAACCATTGTGGGCATACATTGTATCCACGGCTGACGTGATAGTATCACATCAATGATTTTTCATTCAGGGTTTAGTTTTTTAGTACAATATGATCTATTTTTTTAAGAGTTTATATTTATAAAGTATATTAATAATATATACTCCCTCTGTTATTTTTCACTTGTCTCGCTTTCATTTCGGGCTGTTTTTTTTTACTTGTCTCATTTCCATTTTTAGCCTAACAAACACCACATTTATCTCTAACATTACCTTTATCTCTAATTCATCACCACATATTAAATTTTTTATTATATTTCTTAATTCGTGTGCCCAAAAAGAATGAGCCAAGTCGAAAATAACGGAGGGAGTATATTTTAAATATTACCAACACGTCAGTCATTGACACATGATTAACACGTATTTTATGTGCATGTTGAGTGTGTTTAAATGTGTTTGAGTCTCGATTTATGTGTTTTAATGTTAGAAATGCTAGAGTTTCTTAACTTGTAGCATACTTTTTACTTTTCTTATTTTTCTTGGTTTTCGATCCATTTTTTTATAAGAATTGGAAAGAGTATTCATGCGGATAAGGATCGAAGGCCGGAGACGAGGAAAAATCGAACTTAATTAGGGTGAAACCTAGGTTTGAAATGAGGAATTTAAACATATAGAGTTAGGGTTTCACTAGTTTGAATTCAATTATGTTTTCCTCGTTCTCTCGAGTCTCTTTGTGTCTTTTTTCAGGTTTATGAAGAAATCATTTGGCAACTTTGATCATTCCATGTTGAAGAGGAGTTCGTTAGGAAGCCGTAGCAAAAAGCGGATCGAGAATCGGAGTTCGGACGAGAGAGAACGAGCGAAAACGAAAACATCGCGCAAGAGAGGACAAACCGGCGACCCAAACCGGCGGTCCATTGGGCCGCCGGTTCACCACACCCAGGCCGCCGAACACCACAGAGAGACCGGCGGTCCAGTGGACCGCCGGTGCCCCAGCCATGGACCGCCGGTTGCGCGAAAATGCCTCCGGTTCGCACCGTTTCGCCCCGGTTCATCCCATTTCATCCCGGTTCGACCCAAACACGATTTCCAATGTATTTAATCCCAAATTCTTCCCTTTTTGATGTATCTTTTAGCATTTTTAATTCCTCAAGAACCCTAGAAATATTTTCCTCTTTTCCTTTTGGTATTTTGAAGATTGTTGAAGCTATACTTTGTGGATTCAAGATTCAAGACCATCTTCTTCTTCCTTATTAAATTCTCTTTCTTTTGAGCATGATTTCATTTAATTTTTATGGTTGGATTTCTTTAATTATGTCTAGCTAAATTTTCTTTGGTTCCAATATATGAAGATATGATCTAGATCCTTGGGTTTTTAGGTTTTGTGGTTGGATTTACCTTCTAATTCATATGTCTTGTGATTTGGGGCTTGATTTAATTGCATGAGTGATTGGCCATCATTGAATGCATACAAGGTGTTTGGTTAAATGCTTATGAGGCTTTAGTTCATAACACTTGGAATCAAATCACACCATACTAGTAATTCTTGCTAGTAGGAGCTTCTAGATAATGAATTGATCTATTTGGAGTTAATTTATGCATCTTGAGACCTAGCGGAGATAGATGTCATAGGTTAATCTACTAATATTGATTGCTTTGAGAGAAGAGTTGTTGTTTAATATATATAGAACTCCCATATGAATTAGATTAAAATGGCTAATCCATGCAATTCCTAAAACCTAGGCCTCTAGTGATTATCGGATTATATTTGGAACAAGCTTTTTATCATTGTTTACCAACTCTTGCTATTAGTTGTTATTTAGTTTATTACTTTTCAATTGCATTACTTAATAGAACTAAGAAAACACAAAAACATGTCACTTGGTAGCTTGAATAGTAGTTAGGTAATCGGATTACTACTTGGAATCTTGAACGACCTAGCATTCCTTGTGGATTCGACCCGATTATACTATAATCGGTTATTATTGCATCTCCCTCACCCCTAAAGTGAGGGCACATTAAATATGCTCATAATGGGTAGAGGTACATGGTTAAACCCCTGTTTGGTTCAAGTTTTTTTTGTATGGAAGGAGAATTAAGTAATTGATTCTATTACATTTTGTTTGGTTTGAATAATATATTATCCATTTATCTTACTTGGGGGTAACCTAATCCATTACATTGTTACCCTTCAAGAAGGAGGGGAAACAAGGAGAAATTGAACCCCCCCCTCACAAGTGACTTTCTTTCTACTATTGAACCAAACACTCAATAAAAGTAACCATTATTATTATCATTCCCTTCCTTGACTTGATTCTATTCCCTTTCCGTTACCCAACTTGAACCAAACGAGCACTAAGTCCATGTTTGATTCAAGTTTTTTTTTTTTATATGAAAAGAGAATCAAGTAATTGATTCCACTACATTTTATTTGGTTTGAGTAACAGGTTATCAATTTATCTTACTTGGAGGTAACTAAATCTTTTACATTGTTACCCCTCAAGAAGGGGAAACAAGGAGAAAGTGAACCCCCTCATAAGTGACTTCATTTCTACTATTAACCAAACACCCAATTAAAATAGTAACTATTATTATTACAATTTCTTTATTTGATTTGATTTAATTCACTTTCCGTTACCCAACTTGAACCAAAGTCATCCAAGATATTTTATGATGCCAAGTTAATTTTGTATAATGATGAGCCTATTTACGATTTTACCACTAATTTGCCTAACATCATAATTTCTACCTTTTTCTCTGTATGCATAAATCTATTTAAGTATTTCATTTTACAAAATGTCTACCATAATCCTTAAAATTTTGAGAAAAATGAATTTAGTTCACTATTTTATTTAAAAGTTTAAAGAGATACGAGATTGACTGAGTGGGGTATATGCTTTAAATTTCAGGGTTTTTTTAGTAGTGGAGCAATGAATAAAAAAAAAGCCAATTGATTTAATACTCATACAAGTAGTAACATTTAACATTTACAGTATTTAATTGAATTCATTCAAGTAACCAAAGGATCTCATTGATTATCACTCACAGTCTTGAATAGTATTTAATATTGACTTAATACATAATTAATTGCCTAATTAAAATAATAATAATAATTACTGGGACCATTATTATATCTGAAATAGTTGTTCTGGCAATACCATTAATTTTATCAGAGCATTTAATGCAAGCTTATAATGGGCCGAGGCCCATATACTACTACTTGATTTCAAAATCTTGAAAATCCATTGCTGCATTCCTCAATAAATTCCCCATTCAAACAATCAACTAAAAATTAAAATAATCCCACTCTTGAATTTTAATGTGTTTGGCCTACTTACAATTTAATTAATGGAGTAAGATTTTTTCTTTGAATATAATAAGTTGTGTTAAGAGATTTCCCCCTAAAATCATCTTTAAAATTAAAAATTGCATGGTTTTACTTAATACTATCTCCATCCACGAAAAGTGTGATGCGCTTTCTGTGACACGGATTTCTATAAGCTCGTTATTTGTTAAATATTTAAGTTTGTGAAACTTAGGCAGTGTTGGTAGGGTATATAAGACCGGATAAACTAATTAATCTGGTCTTATCTTGAGTTTGGTAGGCAAGATCAATTTTTTTGGGGCCCGAGATTAAAGCAAGGCCTAGGCTTATTCTACTGTTTTCTTTTGTTAATTCATCCGGCCTTTTCCCTATGATTATTTATGTCAGTGGAAACAGTAACAAAGATGATGTATTAATTTCTTGCTTTGCCCTTGTTCAAAGCACTGTAGATGACGGAAGTGTATCTTACTCCTTCATTGAAATAAAAAATCTAGAAATTGTATTTGAGCTAAATTATCTGTAGAAAAATTTAGTGTCTTTGATTTTAAATTTCATTGAAAATTAATATTGCTCTTGAATTTGTTTGTACATGATTTAGAAATAAACTGTCAATCATTGTGCTAATTTACCTTCCAATAACACAATATTAGTGGGCTTTAATTTAGCGATGGATATTTGTGTTTGAGCCTATTTATCTATTTATGGATATTTGGAGTTTATAGTTTTATTGAATTACATGTAGTATAGAATTATTAGTAACTTTGTTTTTAATTAGTTTAAAATTTAATTGGGTTACTCTATTATTAATGAAATTTACATATTGTTAAAGAAAAATAAAAATATTATGGATTCGAAGTAATAAGAGTATGCAATTCAGCAAATAAAAAATTTAGTAACATAAAATAAACATTTTCTTCTAAAAAAATAATAAGGGCTTTTTTGTCATTTTATAGATTCTCTCATTTAATCTAGGGTTTAATCTTACCTACCAAACTCAAATTTAAGTTATCTTACTTTTTAATCTTACTACCAAATAGGAATATAAATAAGTTATCTCATTTCCTATTCATGTTAGTTACCTATGTTTTACTAATCCTATCATATCCTTTGTTACTTACCAAACGCAGCCTTAGTGGATCATGGTCAATTAGTGAGTTAAGATTATAAAATTGATTATAGTTAATGAAATTATAATATTAAGTATTTAACAAATAACAAACTTTTAGAAATTTGTGTTATGAAACTCGTATCCCAATTTTTTACAGAGTGAGAAGGGGAGTAGAATACATAAATTGCAATAGTACTCGTTCAATTATTGAATCGCCCACGTGAGATGAGTGAAGTCTAAGCAAAAATGCACTGAAACTTTACCAAATTAAATGTGTTGCGTGCTACACGCATTGCGTGAAACAAGTTTGTGGGCTTTATAAAATATTCACAATATAGTACTACCTCCATCCCAATAGATTAGTCATAGTTTGAATATTACACAAACTAAGGTTTTATCAATAAAGTTGGAAAAGTACAAATTTAAGAGTAAATTAGTGTGAAAAAGTACAAAAAGTACTAATTGGGCACTAAAATCTAAGTTAAATATTTCCTTATTTAGAAATGTGACTAATGTAATGGGACGGACCAAAACGGAAATATGACTAATGTAACGGGATGGAGGTAGTATTATTTATACGTGCCCCAAGATAATTTTTTATATATATAAAATATGCCAAAATAGAGTACACCATCGGTGTTGTTTCTATGAGTTAATCTCGTGCTACATTAATTTATTTTCATTTTATTACTATTATTTAAATTTTAATTATCGAAGCGACAAATGGTTTAATCTCAACGAGTCGTGACAGTCATGTTACATAAATCTTGAAAATATGAGTTTTTATGAATTAACTTAGTAATCCACCTCCCTATTTCGATTGTTTTCACAAGGAAGAAAATAATTTAATTAATATGTGTGTGTTGATTTCTTTCCTTTTTTTAAAGTCAAATATTACTAACAAAACAAGTATAAAGAGAACTCGAATACCTTACAAAACTTTTATAAAACCAAATTCACTGCAAAACATTTTATTTTGGAAAAGCCGAAGTTAAAAAAAAAACATATTAGATCACAAATCATGAAAAGATATTTCAACACAAGAAAAGAAGGATTAAACCCACTTTCAAAATCAAAACATGATTCTATTCACGATGTTATCCACGTCCCGATTAACATCTTTCAAAGATATTAGCATCTTTGATTGGCTTTCTCTTGGATGCTGAATTTAAGAGCCCAAAATTGCGACTAGAGAGGGAGCAATTTATGTTGAGAAATAGAAGCTACGTATCGATCATTACATAAAAAGTACTACTATAATTTAATTTAGCCCCGCTTTTATTTTGAATTTATAGTTTCACGAATTTATGATGACACATTCTGAGCCATGAATTAGAGTCGTCGTTCTTCTTATATTAGTACACCGTTTCCAATTTTTGTTTCCTTCATTAAACACTCCATAATTGTTCAGTCACTCTCCGTGAATCATTGGGAAATGGGCTTATTATTATTATATTGTGTTTATAATATACTAATCTAAAATTTTAAATTGTATGTATTTGGTATCATCTACAAGTAGTATATAATTTTAATTTTAATGTACTCTTCATAATTAATGCTTCAATTGTCGCAAAAACATGGTCCTATAACTTAGAACAGATGTGTGTATAAATTTAATAATTTTTGTAGTTATTAGAAAATAAAAATCTCACAAGAAAGTCAGTGGTATTGACAGACTACAGAAATGATGCAGAAAATTGAATGCAATAAAATTATGATGGATAAGGAAATCACAAGTGAATCTTGCAGTGACCAATAAAAGGACAGTTTTAACTCGATTTTCAGAGTTAAAACAATTTATGTATGTTTATTATTTATATATTTAAGTACTATGTATGTTATTTATGGGCAGAGATTTTACATGAAAATTACAATTTTTTGTGTGTAATTTTCGACCATCATGGTGTTTGACAGAGCCAGAAATATGTTCTTTATTTGCCAATTGAAAATGATATATATTCATATTGGTCATTATTTGGGAGAAAAAAATGCTTCTTCATATCTGATCAATATATTTTTGCAGATAATAATCATGAATTTCTTTGACTTTTTTTAGCTCTCATCATTTTTTTAATTGCACTTCCAAATTTGCCTGATCAGTGAAAGGTTTAGATAATTAAAATGACTAGACATAATGCATTTATTATTTCTCTTTCACATAAATTAATTACAAATTGTTTTTTGGAATTGACTACGCCAAATAATCATGTATACAATCCACCTAAGAATACATTGTACTCCGTACTTGTTTAAAGATTATTTGAAATCAAAACTATTATATTCAGCTACATGCAATGTGAATTTCAATTTTCTTATGAGTGTTTGATCAAATAAAAAATGATTTTTTTAAAAAATGAGAAATGATTTGGACCGTTGATCTCTACGTGATCAATCTGTTCAGATTAATTGGTGCATTATAATTGTATTAAGAATGCATTATGATAACATTGAGAATGCATTATAGTTGCACATATCATGCATTATACTTGTACTTAAAATACATCATTTTTATTTTTTTTACGAAAAATCTATTATATATATATATTATTGATATTAATTTTATTACAAACAAATCAAGCTTAATAATACAAGCCCATTTAGATGTCACTGTCCAAGAAAAGGATTGAAGCAAATGGGGTTTACTTGTTCCCCATGATCAAATGTTATTTGGATGAACTTTGTTGTTGTGTTACTCTTTTTTCACAATAGTTGATATGACAAAAAAATGTTACCAACTCATTTGAAGCCTCATGCCCATGATGTTCTAAGTCACAACAACATCTCACTTCACAAGAAATAAGTAGAAAGAAACCTCATACATGGTCCCATTTTTCTATAATCTTCTTTCATCAATCTTTATCCCCTCTGATTAAGATAAAATATATCTTGTTTTTGTCTAGTATTTAGCCAACAAGATGGGATCCCAACTAATCTAATAGGCTACAAAAGAGAGGAGATAAGAAATGAATTGAACTCTCATTTCAATAAAAGTAGGGTAACACGTTTGTCAACTTTTCCCCTTTTTTTTTTTTTTTTTTTTTTCTTTCTCTTCTACTTGTGTTTTGCCACTAAATAAAATGAGGAAATTTTGAAGCCAAAATGTTGGGGGAGAAGTGAGCAAAGTGGGATTTATTTGATTGGTAGTAAAGTGAAAAGTCAATTGAAAAGAAGCCTTGCATATACTATGTATGGGGGTGTTTTGTGTACTTGTGGTTTGGATTATTAATGTTGGAACCTTATTTTATATTATAGGCCCAGACTTGTACTGCTTGGGGATTTTCTACACCCATGTCCTATTCATACACAATCATCTTAATTTTATTTGTTTAATTTTTCAATGAATTCCAAAATTACTTAATTAATTGGATGATTGGTATCTTTGCATTGGAAAAGTAATAAGAAAAATTACTACTTGGGATTAGGGACATGAAGTCAAGTGAGCACAAATTGACCAGATTTATTAGCTAATAAATCTTAAACATCACTTAATCAATCTTGGCTTTATCCTAAACTTAAAAGGCAAGCATTGCAATAGAGGATAAATAAGGTAAGAGTACAAAAATCCTCAATTCCCTATATATATATATATAATAGCAAAATAAAGGCCGATCAACCACGATTTTTCTTCATTGTTTTGCTAAATTCTCATAATTTTGCCTAATAAATCAATATTTTAATCTAATATGTATCTTTAATTTGATACATATCTCTAATTATTTCATAGTAATAATTATATATATATATATATATATAATTAATTTATATAATTCCAATTCAATAGCAATCGACAATTACAATATGAAGTTGATTATACTTTGATACATTGATTATTGATTACTTTAATAGAATTAGTTAATAGTTTATTAGACGCAAATGACGCGAATTATAGTTTATAGTTTTAAGCATTTATACTCACTGTAGGTCTATTATATTGTTATAAAGAAACCAATTTATAATCCTAAATGCATGAAGAAAGCGTCTACAAAATTTTATCAACATTTTTCAATTATTTCGAATAGCGAGCGGCTTGACATTTAAACTACATTAAACCACTCGAAAGATGACATATTTTTCTATCCCTTTGTTTTTATTAATGTGAAAAACCGATAACTTTAGAAAATAGTCTATATTGATACTCTAACAATTATTCCAATGAATCGTTAAATTACTCAAAATTTACGATATAAAATTATTTCCGTCAAATTTCACTAAACTTTATATTATATTAATTTTAATTGATTAATTATCACACATCAATTTTTTAGGTTAACTGACTACCATCAAGTTGCCTGTTATTCACTATAATCAAAGAATAGGTCAATGACATATGACATTTCTTGAATTTTTGTGATCATAATCGATTTTTGAAAAGATGATTTCATCGATAAGAAAACTCAAATATAAGGGAGTTATCCTTAATCAATATTTAAATGACGGCCAGCTTTACTTTAGAAAAATATAATCATGTGAAAAAAATCTTACATGATCTCATTGACCTATTCTTTTTCCGACTAATAGAAAACTTGATATGAAAATACAACTAATTGAAAAATATTATCAATGTATAATTGACGGCTTAAAATTTAAAATGAATATAACTACGCAAGAAACGGTATCTCGCCTAATTTATTTTTCTGTTATAATGATGAACGGATTACTTGACATTTCAAAAATAATTTAATATAAATAATGTATCGAATAGAAATACCTACTATAAATATTTTATGTTGTAAATATATAAAAGACTTTAGGTTAACGGGAAAATTATACGATCACGACTTATAGTTTGTTAGTCGAGTAGGGACAGGGCGGATGAGAACATGACTCCATCAATAGAAAAGTTATATATGACGGAGTAATCCTGAATCAATATTTAAAAGGTAAATGGAAGACTTGAATTGAAAACTTGTAAAACTATCCGAGAAATGTATTATTTCCTCAACAATCATTTAAATGACGGACTGTTAAGATATTTTCAATTCTTTTATTTATTTTAGATGATGTTTTTTTCAAGTGGTTCAAATAATGAAATTTCTAAAAGGACGACATGATATTGTGCAATAGAACAACTGATCATTTACAGTATTTGTAAAATTTTCTTATAACAAGTATGATGGAGTCATTTCAGTTTTATCCCAATTCAATATTTAAATGACTTTATGTTAACAAAAAATTATACTATTATAACTTATAGTTTGTTAGTTGAGTAGGGACGGACGGATAAGAACATGCCTCCATCGATAGGAAAAGTCATATATGACAGAGTAATCCTTAAATCAATATTTAAAAGGTAAATGGAAGACTTGAATTGAAAACCTGTAAAAATATCTGAGAAATGTCGTCTTTCCTCAACAATCATTTAAATGACGGACTATCAAAATATTTTCAATTCTTTTATTTATTTAAGATGATTTTTTTTCTTCAAGTGGTTCAAAGAATTAAATTTCTAAAAGAACGACATGATATTGTGCAGTAGAACAACTGATCCTTTATAATATTTGTAAAATTTTCTTATAACAAATATGAAGGAGTCATTTTAGTTTTATGCCAATTAAATATTTAAAGGCTTCACGTTAACGGAAAATTATACTATTACGACTTATAGTTTGTTAGCTGAATAGGGACGGGGGATGAGAAGATGACTTCATCGACAGGAGAACTAATATATGATGGAGTAATCCTTAATCAATAGTTCAAAGAGTAAATAGAAGACTTGAATTGAAAACCTGTAAAACTATCGGAGAATTGTCAATTTTCCTTAATAATCATCTAAATGACGGAGCTTGACATTCTATCCTTCCATTATCGAACGATGGGGGACGTTACATTGAAATGATATAAATCCGACCTTTCATTGACCATTTTTTTTCGAGCAACAAGAAACTTAATTTGAAAAGTATAACTACAATTGAAAAAATGTTATCAATCATCAATTTATTTAGAATCATTCAATTTTATCCCATATAAATATTTAAAAGACTTCACATTAACGAGAAAATTATACCATTACGGTAGTTTGTTAGTAAAGTAGGGACGGACAGATGAAAAAGCTTATATGTATGATGGTGCTAAATCGATTTTTGAGAAAATAATTTCATCGATAGGAAAACATAAATACGATGGAGTTATCCTTAATCAATATTTAAATAACGGACTACTTGACATTCCATCCTTCAATTATATCGAAGACGGGAGCCTATACTTTAAATGAATATAACCACGCGAAAAAATCTTATATCTCATTAACCTTTTTTTTTTCGACCAACAAAATACTTGATATGAAAAATGTTACCAATCGTCAATTTATTTATATATTACAACATATACTTGACGGCTTAACATTCAAAATGGGTATAACTATACGAAAAATGGGACACCACCCAATATATTTTTCTGTACAATGATCAACGGGCTACTTGACATTATTGATTTTCTTCTTTTTTTCTTCTTTTTTTCTAATTCAATTAATTTTTTTTAATGAATCTTAACAAACTTCACTCTCAAAATAAATAATTATATTATTATTTTCCACGAGATGTGAATCCCGTCGAATTTCGACGGGCACTAAACCAGTATGCTATAAATACCCTTAATTTATAGTATTCTTATTATGCTAATTACGTAGGACTTATTTACAAAGATAAAATTTCTCTACACATGTCCTCCAATTAAAATGTGGGGAAAACTTCTTTAAAACTGCAATTTTCTAATATGTTATACCTAAATAGAATACAAACACCATACACTTTTGACAATCTCTATAAAATACAAGAAGATCTTTATCTGGACAAAAATGTGACTTTACAATTGTTTTCAACAGAAGCCACAAAAAAGATCATGATTAAATTCCCTTTATTCAACAAAATTGTTCCCACCCTTTGAATTTTGCTGCCACTATATCTGAACACATTCTTAACATCCACAATATTATTGTCTCTCTCCCTGTATATATATATACACAAATTTTTTTGCTGTTAATTCTGTTAAGAAAGAACAACTGATATGTTTTCTGAGGTTGCAAAAAAGATGTCTCCCACTAACACACTGCTCCAAAACATATCTTCACATGGACTTGGCCTTTCATGTCTTCCTAATTAACTTATCCACCCATCTATTTTTTATTTTTTTTATCTTTAAATTTACATATCAATCGAGAGATTTAAAATTTAAGATGATTTTCACTTCACTCCAGAGTTAATGCTAATTAATTAGAGTAGTTTTAATATTGAAAAAAGAAGAAGAAGATAATAGTGAATTACATGCACGATTTATCTATCAAATTCTCAATCCAATGCTGAAGCAAAAGAGAAAACACCAATTGTAATTACAAAATATAATGATTATAGCATGTGTGATTCCAAGAGAAGAAAGGGAAAGAAAAATATTTATGTGGCAAAAAAAGCCAAAGTTCAATCATGAATCATTGGACAAAAAACAAGCGAAAAAGATCTTATGGTATAGGTTTTAATTTTTTGTTACTAGTGGATATTAAAATTGTTTTTTGATTTTATTTAATGTGAATGAGTATTAAAGTGAATAAATATTAAAATTAATTTTATTTGACTTTTGAAAATGTAAAGAGAATTATGAATTTAAATTTCACCTTCAAAAGTGAATTGTTCACATAACTGATGAGCGGTAATAAAAGAACGCATTTGGGAAAAGCAAAAGGTTTCATTAAAAAAAGAAAGAAAGTTTCATGTTAAGTGCAGTAAAGGAAAAGGAAAAAAAAAAGGAATTATTGAGAGTGCAGTAATTGCCGAAGCAGAGAATACTCGAGTTAGAAGGATTTGATTATCAAAGGAAGAGTTGACTTAAGAGAGAATTTACTGAAATACCCTCCAAAATACGATTATGATTCATAATTATATTTACTGAACACATACGCGTTACATCACATCATCTGAATTCAAATAGCAATATCATTCAATTTCACCCACCAAATATTAAATTAAATGCTAAAACTATTTTTATGTTTTAAAAACACTTTGTTACCAATAAATCAATAACTGAATATATATATATATATATATATATATATATATATATATATATATCTCCAAATCCTCTAATTGCATTTGTGTCTTCTATTGTATTGTCAAGTTTTTTTTAATACAATAGAAGATGCAACACGTATCGAGCATCCACAATAGAATAAAAAGTATAACACCGAATTGAAATTAATGATTCAGATCGAAATTATATATATCGAATTCAATATAAGACGTAGTAAAAGGTAAAGTGGAAGTACTTATCATTTTTTCTAAATTAATAAAATCAATAGATATTTCATATACATAATAACCAATGTTCTAAAAGACGTTAAACGCTAGTAGGGCGATGGGGTGGGGATTAGCGTCTAGGCGGCTAGGCGGGCTTCTAGGCGGTTTCTAGGCGGGCTAGGCGGATTAGTATTATTATGCATATTTTTAGGATTATTATTGAAATACTTAAGCTTAAATATAATTTCTAATTATATTTATGTTAGTTTGAAAATATAAAATATTTAATTTTTTGGCCCAAAATCATAAGCCCAGAAAAAGCCCATGATTACTAATCATCACACGATTTCAAACCTACATCTACATTAAACATCCGCCGCAACCTTTTCTCTCTCTCTCCTATACAAACAAAAATTCGTTCGTCCTCCTCTGCAATTCCTCCTCTTCTCTCAAATTTGCAGAGGCGGAGGCTTGTGGCAGCGACATCGCAGGCTCGTGGTGGCGGGTTTGGAGGAGAAGATGGCGAGTTCCAGCCCGCCTAGCTGGCGTTCAGCCCGATTTGCACCGACTTGCACCGCCTAGTCGGCCTCTAGGCGGCCGATTTTTCGATTCCGCCTTGTATTTCCGTCTTGCACAAAGTCGAGGCGCCCGGCCACCTTCTAGCGTCTAGGCACGTCTAGGGCGTTTTTTAGAACACTGATAATAACATATATACATTTGGTTTTTCTTTTGTTCCCAGAATTCACATAAAGAATTCAATCTAAAAAAATTATGCAGCCTCCTGTTATAATCGAGAGCTGTTTTTGTTTTTTCACTATGCACTTAATTGATATTTCAACTGTAGTTCTACCCCTGCTTCTAAATTTATCCTAGTCCGAAATAATCACCTTACTATTCAACCAATTTATTATACTTACTTTCTCTTACATCATAAATAACCATAAAAGTCATTAAAATGGCAGTAAGTATAATAAAGTACCTAATATCAAACTTCCATCAAAGAACTGAAATAAATATTTTAATTAATAAAAGTGAACATTTCCAAAATAGAAAAAAAGAGGGGAATCCCAAATTGCAAATGAGTTAAGATTTAAGAACAATCAAATAAGACCAAACCAATCAAATTCAGCCACGTGTCCAAAGAAAAGCAAAAAATATTTGTAAGAAATTATGAATGACAGACACTGTTGAAATAGGTGAAGGGGTTTTGTAACATTAAAAATATTAATTGACACATTTAATTGCATTAAAATGGCTGCTGGAGTTTTGTATTCTACTCCTATAGTATTTTATTTTTAATTTACTAGTAGTATTTATTTTTATCAAATCCCAAACAGCTGCTGCAGTTTCTATTCTATTTTATTTCTTTTTTATCTAATCCCAATGTCTATCTTTCCCCACCCAAGAGAACTACAGCTTCAGACACCCGGTAAAAGATTTTGACCACATTAAGAAATTGTCTTTTTCTGTACTTAAAAAAAATAGTACTACATATGTATAAATTGAAGAATACCGCCAAAAAATATTTACCTTAAATTAATAAATTTTCGGATATATAACGCTTACTGAATATATTAAAAATAGAATGGAAAAAATGTGGATTTTACTACATGCATAATTTTGTATAATACAAATATATAGAATAAAAAGCTAACCATATAAAATAGTAGGATTGAAGAAACCAACTGAAATTAACTAATAGTTAGTCATTACATTACATTAAACGATTACAATTTTCACAGAATTTTTGACAACAATTTACACTTTTCCTTTTTTTTTTTTTTTTTCTTTGTATGTCAAAAAGGCTGTGAAAACCGAATCTCTTCTAAAGCATCAAAACAAACCCAACTAAACATCCGGGTCTCTATTATCAGACCCGGACCCGGACCCTAATCATTACCACGTGCTAAGGGCTAGTAGTCACGTGCGGCCCACGGCCCGGTCTGGTGCGAGGCGGGCGAACCGGACCGGTTCGAGTAGACGCCGTTCCAGATCTCCGTGAAAGCCCTCACGATAATGCCGTGATAGTACGGCGAGTTCAGCTGCAGGAAGCAGTTGAGGAGCTCCTTCAAGTCGTCCTTGGAGTAAATCTCCTTCTCCAGAATCATCTGCAGCATCGACTGCCGGAAATCGAGGTACGGATCGTCGGAGTCCTTCTCCACCGCCACGCTCGACCCGCCGATCCGCCCGAACCCCTGGACGGCGCGGAGGCTCCGGACGTCGGAGTCGGTGTCGGAGGAGTAGCAGACCGGCGGCGTCTCCACGGCGGAGGAGAAAGTCGTCGTCGTGGTGGCGTTGTCCCAGGAGCTGGAGGAGGAGTAGCGGTGCCGGTGCTGGGGGCGGCGGTGCCGCGGCCGAGGCTGGAACACGGCGGAGAGCTTCGGCCGCCGGCAGCTGCTTCCGCACCCGA
Source organism: Mentha longifolia (assembly GCA_001642375.2). Lineage (NCBI taxonomy): Eukaryota > Viridiplantae > Streptophyta > Magnoliopsida > Lamiales > Lamiaceae > Mentha > Mentha longifolia. Next base: position 6,442,138 of record CM038117.1, read on the forward strand.
GGCTCACGCTGATTGTACTCAGTATGTACTTCTTCTTCCCCCCTGACATCGTCTTCTGCGGCGGCGGAGACGGCGGCGGAGTGCGTGTAGTGTGTGAAAAAAGTAGGCGGCGATGAGGAAATTTGCTCTGCTTTAGAAAGTGTTATGGTTTGGACTGAAGAGAGAGTAAGGCGCTGTCTCATATAAATTCTGCATGTGAGCTTTCGAGGGCCCCACCTCTGCTAATCTCACCCCATCTAAACTCTAAATTAACTCACAGTCATAATTCTGGATCACAAATGTTTTGTGAACTGCTTTATTTTATCCACACATTAATGTTTTTACGCCTCTTGAATAAAAAGTACTGATGTGCATTTATGGTAATGTTAATGAGTGAATTTGACGGGATTTGATTGGTCTGTGAGGGGCGAGGCGGGTGAGAATTGGGCTGTCACCGTAGCCGTTGAAATTCATTTCGCAAGTTGAGATTAAAGGGAAATTAATATTAAGATTGCATGATACGGAAATGGATTAAAGAATTAGGGAGTATTTATACGTATTGGCTTAAAATAATAATAAGGTATAAAGGAGAAGGAGTATAGAAGGAGGCAGCTGACATGACAGTGGGGTATGATACTGATCTGGGGATTGTTTAATTAATTAAAAATAAAATAAAATAAAAATCCGAATAGAATATTAATTATCAACGTTTTTAGATATAATTTGATGGAATTGGGAAGCTTCTATTTGTCATATGCAAGCTCCACTAGTGGAGAATGAATATCATATTTTTGGTAAGATTATATTATCAATAATTAATTAAATTTTGAAATTCTAATTGTACATTTGTCTTTGCTTTTGGAATTGGAATGACAATGAGTTAAAGATGGACTCACATTCACGTCAAATCTAATTCGTGGTTTTTATTTATATTTATTATGCATTAAGTAGCGTTATTATTTCAATTCTGAAAACGTTGCGACACCATCTCCTCATGAAGGAAGGAAAATTAGAGGTGTCTTCTGAAATTTTGATTCTCATTGTAATTTTCTTTCATGCCCAAAAACGGCAATATTAACTTCTCAAGTCTGCATTCACTTTGAAAAAAAATAAAAAAAATCCACTATTTTCCCTTACTTTCCTCGATTCTTTACGATGGATAATTTTCCACGCGCGAGAGTAAAAATTTCCGCTTGTCACTAATTTTATCACGTTTTAGTTCTAAATCATGTTAATATTTTTCCATTCATTTAGAATGATAGCATTTTCCCTCGTATTAAACCTTTTTTCCACTTCAGAGAACATATAATAAAACAAGTGGGAACCACACTATGACATAAAATTTTCCATCATATTTTCTTATCCCTCGTTTTTTTTTACATCAAAGAAAACGCAACCAATGTATATGGTTAAAACACCATTAAAAAAATTAACACAGTAAAGCATAATTTCACAAGATCGATACTATAAAGTGTGAACTATGATTATCATATAAAGAGTTTTAGGTGTGCCAAATAAAAAAAAAATCAATTACACTTCACTCATTACTTAATACAATTCAAAGTCCAAAACTTTGAGGGACACATTGAAGAAACGACAACAGAGACGTCCCTCTCTTAATCAATACTCATATTTTGTACTTGACACCAAATCCAGATTAATAATTTTTCTCCACCCCAAAAATGATTATAAATTCTGCACCAATTTCAGCCTCCTAGCTTTCTCTCAGTTATCATTACAACATACTACAAGAAACAACAAGATCTTGACTGAATCTTCAATTACAGCACCAAATGCAGGTTGTTTCAACAAGAATTCTTACAAGAGGTAGATGGAAGCATTAGTTAACTTACTCTGGCTCGTGCAATTTCATTCATACCGCGTAGAAAACGCTGTCCTTCAATCGAGCATGTAAATTCTGGAGGCTATGTCTTGAACCATCCAATCGAATCCTTCAAGCAACCCTTCACCAGTAAAAGCACTGCATCCCACAATCTTCCAGTGTCGGCTGTTATCCATGGCTTCTAAGTTGAGCACCTTAATAAAGTGAAAAATTTTATGTGGCAAGGAAAATGAATCGAAGACAGTAATCACATGAATGATCGTCATCTCACTAATAACTCATCTCGTAAAGGGAGTAAAAGTGAGGCAGCACATTATGGAAGGAATGATTTTCATTAGGAAAAAGAATCAATGCTGACAGAATTACAATTCGAATAGATGTGAATCCCTTACTTTAGCTATCTCCTCAGGTGACAGTGAACCTTGTATGTCCTGCTTATTCGCAAAAATCAACAATGAAGCTCCTGATAGTCGCTGTAAGAAAATGATAAAACTACAATTAAACTGTAACCAGCAGAGAGTACGAAACATGAGCACCGCAAGATAAATAAGCTTCTGCATTTTACAACTTGAGTGTTCATCGTTGGAGACATAATGTCGTTTCTGTAAAATAACCTAACTATAGAAAGCTTAGAACTATCAAATGCACAAAACCCCAGTGACAAACATTTTGACTAATAGATGTTGGAGGAACATCATATTACAACACAAATGATTGACTAATAAAAGAGAAGACACGTACCTCTTCTTTGAGAAGATTATCCAACTCGTATTTGCAATCGTCAAGCCTTCTTAGATCAGAACTATCCACCACCCACACCAATCCATCAGTTTGCTCGAAATAGTTTCTCCAATATGACCTTATGGTTCTCTGCCCTCCAACATCCCATATGTTTAAAGTGAACCTACAAAGAATATCACATCCATTCATAATAATTACTTGAAAAAGAACTAGTTAATCATCCCTAATTAGCTTCGGATATATGTTTATGATAAGCACAACAAGAAAGGAGAATTATTGAACTAATGGGGAGAAACCATACTTTCCATAAGCCATGGTTTTGATGTTGAATCCAAGTGTGGGGCTAATAACACTAGTAGTCTTCGCCATTAATCTTCATCACTATCGTTGTCTTTCCAGAATTATCAAGACCCCTTCAATAGAAATTAAGAGTGTTGAGTAAACGACTAGAGTGGATAATGCAAAACTACCATCTCGAAAAAAAAAATGACTGGGTGAGATGAGAATGGAAATAGAGAAGAGAATAGGATTGAGATCATTACACCATGAGAATACGCATCTCCTTTTCTTTGCGCTTAATTTTCCGGATAATGCTGAGAAGACCCATTCTTGTTTCTTATCAGAGCACACAAGATAAAAGTGGAGCTCCTTCACTTCACTCTGGCTCGAAACGAGTACTATAAACTCTCAACCAAAAACTCTTCGTTCCCGTATGAGCATTATTCTATAAACCAAAAACTCTGCCTACCAGCTAACTGATGGTGGACACAAAATCAAGGAATCACGAATCAATCATAACGAACATAAATGAAGTGGAGAGAATTTCAAAATTTATAACAATGAACAAATTGCAGTAGGTGGCATCTACTTCGAAAAATTGCTCAATTATATCAAAAGTCGGAGTCAGCTGCAATCAGAAGAAACTATCAAGTCAGTTTACGACATGAACCCAAACACATAAACGAACTACAGAACTACTCAAAAACATAAAAACGACTTAGTATCATCTCTCTGCAATAGAAATTTAGACACAAACGCTGCTTGAAGAGAAAATTAAATGGAGGCTTTAAAGCAATACTATCTGCTACGATAATGTAATTCAAACCAGCTACTTTGAAATCACATCATCTAAACTATTTCAATTACAATGTCAGATTCCTCTCCTTCGGCCTAAAGAAGAAGCGATCGCACTAAGGGACCCAAAATTTGAAACTATGGATTTCCAATTGCGTTATTGAAATCACTGAACAACAAATACATCATTTTTATTAATTCCACGAAAAGCACCAAATCAAGGAAAATGGCGGAAGAAGGCGGAACGAAGCATTACGAGCGACGAAAGAGGAAAATGGAGTACCTTGAATTCACCCAACGCCTGCAAATCCCGATTAATCTGTAAACCCCAAAATCGACTGCCAACAAATTGGTGGAGAAGAAGGAAGCGTAACGAATTTGGGACTGTTGCAGTATGGTCATTCAATACTCAAAGGCGAAAATTGGGCCTTGTAGTAAGCTGTAGAGAAGACATGGAAATTCTAATTCAGCCCTTCATTTTGGGCCTACAAAGTTTAAGCCTTGGCCTTGGGCTTATCATAATCCTCATACACAAATTAATATTTGCATATTCTCTTTTTAACTTTGAGATAACTTTATCTTTGATTTTTTTTTTTTTTAAATTTTTTTTCTTCACAACGAAACGTAGCTCAAATGATAAGACGCTTCGAAAGTTCGAGTCACCTTAGAGGAGAAATAGAAAACCATTCTTGATTCTTATAAGAAGCAAGAAGATGGAAGCAAGAAAGGGAGAGTTGTTAGGAAGAAATAGTTATTAGTATAGTCGTTATTTTCATTTTTCTGCTTCTTATTCTTTTATAGTAATTAGTTAGTTTTCTGTTTATTTTCATTTTTGCCCTTGATGCCACCTCAGCAATATTAGGTGGATAAATACTGTAGAAACTACTTTCTCACAGTTTATGGAAAATATTCAGATCTGAGCTTAATTTTCTTCCGTTCTCAAAACTTTGTTTCAAAATTCATCATCTTTTTCATTCGCGCAAGATGGTATCCTGAGCCAGGTTATTCCGCAGCGTCTATCATCTCTGTATTTTGATTGCAATTGTACTTTCCTACAATGCCGCCGCGTCGTGAGGTGCACAATTCCCACTGGATGACCCTATACCACCGTCGAGTCCGTTGTATCTACATCTCAGTGATAATCCAGGTACAATTCTCATTACTGAACTCTTAAATGGCACAAACTTTGTGAATTGGAGTCGTTCTATGAAAACAACTTGTTAGCTAAGAACAAAATTGGATTTATTGATGGGTCTGTTAAGAATCCCATAGATGTTTTAGATCCGAATTTAGCTGTCTGGGAAAGATGTATGGAATGGTTGTCTCATGGTTAAGGAATGCCACTGTACCACAGATCAAATCTAGTTTGATGTATCTAGAAAAAGCCTCTGAAATTTGGACTGATCTTAAAGAGAGATTCTCTCAAGGAAATATTGCTAGGGTGTATGAATTTAAACAACAGTTGTATAATCTGAGGCAAGGGTCTAATGATGTGAATACATATTACACAGATCTGAGAATTATTTGGGATGAATTTCTAGATTTTCAACCTAAGTGTTGGTGTGAATGTGGAACTTGTGTATGCAATAGTTCAGGAAAATGGAGAGATTATCAGCAGAAAGACTTTGCAGTACATTTTTTGATGGGATTAAATGATTCTTATGCTGCTATTAGGTCTCATTTTTTAAGCGTAGATCCTTTTCCATCTTTATCAAAAATATTTGCATTGGTTATGCAAGAAGAAAGACAAAAGGGAATTGGAATTCCTGCTAGTTCTCTGGTTCCTCCTGTGAGTGAGCCTCCAGGATTTATTAATGCAGCTCAAAATTATGGTGGTAATAGTAGTAGGAAGAGATATGATGTTCTGTACACATTGTCAGAGAACTAACCATACAGTTGATAAGTGCTACTAGCTTCATGGCTATCCACCTGGATTTGGGAGGGGGAGAGATCGTAGTTTTTTAGGTGAATCTCCCTCACATCTGCATAAGTCAGTGCATAATGTGGGTGCTCAGATCAGTGGTGATGGTTCCACCAATCCCCAGCCATTTTCAGTTCCTACTCCAGCCTCAAATCCTCATATGTTATCTCCTGATCAATGTCAACAACTAATTTCTTTCATTCAATCTCAAATTCAAGGGCAAGCACTCGCAACAGAGAGTGCACCTGCAAATTCTTCCTCTGGATCCAGTGATTTCAATCCCTCTTTCAGTGGTATGTTCTCTCTCACTCCTTTTGTAGTTTCTTTCTCTCATTCCAAGTCAGTTTGGTTAATAGATACTGGTGCTACACACCATGTGTGTTGCTCTTCTGCTCAGTTTAGTGACTCACAAAGTTATCTGATGCTTTTATCACCCTTCCTAATGCACAAACTGTTCCCATTGCTAGTATAGGCACAGTCCCTATTTCCTCTTCCTTAACTCTTCATTCAGTCTTCTATGTGCCCAGTTTTTCATATAATCTTCTCTCCATAAGTAGCTTAACTTCTGCCAGTAATTGCATTGTCTCATTCACTCATGATCATTGTATGATTCAGGATGCTTCCAGGGCATGCTGATTGGGATGGGGAGAGGATTGGAAATTGTATGTGCTTGATCTAGCTCACTCACCTGAACATGTTCCAATTGTCTCTTCAGCTATAGTTAGTTATGATATTTGGTATTCTAGACTTGTCCATCTAGGGCTTGATAAACTCAAGCTTTTATCTTCTAGTCTTTCAATAAAAAAATGTAACACAAACAGTATGTGAAGTGTGCCCTTTAGCCAAACAGAAATGGCTCAATTTTCCTATTTCAACTAGCATTGCTTCAGCTGTTTTTGATTTAATACATTGTGACATTTGGGGTCCTTTTACACATGTTACTGTTCTTGGTCAAAGATATTTCCTTACTATAGTCGATGATCACTCTAGATTTGTTTGGACTTATCTTATGACAAACAAAAATTATGTGAGTAAAATTCTTCCTCAGTTTTTCCAACAAGTTCATACTGAGTTTTAGAAATCCATTAAAGTCTTTGTAGGTCCCGATAAGTATTCATTGGTGTATGGGAGGGGGGGAATACACCAATTAGCCAACAATTTTTATTTTTCAAAAACGATTTGATCTTACTGAGTCGTCACTGCAGTTTATCAGAGCAGCTTAGTTTTTCCAGCTCAATCAGTAAACTGCTGAGCTTGCAAAACTAACCTGCGTGCGGAAGTTTGGTGGAAGGTTGGCTAACGTTTATCAACACAGTTTTCAAAAGACTTCAGTTCACACAACTGCTCATGCAGGACATGTTACAGTAGTGCAGGTTGTGAACATGCAAACTGTGTAAATAAAGATGTAAAAGTAAATAGCAAGAGAGAGAAACACGAGGAGTTTTTATCGTGGTTCGGAGTAAACAGCTCCTACGTCCACGCCAGATCCCGTCGAATCTGTAATCCCTTAACTTGAGATATTCGCTCCTTTTAACACTGGTAGAGGTCCAGTCCAAATTCAAGTCTTTCTTTTAGACTGAATCTAGCACGATTCTTGAATCGTGTCTCTTCTTGCTTTACATACAATCTTTCATACAATCTTACCAATGCTAAACAACTAGCACTAATATCCAAACTAGAAAGCTGTGAAAAGCTATCACCGTTAGGAATACAACTCAATCAACTACACTAAATATCAACTGTGATGGTAGTGAGAGTGTGTGTGATGTGTTCTAGTAAGATAGTTTCCAGAGAGATCAGAAATCTACAAATATCAACACTTGGGAGAACTCTAGTGATTTCGAGTGTTGATTGTATGATTTTTAGCTTGAGATTTCTGCAGCGTTTTGGCTTGAGTATTGAGTTTCCCGTAACATCATTCTGGAATGAGTTGAGGTATTTATAGTGAAGCATTTGAATTAGAGCTGTTGGAAGTGTGTCAGGATTTGCAGTACCGTACTCTGACACAATTCTTGTCGTTGGGTGAGAATAGGTTTCTCAACCACAGCTCAGGTTGGTCTTCACAGGTTGACCTTCCTATGCCTCAGACTGTCTTCGGTCTTCTGTAACCTTCGTGTGAAATCTTCGAGTATGGTAGAAACAGGTTACATAGACAGATTACCTAATGGAACAGTATGACAGATTGAGTAGATTAGGTACAAGGTTGCACTACCAACCTTGACCTTTACATGAGCAACCTGTCCGAGTTAAGCTTGACTGATCCAAACACGGAGACCAGCCTGTTCCACTTAAAACCTATATCTAAGTGTGGTTTCTAATAGCATTATCAAAACTCAGTTTCAAAGGTTTCCTAACAATTTCCCAATTTTTGATAATTCCGAAACCCACACTACATTTTGGCTTAGAAGTTTTGAACTTCACACAAAAGGAAAATTGAACAAAGGTTTGATGCCCTGCCAACTGCATGAGAATAAATGTTAGAAAATTTAAAGCATAACATGCAAAGGCCTAGACAAAGAGAGATTGTCATCAGGAACAAAAGATGATCATATTTCATTTATAGTATTAACCTAATTGATATGCACATATTACAGAGTTGATACATGAAATAAATGAAAGCGATCAGGTTACTTCTCAATGTCTTGAACCTTTCTTCAGCAATCTTGTCTAAGCTTACAGTTCCCATAGCTGCATATATGTTGTCGCAAATCGACCTGTACTCGTCACAGCTTGTGGTCTTGCAGCCATACTGAGATGCGACACTCCTTATAAATGTATTGATCTTGTTGATGTCTGGAGTATTGGTGTCACAAACAGTGGGAGGTCGGAAAGTCTCTTTCTTGGGCGGATTGAGCGTGATCTTGTCTTTTGCAGCTTTCGCCCTGACTCTCTTGATGAATTCGCGATCTGGGAAAGTCTGCAGCCAGTTGTGAAAGGCAGTTTTGGTATTACTAGTGTAACAAGCATCAACCTGCAACCAGTAGTGGTGCAAGATGAATTGGTTGATGAACTCGTCCCATATCAGCTGATCTTCCACTGGTAACCAATTGGACAGTCTCTCTCTTATCAACCTGTACCTTGTAGCTTTCAAGCCCTTTGAAGCTTGCCATGCGAGCTTTGTCCCTTGCCCTCTGTTTCTTCAAGTCTTCTAGAAACAGCTTATGCTTGCCTTCATTTTCGCAGTCTTCTGCGGTGTATCCAGCTTTCTGCCATAAGTCGGATGAGGATGGATTCACCCTGTGCTTTTTCTTGAGCAGACAGCTTGGAGGCAGCAGGTTGAGGGGCAACTGTCACAGGCGGAGCAGCTTCTTATTGTATCACAGGTTGGTAAGAGCGACCTGTGCCTCTGCCTTGAGGCGGTTGTGTAACCTGTTTCTCCTTGTCTTTCCCTTTTGAAGCACCGCGTTTGCCTTTCCCTTCCCCCTTTTCGGCATTATCATCAATCAGATTTTGAACAAGGGTGTTGAGGGAGGCTTGCTCATCGGAAATCAAGGACAGGTCTGTGCTGATCTTCTCCTTGAACCGCAGGAGGGAGTTGATGTTCCCTTGCATCTCTTCCTCTTTCTTCAGTGAGCTTGATGTAGTTTGAGTGAGCTTCGTAGTGAAGTCGTGTACGAGCTGGTTGAGTTGTTCAAACTCGTAATTCAAGCCATCAATGGAAGATTTGGAGGCGACCTTCAATTCGGACAGCTAGGTGGGGAAGCAGCTTATCTGTTTCGGCTTTCAGTTGGGTGGAGATAAAGGTTGCGAACTGGCTTGCCACTACTTCCTTGATGACTTGTGGCATTTCATCCTTGATGTTTGACAACATGGCGGATGCAGCTTTATCCATTGCTTCAATTTTGTCCGCAATCTTCTTGTGTTTTGCAACCTCTGTTGCATTCACCTTGGAAACCTCCTCAATGATGAAATTCTTCAAGTTGTCTTGCATCGCAGTGAGAGGAGTACCAGCGGTTGCAACAGAGTAGACAGGTACACGATCATGATCGGACTCTGTGTCTTCGCTGTTCCGGGTGGGAGAGGGAATGGAACTGAAGTCATCATCCTCTGGAAACCTGAAATTGTAAGAGCTTCGATCATCAGTGTAAAAAGGTTTCAAGTCAAAATTGAGAGCCTTGGTCTCTCTCTTCATCCTAGAGAGAACGAACTTCTTGAGTAATCGCGAGCTTCAGGAATTGAAGCATAGCCGAAATACTTCCCCAGGGTGTACTCTTCAATTTCAAGCTGTTCGATGGGGTGAATCAGGAAGATAGACTTCAAGTCACAGTAAGATTTGTCCTTCCCATCGAGCAAAGTACGCAGCCTGTACGCCATCTGCCTGGTCTCTGGTGTGAGATCGATTCCGGGAAAAGACTCTAAGACTGTCTTTTCAGCATTGATCTCGATGGAGTTGACCAGCATGGCAGCTGCAGTTTTCACGGGATCTTCTTGGACATCATCATCGTCGGATGAGAGAATAAGGTTGATGTCAATCTCTGGTGGAGAGTGGAGATGATGAGAGGTTTCACCGGACTGCTGGTGGACAGCAGTTGAATAGTCGAGATTTTCGGCCTCAAAATCTGTCTCGTCCTCCGGTTGAGATGCAATGTGACTCTGGTCAGCTAACTCCAGAACTGGAATTGAAACCTGTGTGTGGAGATCTGCGAGAGCAGTGGGATCTGTCTGTTCTGCAGGTCGCGGCTGCACTTCAATCGCAGCAAACTCCGTATGCAACCTGCGTGAGATGGGAGTTGGAGATTTAATTCTCACAGACTTGGATGGTTTGTCAAGCTGTTTGCTGGGGGCGAGCTGCCTTTTCCTTCGATTGTCTCGCTGTTCTGGGGGTACCCAGGCTGGGTTGGACCTACCCATTTCATACATAAATGGTTTGACCAAGTCATCATTCTTGGCAAAGACGGTCATGTCGACCCCAATTATCAATTCAAGTTGCTTCTGGTCCTTGGGGACCTTTTCCTTGTTGAAAGGAGTCATTCCACTCCAATGGAGGTCGGGGTGGAGACATTGAATGAGAGAGCAGATCTTGGTGCCGAGGCGCAGGTTCCTGGCAACACAGAATTCAACCAACTCATCGCCTTCAAAGGTGATCGAGAGCTGCTTGATTTCTTCGTTGATAAGTTCAAGAAGAAATCGGGCCCAGTTCATGTCTAGACCCTGCACAATTGCAGTCATCACCCTGAACTTCGCTGGAGTGACAGCGTCGTGGTTACCAGAGTAACCAAGGAAAACCTTATGGACAAAGTCGAAGAGGACTCTGTATGCAGGTCGCAGCAGAGGTCGCGAGAACTTCTTCCCATCATATTTTGCAGCAGGCTGCATCAAGGCTGTCTGATACACAGCTTCCAGATCTGCATCCGGAACATCCAAAATGAGACCCATGGGCTTGTGATACAGGATCTCCACAGTTCCCGAATCTGCGATGCCGTAGGTCCTAGTGATGAGCGGTAGAATGAGAATGGGCTCGTCGGGCTCATCAGGTATCGAAAGATAAAATTGAGCAGATTCCACATCCTCTGGGCAGAAATAGGAGAGAATAAACATCGCCACTTATTGTGGAAGCCAGAATTTTGGCTCATGAGAGATGATTTTGAAGAAACCATCTGCCGCTTTAATGGTTGTGTACATCTCGTTCAGGCCAGCGTAGCCGTATGTAGAAAGATTTGTCGAGGGCTCCATGAGAATGAACTCCTGCATATATTAGATCTTATGTTCTGTCGTTGTTGGAAGGTCTGTCTGTTTGCTTGTACTGGTTGTATGCTTGACATTGTGAGAGGTGGATTCTCCTGCCATTTCGAAAAAGTATGAGCGAACTTAGAATGTCGAATTTTTGAAAGAGAGAAGTTGTAGAAAAATGGCGGAAGAATTCAGAGGTTGAATGAGAACGACGATACACAGTATATGAGTACATATATAAGAGAGAATAGGTGGTTGAGATTGAAGTAATTCAATCGTTCAACAGATGAGATTAAATCCCTAGAAATCCGTGAGGTATTGGGCGCGTGGGGTGGTTGAGACGCCCACTCGCACAACCTTTACACTTAACCATCGCCTCGCATTTAATGCGGATTGGACACTGCATACGCTTTTTGACATACTTGGAAAGTGCAGTGCGAATGTTATGTATTGTGTCAAAATATCCTTAACAAAGATTTCAATAAATAACAAAACACATGCATCAATAAATGAAAATGATTGATGAGACATAATTCAAAAACATGGAGACTGATACAGGTCGTCCATGACACTTCCCTATGCAAGCTGTGACTTATCCACAGTTTCTGATATCGCAGTTTCCACCTTGCTGGACTGTTCTGCTAAGAATTAAATGGAGATTAATGTGACATCTCTAGTTCCCCCTTAAAGGTTGGTCAGTAATTTTGACTTTCAATGCAGTTTGTGGCCTCAAGCTGCGTGTCACCGAACTACTTCTTTTGAGCTGCAGTTTCCAAGTCAGTCTTCTCTTGGCTGACCTGCCCTAGCGAACTGTTTCCATTTTCTGACTTAGGCTGTGTATCGATTCTGAGCATTCCAAGCTTTCCACATAGCATTTTGAATCTCTCTTCCATGAGAGGTTTTGTTAGAATATCAGCTCTTTGGATGTCAGTATGGATTTTCTCAACTGTTATATCTTGTTTTTCCACATGATCTCTGATGAAGTGATGCCTTATATCAATATGCTTGCATCTGGTGTGGTAAACATGATTCACAGTGAGTGCTATAGCGCTTGTGCTGTCACAAAAGATAGGAACTTTTCGAACTGTGACTCCATAATCTTTGAGTTGTTGTTTCAACCAAAGAATCTGTGCACAACAGCTTCCTGTCGCCATGTACTCAGCTTTTGTTGTTGAAGTAGCAACTGAAGTTTGCTTCTTTGAAAACCAAGAGATCAACTTGCTTCCAAGAAACTGACAAGTCCATGATGTGGACTTTCTATCCAGTTTGCATCCTCCATAATCTGCATCTGCATAGCCAGTTAGTTCAAAATTATCATCACAAGGATACCATAATCCGAAGTTTAAAGTTCCCTTGACATATCTAAGAATTTTCTTGGCTGCTTCTAGATGAGATTCCTTTGGATTAGCTTGATACCGAGCACATATTCCAACTGCAAAAGAAATATCAGGTCGACTTGCAGTTAGATAAAGTAAAGAACTAATAATTCCCCTGTACAAAGTTATGCTGACAGGTTTCCCTTCAGAATCTGGATTCATCTTTCCATTTGCCATCATTGGAATCTTCAGTGGTCTGCTATCTTGGACACCGAATTTGGTTGCCAGCTCGTTAGCATATTTAGATTGACAGATGAAGATACCATCAGCAGATTGCTTGACCTGCAGGCCGAGGAAGAAGTTCATCTCCCCCATCATGGACATTTTGTACTCATCCTTCATGAGTTCTCCAAACCTGTCACATAGAAACTTTGACCTAGATCCAAAGATAATGTCACCAACATAAATTTGCACAAGAAGAATATCATCCTTGTACTTAAAAGTAAATAGAGTTATGTCGACCGATCCCCTTTTAAAACCAGAATGCAGTAGGAATGTGGACAGCGTTTCATACCAAGCTCTAGGAGCTTGTTTCAAACCATATATTGCCTTGTGAAGTTTGTAAACTTTCTCTGGACCTGCTTCCTCGAAACCTGGTGGTTGTTCAACGTAAACTTCCTCACCAAGTATTCCATTGAGGAAAGCACTCTTCATGTCCATTTGGTAGACTTTGAACCTCTGATGAGCTGCATATGCTAGAAACAACCTGATTGCTTCTAGTCTTGCCACTGGTGCGTAGGTCTCATCATAGTTTATCCCTTCTTGTTGTCAGTAACCTTTGGCAACTAATCTTGCCTTGTTTCTGATCACTTCAGCATTTTCATCTTTCTTATTCCTAAACACCCATTTTACATCAATCACTCCTTGATGTGTAGGACGATCAACTAGTGACCATACTTCGTTTCTTTTAAACTCGTTGAGTTCCTCTTGCATGGCTGTAACCCAGTCATGGTCGATAAGAGCTTCCTCAACAGTTTTGGGTTCACAGTGGGAGAGATAACAGCTTAGTAGACAGCTTTCACCTATCTGTCTTCTTGTCTTCACACCCGCCTTTGGTTCCCAACAATGAGATCTTCAGGATGAGCATTGACCTATCTCCTTCGACGAGAGATTTCTTCTTCTGTGAGAATTGGTTCAGGGTCTGGTGAGGGATCTTCAAACTCAGGCAGAGGTTGAGGAGTGAAGGGGTCAAGCTGTTCAAATTGTTCAGCAAGCTGATCCACTGACAGTTCTGCATTGACTGCAGGTTCTGTGAAGTTTCTGGATCAGTTGAAGAGGTGCTGGTTAGAGGAGCTTCGGTTCTCCCTTGGTTTGTTCCCCCTTGCTGAATGGGTGGATTTTGTGGATTGAAACCTTGTACAGGCTGACTTTCTTCTTCTTCCAAGTCGGTTGGACTCCATATTAGTATTTCATCTCGAAACAGCGTGTTGGAGCCTGCTTGATTTTGATTTGCACCTGTACTTTCTTCAGGTTGAGTCTCCCTGTACTCACAGATAGATTCATCAAAAACAACATGTGGTGTTACTTCCACAATCTGAGTCTTCTTGTTAAAAACTTTGAAAGCTTTGCTGATCTCTGAATATCCTACAAATATTCCTGGATCTGCTTTGCTATCAAATATTTTTAACTGTGATTTCCCATTATTATGAATGTAACACACGCAACCAAAAGATTTAAGATATTTCAATCGAGGTTTCTTATCTTTCCACAGCTCGTATAGAGTTTTTCCATGTCGTTTATGAATGATTGATCTGTTCTGAGTGTAGCAAGTTGTGTTGATTGCTTCCGCCCAGAACTTCTTGGGAAGATTGGTTTCATTCAGCATTGTGCGAGCTGCTTCCTTTAGAGACCTGTTGCGTCATTCAACAACACCATTCTGTTGAGGTGTTCGAGCTGCTGAAGTTTGATGTGTAATTCCATTTCTAGTGCAGTAGGACTCAATCATATGATTAAGAAATTCTGTTCCACGATCGGATCTGATTGAGATCACACTTTTGTTTTTCATGTTTGACAGTCTTGTGAGCAGCGCAGGTAGCTCTTCTAGTGTCTCTTTCTTTTTATGTAAGAAAATAACCCAAGTATATCGTGAGTAATCATCAATAATAACAAGAGTATACTTTTTACCATTAATGCTTCTAGGAGTTACTGGACCAAATAAATCCAGGTGGAGTAATTCCAAGATTCTACTTGTGTTGTGAGCTGTAATGCTTGAGAATGACGATTTGGTCTGCTTTCCAGCTTGACAGGCTTCACAAACATGATCTTTGTAGTAAACTTGATCTGGAAGGTCATCTGCGAGCTTCTTGCGAGCAAGCTTGTTGATGGCTTTGAAGTTTAAGTGACACAGTCTCTTATGCCATAGCCAGCTCACTTCAGGTGCAGATTTGGTGACCAGACAGGTTTCTTTCTCATCTGACCATTGTACTATGTACAAGTTATCTTGCAAAATACCGGTAAGAAGAATTTCTTCTCCTTCCTTGTTCTTTATAGCACATTTGTTAGCAGAAAATTCTACTCTTTTTCAAGTAGAGCAGAACTGGCTTACTGAAAAGAGATTATGATTTAAACCTTCAACATATGTGACGTTAGATATTGTTGTTTTACCAACAACTAGATTACCGTAACCTCTTATTTTTCCTTTAGAGTCTCCTCCAAAAGCGACTAGAGGTCCATCACATTCAATGAAGTTTGTAAGAAAGCTTTTGTCGCAGGTCATGTGTGTTGTGCATCCACTGTCAATGATCCAGACCGTGCCGCGAGCTGCTCGCTTTCTCCTTTGAGCTTTCCCATCCTGCAATTAGACAGTTTTAGCAACCCTACATGAATTTGGGTGCTTTGTTAGCAGGTTGAGTTTTAGCAACTTAGTTTCCAGGCTTCTTCTTTTGGATTCTCCTTCTGTTGACTCGTGGCTTGGTCCGTTGCTTATTTGAGTAGAAGGTTTCATTAGAGTATGCAGACTGTTGTTGGTAGTGGGTAGGTTGATAATGATCATTTCGATAGCACTGCTCCATATATCCACATCTACAGCGATCATTTCCAAATCCACTTCCATGTGGAAATTGATAGTGCCTACTTGACAGCTCAGGATATTGGTACCAATGATGGTCGTACCAATAACCTTCATTGTCAAGTGTTTGTTGATTTGGCCACTGCTCATAGTAATTGTTTCGTTGTGGTTGAGCAGTTCTAGGTTGAGAGATTGTTTTTCCTTTGCTAGCAGTTTGCACCCTTCTTGGAGCAGGTTGGCTTCCTATTTGATAAGTTGTTTGACCATACAGTTTCCTAGGTCGCTCAACCTTTTGCTGTTCAACTGACGGCCTTAGCTGTTGTTTCTTGATAGCAGCCTTTTCATGCACTTTTATCCGGATTGCTTGTGGTTGTCAGGCTGGATTTTTCAGTTTGATTTGCTTGTCTGGTAGAGTGTGATGAGCACTGCATTCAACCAATCCTTTTTCTTTCTCGAACATGACCTTCTCCTTTTCTTTGGCTCCGCTGGTTTGACCATGGAATCCAATGTCAAACTTTATCCTGAGCAGGTCTCTGGGTAGCTTGCAAGGCTTCAAGCTTTTCACCATTTTTGTTCATTTTTATCAGGACTTGTTGAAGCTTGAGCTCTTTCTGCAACAAGCTTTTCATGCTCATTTGAGAGATCTACCAGTTTGCCATTCAAGTTGTTGATCTCACTATCCTTTTCAGTGAGCATTTCTTTAAGGTTTTCTTCCCTTAAAGCTGATTGACCCAATTAGATTTTTAGGGTTTCTATCTCCCTTTTCCTTGCTTCATCATAGAGAGTGAAGTCTTCATTCATGGCAGCTTTGAGTTTCATATTTTCATCCTCCAGCTTGGATCCTTCTATGACTACTTGTTTAAACATTTCCGAGAGCTTCTTGTAGTCATCAAGCTGTTGTTGAAACTCTTCATACGTTGGTATTTCAGGTAGTTCAATACCTGCATGTTCGGAGTTAGTTGAATATGAAAATGAGGTTTCAGTATCAACCTTGTATTGAACAAGATCGAGATCTTTCCCATATAGCATTCCTCATAATCAAGTTCCTCGTCAGCTAAGCGACATTCCTCCTCATCCAATTCATCATCATCATCTTCATCGGAGGAGGTTGAGTCTGATAATGTGAAATTGCTTTGGCCTCTTCCTCAGCTGCGATCATGGCGTTGCGCTGCTCCTTAAGCTTTTGATCTCTTTTTGCGCGGAGCTCTTCGCGTTCAGCCTTTGATAAGTCTGGGCAGTCTGACTTATAGTGACCTAGTCTGCCACATTCAAAACAGCCACCCTCGGGAGTGTTAGAAGAATTAAATTTAGAGGGTTTTGATTTACCTTCACCTTTCTGTCGGAAGAAGAGGTGGTTTGATTTCTCTTGAAATCCTTGTGATATTTACGGAATTTGTTGAAGCGTTTTCAAGCTTTTCATTTCTCCTAGCCATGAGTGCATAGTCTTTCAACAATTTCTCCATTTTGGAGCATAAATCCTTTGGGATTGCTCTTTCCTCTATCATTGATGCAGCTTTGAATGCAGTATCCTTTTCTTTCTTTTCGGGCTCGGTCTTCTTGCTTGAAGACGCTTGTTCTGACCCGTGAAGTCTGATCATTTCAAACTCATTCCCGATGAGTAGATCAAACAGTTGCTCGGTTGACAGGTTGCTGATATCCGACCTGCCACGGTGCATGGCACTGTACACATGCCAGCTTGCTGGGAGAGATTGGATAACTTTGAGGTTGAGTTCGCGCTGTGTGTATTTGTCTTTCTTGAGAGCTGCGATCTCCAAAGTGATCATTGTGAATCTGTTCTTGAGCTGATCAATGGTCTCCATTGGCTGCATTTTGAATTCTTCAAATTTACTGCATGCCACTGACAGCTTGTTTTCCAGCATTTCTGTTGATCCAAGGCTTATAGCTTTTAAGGTGTCCCACATTTCCTTTGCAGTTCAAGATTTCTTATTTTGGCCAGGTGGACTCCCTTAACTGTGCTAGAGATCAACCCTTTTGCGAAGCTGTCAAGTCCAGCTTCCTTTCTTTCTTCGTTTGTATATTTTCTGGGATCTTTGATCTTTGGCACATATGTTGCTTCGGAAACTTTTTCTCCAGAAACACCAGTATCGTGGGTTCGTAGATTGGTGTTGGGCCATTCTCGATGACATCTCACATCAGCACATGATGAGCTTGGAGGCACATTTTTATTCGAAAGCTCCAGTCTTCATATCCCTGCACAGAGAAATCTTCGCAAACGCGAGAAGTGAAGCTTCCATAGTGACAGTTTACGTATGTATGCACAAACACAATTCTAGAGATCTAGTTCAATTTACGACACGAAAAGCTTCTAGTATCCAGAAGCAGTGGTCAAAAGAACCACCGCTCTGATACCACTTGTAGGTCCCGATAAGTATTCATTGGTGTATAGGGGGGGGAATACACCAATTAGCCAACAGTTTTTATTTTCCAAAAACGATTTGATCTTACTGAGTCGTCACTGCAGTTTATCAGAGCAGCTTAGTTTTTCCAGCTCAATCAGTAAACTGTTGAGCTTGCAAAACTAACCTGCGTGCGGAAGTTTGGTGGGAAGGTTGGCTAACGTTTATCAACACAGTTTTCAAAAGACTTCAGTTCACACAACTGCTCATGCATGACATGTTACAGTAGTGCAGGTTGTGAACATGCAAACTGTGTAAATAAAGATGTAAAAGTAAATAGCAAGAGAGAGAAACACGAGGAGTTTTTATCTTGGTTCGGAGTAAACTGCTCCTACGTCCACGCCAGATCCCGTCGAATCTGTAATCCCTTAACTTGAGATATTCGCTCCTTTTAACACTGGTAGAGGTCCAGTCCAAATTCAAGTCTTTCTTTTAGACTGAATCTAGCACGATTCTTGAGTCGTGTCTCTTCTTGCTTTACATACAATCTTTCATACAATCTTACCAATGCTAAACAACTAGCACTAATATCCAAACTAGAAAGCTTGTGAAAAGCTATCACCGTTAGGAATACAACTCAATCAACTACACTAAATATCAACTGTGATGGTAGTGAGAGTGTGTGTGATGTGTTCTAGTAAGACAGTTTCCAGAGAGATAAGAAATCTACAAAGATCAACACTTGGGAGAACTCTAGTGATTTCGAGTGTTGATTGTATGATTTTTAGCTTGAGATTTCTGCAGCGTTTTAGCTTGAGTATTGAGTTTCCCGTAACATCATTCTGGAATGAGTGAGTATTATAGTGAAGCATTTGAATTAGAGTTGTTGGAAGTGTGTCAGGATTTGCAGTACCGTACTCTGACACAATTCTTGTCGTTGGGTGAGAACAGGTTTCTCAACCACAAGCTCAGGTTGGTCTTCACAGGTTGACCTTCCTATGTCTCGGACTGTCTTTGGTCTTCTGTAACCTTCGTGTGAAATCTTCGAGTATGGTAGAAGCAAGGTTACATAGACAGATTACCTAATGGAACAGTATGACAGATTGAGTAGATTAGGTACAAGGTTGCACTACCAACCTTGACCTTTACATGAGCAACCTGTCCGAGTTAAGCTTGACTGATCCAAACACGGAGACCAGCCTGTTCCACTTAAAACCTATATCTAAGTGTGGTTTCTAATAGCATTATCAAAACTCAATTTCAAAGGGTTCCCAACAGTATTCGACGTGATAATGGAACTGAGTTCCTTCTTCCCCAACTTTTTGAAAAATTTGGTACTTTGGTTCAACATTCTTGTGTGGAAAGGCCACAATAAAATACAGGGTTGAAAGAAAACATCAACACCTTTTAAATGTACCTAGGAGCTTATTTTTCCAATCACATGTTCCTATAGGATACTGGGGGGATTGTATTCTCACAGCTTCCTACCTCATAAACCGTATACCATCATCTGTCCCTCAACTGCACAACCAAACTCCTTTTGCACTACTCTTTAAGAAAGAACCAAAATATAGTCATCTCAAATCTTTTGGCTGTCTCTTTTTTGCTTCTACTTTAAATAGAGACAGATATAAATTTTCTCCTACGACAATAAAGTGTGTATTCTTGGGATATCCATCTGGATACAAGGGATACAAACTACTAGATCTTTCCACCAATAAAGTTTTCATAAGTAGAGATGTCATATTCCATGAAACAGTTTTTCCTTTTGGAAATATTGTTTCACAAAATACTACCCCGTCTTTTCCCTTACATCTTCCATCCAGTTCCTCTTCTTCTTCCACCTCTGATTCTTTTGATGATCAGCAACAGATCATCAGACCTATTTCTTCACCTCATCTTCCTACTACATCATCAGGTAGAACTATGAAACCTCTAGCCTATTTGAATGACTACATATGTGGTTCCATTCAAATATCTTGTTCATATCCTCTTAGTTCCTTTGTTAGTTCCTCCCAACTTTCTTCTGAACATTCTTCCTTTGTTTCTTTCATCACTATTATCTCTGAACCAACATGTTATGCACAAGCTTCTGCTTATGCTGAGTGGAGAGAAGCCACGGAGCTTGAACTTAATGTTTTAAAGAAGAATAATACATGGTCACTTGTTCCATTACCACCTGGTAAAACAACTATTGGTTGTAAGTGGGTTTATAATAGGGTGAAATTTCAGTCAGATGGACAGGAGGAGAGATATAAGGCTAGGTTGGTAGCAAAAGGATACACACAGCATGAAGGGGTTGACTATCTTGACATTTTCTCACCTGTTGCTAGGCTTGTTTCTGTGAAAATGCTATTGGTTGTCTCAGCTGCTAAAGGTTTGCATCTTTCTCATCTAGATATCAATAATGCATTTTTATATGGTGATCTAAAAGAAGATATCTACATGACATTACCTAAGGGACTATCTGTTGAGGGGGAGCAAAAAGGACTAGTTTGCAAACTCCACAAGTCATTGTATGGTTTGAAACAAGCATCAAGACAATGGTACTTAAAGTTTACTGAAGTTTTGGTTGCATTTGGTTTAAAACAATCTGTTGGTGATCATTCCTATTTCTATATGCAAACTGATGGTATGTATCTTGGAGTTATTATTTATGTGGATGATATTCTGCTAGGAAGTACAAATCTCAATATTATGGATAAGTTCAAGTCACATTTGAGTGCACATTTTAAGTTCAAGGATTTGGGCAGGCCTAAATACTTCTTAGGCCTCGAAATTGCCAAGAATCCAACATGGATCTCAATTTGTCAAAGAAAGTATGTCTTGGATTCGCTTAATGATACAGGACTCTTGGGTTGTAAACCAGCAGCTACACCTATGGATTCAAGAGTTCACTTACAGCAAGAAGTTTCTCCATTATTAGCATAAGCCAAATCCTACAGGAGATTAATTGGCAGACTCTTATATCTTTGCATCACAAGTCCAGACATTACTTTTGCAGTTCATCGACTTAGTCAATTTGTCTCTCAGCCTTGTGAGCATCACTTATCTGCCGCATATCGTGTTCTTAAATACTTAAAAGGCTGTGTGGGGCTAGGCTTATTCTATTCATCTACATCAACTCTTGAGTCTAGCATCTTTGCAGATGCAGACTGGGGTACCTATACTGACACAAGAAGATCTATCTCAGGGTTTTGCTTGTTTTTAGGAAGTTCTCTTATCTCATGGAGATCCAAGAAGCAGGGTGTTGTCTCCCGTTCTTCAGCAGAAGCGGAGTATCGAGCTATTGCAGAAGCAGCCTGTGAAGTCTCTTGGATAGATACTCTTCTTCAAGAATTTGGTATTGCTAGATCAAAAGCAGTTCCTCTCTTTTGTGATAATGAGGCAGCCGTATATTTGACCTCCAATGCAGCTTTTCATGAACGCACCAAGCATATTGAAATTGATTGCCACACCGTTCGAGAGAGGTATCTTCAAGGCCTAATCAAACCCATGCATGTTCGGAGTGGTTTGCAACTAGCCGACATTCTTACTAAACCTTCTTCTCTTTCTGTTTTCCGTACGGTCTTGAGCAAGATGAGCCTTTGTAATCTTCATGCTCATCTTGAGGGAGAGTATAAGAAGCAAGAAGATGGAAGCAAGAAAGGGAGAGTTGTTAGGAAGAAATAGTCGTTAGTATAGTCGTTATTTTCATTTTTCCGCTTCTTATTCTTTTCTAGTAATTAGTTAGTTTTCTGTTTATTTTCATTTTTGCCCTTGATGCCACCTCAGCAATGTTAGGTGGATAAATACTGTAGAACTACTTTCTCACAGTTTACGGAAAATATTCAGATCTTAGCTTAATTTTCTTTCGTTCTCAAAACTCTGTTTCAAAATTCATCGTCTTTTTCATTCGTGCAATAATTCTCGGTTAAAAAAAAATCTCATAATTGGTTCATGTACCTAATATTCTAGCATTATTTGTTTATGTATGTATTGCCGCGTTTGTCAGTGTTTTAGTTTAGATGTGTACTATTGACCAAAATGAACCCTATCCATGGATATTAATTGTAGAGACAGTTGGTTCATAATTCGCTTGAAGGTTGACCTAACTTAACCCACTTATTTGTAGGATTCTATATGTACTAGGAGCCTAGTATGTGAGACGTTATAAAACACATTATCTCATTTTTCACAATTATGTGAGACTTATGCGGTATTTTATTGGGAACATAACATGATTTTGAATGGAATTCCTAAAAGATGGTGATATAATATGTACTCCTCCGTCTTTTTATAAAGGTTTTTTTTATAAAGTGTTTTAGTTGCTATTTTTGTTGTGTGCAAAAAAAAAGAATAATAAATGAGGTTAAAATGTAAATTTACACATTTTCTTATTATTTGCGATTTGTTGACCGGGACACTTAAAAAAAACGGAGGGGTATATAATAAAAATTAAACGACATATTTTGCCCAAAAAATATGATGATGTGTGAGTGTGTGTTCATTCATGTCTTGTGAGTCTATTCCATATATCCACTAATTATACTATATCCAATTCTATATATTTCGTATTCCATTTGTTCCAACTTATTAGATTACTTTCATTTTTTTTATATCACATACTACCTCCAACCCAATTAAGTATTCCCATTTGCTTTATTGACTTTTCCGGCACGCATTTCCACCGAAACCTAGTACGGGTTTTAAAATATAATTTTGAAGTATCGTTTCTTTTACGGGATACTATAACACTCGTAGTATCACGTAAAAGAAACGATACTTCAAAATTATATTTTAAAACTCGTACTAGGTTTCGGTGGAAATGCGTGCCGGAAAAATCAATAAAGTAAATGGGAATACTTAATTGGGTTGGAGGTAGTATATTTTAAAAAAAAATGGATTATTAAATTGAGACGGGAAAGTATTAAAATGCCCCGAGGTAGCTAGGATGATAGAGAAATTCATTCATGTCCAAATAATTATATTTGTATTTAAGTACATTTATGAAACTTATCAAGCCGATTCTATTTTTAATCATCTTAATTTAATGAAAATATCAAGTATTACCAATAAGTTTCCATTGTCAAGTATCTCACGCGATTCCTAATTTAGCGTGACTATAATAATATAGGTTCAAATAAATTCCATACGCTAGAGAGAGATTGTGATAGGTACCTGCCCTATAATCCTATTATCATTTTCCCTATCTTCTGTCTTTAAATAACATGTAATTTCCTTTAAAAAATAAAAATAAAATAAATACTAACAAATAAATCAGTCCGAACACATGTTGGAGCTAGTTTTTGCCCAAACCATACCCCCTGTATAGCTACATTTCAAGTTAGTTTTTAACAAAATAACCCAAATTTTCAAAATTACATTAAATCTATCAATACATGTAAAACAAACGTTAAAAAAAAAAAAAAAAAAGAGAGAAAGAAATATTAGTATTAAAAAAAACCATTTCTCAAAATTTTTATTGAAATAAAAGTATTTGAAAAAACATATATTATTTTTATCCTATGAAGACCATATCAATTCTTTCAGCCAGTTTAGCATTGTTTTTTTGGCATGGGTTACACCTTAACAATAAAATCGAAATAATTAACCTGCATGTTACTGTATATAAGTCAAAAGGGGAGAATTTGGAGACTATCATCAATGAATTATGATTGAGTAAAGCGTAAGAAACTAAATAAAAGTTATTTAAATTGCCAAATGCCAACTAGTGGAGTAATGCATAATGCAAGTAACATGAAGTGCATTCAATAAATACCATATCAACAATATAAATTCCACTATCATTTTACACTTTATAATTTTGAAAAGATATCAATAAATACCATATATTTTTGTATCGCATTTTTTGTTGTAACTACAAATAATCATGGTGTGTTAAAAATGTTTTTATAATTAGCTACTGACTGTGGAAATATTTTTAACAAGTGACAATCATTTATTAATATAATAAAAAATGCAAGAAGATCTGGATATGTAAAATTAAGTGCCTTAATTATTGTACAACATAAAGATTCGATGTTCGCCTTCTTGGAAACACCTTTTATTCCCTTTAATTGCCAAAATCAATAGAGTCATGATAAAATTCAAAGACATCTAGATTTTATCCATTCTAAATTTCAATAATAAGGAGAAAAACAATACCTCGAAATTCCAAAGTTTGGCCATTTCCAAGGTCAACTCATCGCTCTCTATTCTATTCTTCTCGAACATTTTAATTCATTGCCTATGTTTTGACCAATTCTTGGGTTACACCTTCAACACCCATACGAAATTACGCTCTTAATATTAACTAATCTTTTAATTAATACCAAAACACGACCAAATAGTCAAGTACCATAAAACTTGCATATACTGTCCATCCGGTTTTTTTTTTTTAAAGTGTCCCAACCCACAAATACACAAATTAAGAATTAAACAATCATTAAATAGAAAATTAAAAAGATAACAAATTATCGCGATGGTATGAGCAAATTCGGCAGTTCAAACTAATTTTTGCTTTGATATTAGTAATAAGACACTTAAATAGGGACGGAAGGAGTACGACATTTGACGAAAAGACAAAAGCACCCTTGGCCGAGTAAGCAAATGCAGGAGGTTTGAAGAAAGGTAAAATTACGTGTAAAATAATGAGGAGGCGTCCGTGCCAAGAAATCCCCTCATTTCCTCTCTCTTCCAAGCTTCATCATCCTTCCCATTTTTCCTCCCATTCTTTTCTCTTATATATATATATATACACACACACATGAATTTATATGTATATATTCATATACAAACGCTACGTACATATATATACATACACATTTGCAGAACCATCCACGCACATACACACTCGCGCACGTTCATAGCAACCCCCCCTTTCCATAACTAACTTCCATTTCTTCTCCCCAGTTTTTTGCGACTTCAATCCATAAATTTTGAAGCCGCCGGCGGTAATCCGATAAGGTAACTGAAATTCATGTAAATTCTCTCTGTGCTAGTTATTTTTTCTTAAATGTTTTCTCTAATTTCCTCGAATCGTCGTCGTATCGGTAAGGTTTCCCCCTTTTCTACTTGAAAATTGCAGTACTTTGAAACGCGATCGGTTTCCGATAACTTATTCTTTTCTTCCACGCGATTTCTTATCAGATTCCGCCGTCATAACTGTAATTAAATATGAATTTTGCTTTCGTGTTCTCGTTCGTCTGTATATACGTTCGGTTTTTGAGTTGCGTGTCGATCTAAGCAACTGTGCGTCTTTCGATCTTCATAAATTGGGGATTCAATCACAGAGTGTAATAACTTTTTCCCCTTCTTTGACTGTTTCAGAACTATCGGTTGTTAAAGATGATTGGAGAATTCGTCAACAGTTGTTTAATGTAAGTTTTTCTCTTTGATAAAATATATTCTCTCTGTCGGGGGAGGATCCCCTGCAGTGTAGAGAAACACTGCACACGGTGCTGTGCATTTTTAGGCCCAATACGGCACCGTTCAGCCCTTCCTTTTCTCTTTTAATTGTTTTTTTATATGTTTTATTTTACGTTTTGTATGTTTCTTTTGAAAATAATAATACTATAATATTAATAAATTACTTAATCCTTATTAAAATGTTTAGATAAAATTTAATACTAAGAACTATAAATTTTAATTATGAAATCATGACTAATATAAAAACTGAAAAAATATAAATTTATAAAACATAAAGCCTATAGAAGTGATTAATAAAATGAATTAGATATAAAGTAATGATAAAATAATTAACTCTATTATAAAATAAATCACCAATTAATAATAATGAACTAAGCAATACATTAAGAAATACTTAGAAAAAGAAAAACTAAAATGAATAAGCATAAAAAGGAAAAATAGTTGAAAATGAGCCAAACTATGTCGTTTTATGGGCACAGCCCCTGCTGTGCATTGTTGCCACAGCAGGGATCCAAATCCCTCTCTGTTTCCGCCTTTTCTTTACGCGATTTACCCTTTCCATTCAAAATCTGGGTTTATCCTAAGATATTTTTGTGTTTTCCTTCGACTTTATTTATGAAAGTATAATCGAATTAAATGTGATAATTAATTTAAATTTATTATTGGATGAGCAGATTAGTTCTGGGATATGCATATCCTGCCTTTCAATGCTTCAAAACTGTAGAGAAAAACAGAGTTGAGATTCCAGAACTGCGGTTTTGGTGTCAATATTGGTAAGCTTCTGCTTTCTATTTGATTTGATTTGATTTTTTTTTGGTCCTGTTTTAATAATTAATAATGGGTTAGGAAATTTTGAACCAATCACATGCAAGCGAAATTTAGAATGTTTTATTTGGTCAACCGATTATTATCAAATACTATTTGTTCGTTAATTTGTTTGGGATTAGTATAAGAGGTGAAACATGACAAGCTTTGGTCGTCTTAGTTTAAGCACTTTAATTACCATTTCCTTTTCATGATAATGACTCCCTCTTTATTTTATTCGCTTTTCCTTTCTTTATTGAATTATTATTTTTGGAGCAAGAAATCGATTGACTCGGTACTTTTCTACAAAATAATGGTGGATTTTTAATTAATTATTTATTTATAAATAGACGAAGAAAGTATTTCATCTCCGGCATGTGACTATTACTCAATAATTTGTATGTTAATTTTCTTCAGGATAATTGTGGCGGTTATTACGATTCTCGAGAAAATCGGCGATGTATTTATTTCATGGTACGACATTTTTTACGTTCATTATATAATCGTAGATAAATTTAAAAAAAATTGATAAAAAATATAAATAATGGAATTAATTTTCATAAATAGGTTGCCAATGTATGGAGAGATGAAGCTGGCGCTCTTTATCTACCTATGGTATCCAAAAACTAAGGTATATACTTAATTAACTGTCCTTTGCTGCACTTTCACTAATTAATGAAACATTAGTATTATATTGAGATTAATTTAATTTAATTGCAGGGATCAGGATACATATACGATGCCTTGCTGCGGCCGTACGTGTCGAAGCACGAGTTAGACATAGACAGAAGTTTAATAGAATTCAGAGACAGAGCTTGGAACTTAGCAATTTACTATTGGCAGAACTGCACTGAGCTCGGCTCCACCAAAATCCTACAGTTTCTTCAGTTTGTTTCTTCACAAGCTGGAAGGAGCGAGGTATATTTATTGATAATTTGCAAACATGCAACGTACCACTATGAGTTTGATCTCTTCACTTAACAAATAACACCGTTTGTACGTATTGCAGAATCCCGGGAACCATCGAGGCAATGGGACCCCTCAGCCGAGCGCGCCCCCGGTGGGATTTATGAACAAGAAGAACAAACACGACAAGCGGGGCTCGTCGGGAGCTTCGACCTCGTACCGGAACCAAGCTCCGATGTCGGAGTCGATCAAGGTCGAGCTGCACAACCAGTTTGTTCGGCCTGAAGATGTGTTTGTTTCCGATTCGGAAGGTGGATTGGGAGAGAAATTGGGTTTGGAGAAAGATGTGTCTTCAGCTAGGCATAGGCTTAGGCGCTTCATAGATGGTAACTAGTAAATGTTTGTGAGAAGAAAGTGTAGTCAAAAGCATGATACCGCGCTGTTGTAAAATAGGGGGCATAATGTACTTCAAATATCTCATTTGTTCATTTCTTTTTTCTTTGAGGGATAGAGTTTGCAAATATTAATCCAGATTTGCATTGCAATTGCGTTACTTTTTCGATAATGTAACAGAGTTTTCTACTTCTTCAAATGCAAAGATTCATAAATTTGTAAATAAGAGCCAAATAATCCAGTTGAATTATATACAATTTGCAAACAGATCATCAACGGAATACATTATTGAATCTGAAATTAAACGATTATTGCGAATTTTCCTATTCACAAATCAATAGAAGATTGAAATACAATCGAATCACACCAAGAACATTTTGAACCCGGGGCTCCGGATCCGGACAGCTCGGATCGCGCCATCGAGGATCCGAACGGCGGTACTGCAGAAAAGGTCAATCAAGGCGGCGACGCCGGTCCAAAGGCGGCGGAAGAAGTTACCGTCGGCGGAGGTGGGGAAAGCGGACATCGGGGTGAGGTAGGCCCGCGCAGCCTGCTTCACGAGGCGGTTACGGATGCAGATGTCGGATCCGAGAGGCGTCGTTTTGAGCTGCGGGGAGTTGACCGTCCTGATCGACGGCAGCAGGTCCTTTAGAGAGCTGTAGGCGTGGGAGGCGGGTTTCAGAGGCAGCAGCTCCAGATCGTCGGATGACGACAACGTGGCGGCGCGGAGATTGCGGCCGCTCGCGGCGGATTTGGGGGAAGCTACCACGACGGAGGTTGCGATCGAGTTCCAACGGCGCAGGTGAGGGCGGCTCGGAGAATTCATCGGCGCGGATGTCGCTTCCATGGCGGCGAGATCTCGTTATGGTTGTCGGTCCACTCTGTGTTGTGATGAGAGGAATCTTTCTAATTTTTGTTTTTTAAGATTTTTTTTTTTTCGGGAAGGTTCAACTTCGATATGTAGCGCGTGTATATCTAAAAATAATAATAATATCGCACATCTACGCTTATAAATTTGTAACGAGTTATGATGATAAGTTTGGTCCAATGATTCCATTGCATATTCCCCAACTTGTCACATTTTTTCTGATTAATAAATCCCTCTCTTTCCATGTTTTAATTTCATTTGCACCACACATTTAAGATTCGAACTTTCTGGAACTTGTAAACATGACATGAAAGAAAGAAAACAGTACACGTAGATTACCTCAATACCACAAATGTAGATTAAGAATCCACAAGTACTACTGACACATTATGGTAAACAATATAAAAGTACCAACACTGTATTAAAAAGAAAAAGGAAAAAGTAAATTTTAAAAAGCAAAAGGTTCAAACAAAGGAAAGATCGCAATTCTGGAAACAGAGCTAGAAGCATCCACCACGGAGGCGAAGAACAAGATGAAGGGTCGACTCCTTCTGAATGTTATAGTCGGCAAGAGTTCTGCCATCTTCGAGCTGCTTACCGGCGAAGATCAATCGCTGCTGATCCGGAGGAATCCCTTCTTTGTCTTGAATCTTTGCTTTCACATTATCAATGGTGTCTGAACTCTCAACCTCAAGAGTTATGGTTTTTCCAGTTAACGTCTTCACAAAGATTTGCATACCACCTCTCAGTCGCAGCACAAGATGAAGGGTCGATTCCTTTTGTATGTTGTAATCCGCCAGCGTTCTGCCATCTTCAAGCTGTTTGCCTGCAAAGATCAACCTCTGCTGATCCGGAGGGATCCCTTCCTTGTCTTGTATTTTCGCCTTAACATTGTCGACTGTGTCGGAGCTCTCAACCTCCAAAGTGATGGTCTTTCCAGTCAAGGTCTTCACAAAAATCTGCATCCCACCCCTCAAGCGCAGCACAAGATGGAGGGTGGACTCTTTTTGTATATTGTAATCAGCGAGCGTCCTGCCATCTTCAAGCTGCTTCCCTGCAAAGATCAATCTCTGCTGATCTGGAGGGATCCCTTCCTTGTCTTGGATTTTCGCCTTAACATTGTCGATTGTATCTGAGCTCTCGACCTCCAAAGTGATGGTCTTTCCTGTCAATGTCTTCACAAAAATCTGCATTCCACCACGAAGGCGGAGGACAAGATGGAGGGTGGACTCCTTTTGGATATTATAGTCAGCGAGGGTACGGCCATCTTCGAGCTGTTTCCCAGCAAAGATCAGCCTCTGCTGGTCTGGAGGGATCCCTTCCTTGTCTTGGATTTTTG
This sequence comes from Mentha longifolia, assembly GCA_001642375.2. NCBI lineage: Eukaryota > Viridiplantae > Streptophyta > Magnoliopsida > Lamiales > Lamiaceae > Mentha > Mentha longifolia. The sequence continues at coordinate 6,471,826 of CM038117.1, forward strand.
CCTTGACATTGTCAATTGTATCCGAACTTTCGACTTCAAGGGTTATCGTCTTGCCAGTGAGAGTCTTAACGAAAATCTGCATTCCACCACGAAGGCGGAGGACAAGATGGAGGGTTGATTCTTTCTGGATATTGTAATCCACCAGGGTACGTCCATCTTCAAGTTGTTTTCCAGCGAAGATTAGCCTCTGCTGATCTGGAGGGATTCCCTCCTTGTCTTGAATCTTAGCTTTGACATTGTCAATAGTATCGGAACTCTCGACCTCGAGGGTAATTGTCTTGCCAGTAAGAGTCTTCACAAAGATTTGCATCTGGAAAAGAATTGAAGACTGTAATCAATACAAAAGCTCAACTACATATCAAAATGGTCAAGATATTTATATAGCTTGAATGATCAACTATGCATCCAACAACAGATATCAATATCATCACATACAAAAACACCCTCCAACTCTCCTTACGTCCCAAAAGTCGTAACACAAGTTATAATCTTAACATCATATTCCCTAATTAATTTTACTCTGACACATACACCTTAAAACATCAAATGGATTACGAAAACGTCGAAACTGAATTACAAAGATATCAAAGAATCTGGATTACAAAACAGATGCAAACGGATCACAAATCGTCAAATTTTCGTTTCAGAATACTAAACATCATCACATGATTAGCAATTCGCAAATCCACAAAATCAAATATAGTATCTAAACTATCGCAACATCATTACATCGATATCTTCTTAATCCCGATTGAATTGCAATATAAATCAACACCAATAAAATAATAAATAAATAAATAAAAAACATCATAAAATCTGATAAGCGAACAATTTTACTCAAACCTTAATCGTCAAACCGTAATCACCCAAATAGTAGGCATAAAACAAAACCCTAATCGTATTCACCAGCTCTAATTACCCAAATAGTAGGCATAAAACAACATAGTAAACATAAAACGGAACAGATGATGCGCTACCTTGATGGCGGCTAGTTGATTGAACGAACTTTTGCAGAAATTGGAAATTCCCTGAGAGCTAAACGCAAACGAAGAGAGAATGCAGGAGACGATATTGGGATAGGGTTATGTGAGTTTCGACTTTATATAGAGATGCGTAAAGCCGACTTAGAGGAAAAACGCGCTTTGCGGAATTTAGAGTCGGTTGGCCAATAAAATTATTTACGATAATGTTCTAGCTCCTTCCGAGGCTATCCCGATAATTCGGATCCTTTGTTGTATTTCCGTAGTGACGATCGTGTCACACGTAAATATATTTTAATTAATTAATACAGAGTAATGATTAATGGTCACTATAGATAAAAATATTGATGATAAAATTATTTATATTACGTGAGAATTATCGGTTGATATAGTAAAAAATGCAACTTGAAAATGTAATTGAAATTTTGAATGGGCTATCAAGAGCATACCTTTTATATAAGCTTATGAAATCTTGTGGATTTTGATTTTGGTTCAATTTTATAAAGTGATTTTTAAAATGGATAACTTCTTACTACGATATTTTATCAAGTCACAATAATAAATATCTACATAAACATTTCACTAAAATTCGAATATGTGAATATGTATATTCAAGTATTTAATTTTAATTGAAATCAATACAAGTACAATTTCGGAAAACAACTAACCAAGGTTTCTATTTGAGGTTAGATTGTGATTAAGTTTTATATTTGACAAAAACGATTTCAAACTAGTAATCCTAGATTCAAATTATTTGGCCGTAGAAAAGAGTGTTTATGGTGAAAATGTGTACAAATAAAAGAACTATACAAACATATTGATAATTGACCTGTCTTTTAATAAAAAAATATATATACATTATTAGAAAGGAAAATAGTCGGGTACGCGACGTACCCATCTAGTCCAAAATACAAGAAAGAAAACTAAGAATCGGTACAACAGCTCTTATGGTCATCCAACCAATTTCTTAACACCTCACAAAAGTTGTTATTTTATTTTGACTAACACCAACTCCACAATTTTCCCTTAATTATCATCTTTCTGTTTCAATTATCCTTCTGAAAACACATTTTATTTATCTATCTCCAAACCACCCAAACCATACAAATTCTAATCCTTAAATTTGTCTTAAAAAGAATATTACAACGATACCTTAAATTTGTCTTAAGCTTGTAAACCTTGAAGAATAATCAAGCGAACAAAATCTTCTTAATTCAAATTATATTATGATATGTATGGGGATCTGTATAAATGAGAGATGTATAGATGAGAATTAATAGATCAACATAATAAATTGAATTAATAAAGATAATTAGGGATAAATCCCTGCAAATTCGGTCATCCACGGGTACCCGCTCTAAATGGGGTTGGGAAAAAATATTGAAGTTGGGGACGGGATTGTATATAGAAGATTATACCCGAGTCGAGTTTGGGGCGATGGTTGGTATATAGATTGTCGTCTCGTATAATATATTATTATTCATTGTATCTTAATCATACATATCTTTCTTAATGTATTTATTGGGAAATTTTCACGATGCAATTGATACTATGTTGATACATATACATATAAAAAATATGATGCCAAAAACTTGATTTTATTTTATTTTTATTTTTTTATTTTATTTTATTTTTTTGTTTTAAGATATTCTTTTTTTAAAAAAATAAATAAATTAGCAGGTTTCTGCCGGGTACTTTTCCCTTGCCGGATAATCATTGTCTTGATTTAAATGAGATGGGGTTGGGGACAGACAAATTTTTTTAGGACTAGTATTGGGGTGGGAAAGCAATATCCAGCCTCACCGTGTCTGTTTACATTCCTTTACAAAATTTTAATTTTTCTATTTTTAAAATGAGTCATTTTCAGTGATAAAAAAATAATAAAACGCTTCAAATTAGACAGAACGGAGATAGTATTTAGAACATCAGCAGTGGTGCCAATTTATTCACTGGCAAGAAGCCTCTGCCAGCCAATGTCGCTGGCACAACCGCTGCCGCCCGGAGTGAAATGGCGGATTTGTGCCATTCTCACGATCCTTGGCAAGGCTGATGTGTCAACCTCCTATTGGCCAACGGTTTAAGCTGTTTGCTATTTTAATATATATATATATATATTTTTTTTCAATTTTTCAACCATAAATACTACATCAAATTCACACAATTTTCATCTCAATCTTCTCATATTTCTCTCATTTTCATCTCTTTTTCATTATTTTGCCTTCCAAAAAATTTAAAATCATGTGGAACAACGACGATTTTGCAAAAAGAATGGAAGAAAGGCGCAAACTTGCCGAAAAAGCACGACATTTGTATAGAGAGATACAAAGCGAAGAAGAAGACTGGCGAATGTCACGACCAAAGAGATCCATCGTGGAAAGAAACCGTGACGAGGCTCATGCTCACCTATATGCTGATTATTTTTCAGAAAATCCAACTTGGGGCGCCGATGTTTTCCGCCGCCGATTTCGTATGAGGAGACATGTCTTTTTGAAAATCAAAGACACGTTGGAGGCGTGGGAGCAGTATTTTCAACAACGTGCGGATGCAACCGGAAAAATGGGCCTTTCTTCGCTTCAAAAATGCACTATTGCATTGCGACAACTTGCACACGGCGCCGCCGCCGGCCAATACGACGAGTATATAAGGATGGGTGACTCTACTGGCGCAAATCAATGAAGCAATTTTGCACAGGCGTGGTGGCAGCCTTCGGTGCGGAGTATTTGAGGATGCCGACGGCAAATGACTGCGCTCGCCTACTCCAGATGCATGAAGATCGACACGGTTTTCCGGGCATGCTTGGAAGCATCGACTGCACGCATTGACAATGGAAGAATTGTCCAACAGCTTGGAAAGGTGCTTACACGAACCAGAAGAAGGGTAAACCGACAATTGTGCTGGAGGCAGTTGCTTCACATGATTTGTGGATTTGGTAGTCATTCTTCGGCGTAGCGGGCTCGAACAACAATATCAATGTGCTAAATCAATCCAATGTGTTTAGCGATCTTCTGCAAGGTAAAGCACCAACAATCAGTTTCTACACCAACGGCAACGAACACAAGATGAGCTACTATCTCGCCGATGGTATCTATCCCAACTGGCCAACCTTTGTGAAGACTCTTCCTTGCCCGACTGATCCCAAGAGACTTCTATTTGCAACGAAACAAGAGGCTGCACGAAAGGACGTCGAAAGAGCATTTGGAGTTCTTAAAATTCATTGGGGGATAATAGAAAGGCCGGTGCCACTATGGTTCTTAGAACACATCACCGAGGTCATGTATGCTTGTATCATCTTGCATAATATGATTGTTGAAGACGAAGGTGCGCAAGTGACTAATCGAGCTCGTCAAACACCAACGGTGGTACGGGGGCGCCCGAAGATTTTCAATATTTTTTGAAGAAAAGCCGGTCTTCGTGATGCTCGAGCCCACGACCGTCTACAAGATGATTTCATCGAAGAAATTTGGACACGCTTCGGTCCGAATTAAATTTCACCTTATATTTCTTAATTCAAATTAATGTAATTTATTTTTATTTTATTTCAATTAAATAAAATTTTAAAAATAATTGTTGTTAAAAAGAATTGAAAAGAAAAAAAAAAAAAAGTTTGTCAATGGCTTTGCTGCTAGCACCGTTGAATTTTTTTTGACTTGGCATGAATTTTTTTTTGCCATGGCCTTTGCCATTGGCACCATTGTGGATGGTCTTAGCAAGGACGGAGGAGTATTCAATAAAAGCAACTAGAACCTCCCAAGATAATTTTCCTCCCGCGACTTTACTCTTAACACAAGTAAAGGCCGTTATGTCACACGCTTCTTCTTGTGGAAAGAGAAAAAAACCAATTCTAAGTTCAACGACTTTATTCTTAACCCAACTAAGCCGCTGCGTCTGCGGTCGCTTCTATATATACCTAGGTCACAACCCCAATTCAATTCATCCCTACTTTTCTCATTCAGCTAATTCCAATCGAAATCCTAAATTTTTCCACTTTTTCGATTTCCATCGCCTCCTCGCCAAGGTATTCATCTCTTTCCTCTTTTTTTTATTTTTTTTATTATCTCTGTTTATGATTAATGGGTTTTTTTTATCGGCTTACGCGATGCTTTGTGTATGTGTTTGATCTGTCCGATTCAATGGGGTTTCGATGCATGTGCAATTTTTGAGTTTGTTCTGCTTTTGAATCGGTGTTGCGGTGGATTTATGTTTTATCGAAACCTGATTGAATAATTAGGGCTAGAAACCTCTTTTGAAAGAACTAGGGTTAAAACTCAGTGATATTGCGGAATTCCTGGTTATCATGATCATGCGTATTGTTCTTTTGTTTCGGGTTATACTCTTGAATTTCTTAATTGGGGAAGAGGGAGGCGAAAGATGTTGCTTTATTGCAACCTCGATCCTGATTCAGAATCGAGAAATTTTGTTTTGATAAGCATTGATTATTTTATAATCTATCGTAGGATGTGTTATTTATCTCAGACATGCTTGATGGTGTATCTTGTTGGTATCATTCACCTCATTTATTATTAAAGGTGGAAGAAGAACCCAATCTGCGAGTGAAAGCAATATTCTAGTAGCAAATTATTCGGATATTTTAATACTTGTCTGATTAAATATATTGCTTGTTAGCATGGCAAGAAGTTAGATTTAGCCTGTACTCTATTGTCATTGATGGTCTCTGTATTCTTTATTTTTTGATTACAGATGCAAATCTTTGTAAAGACCCTTACTGGCAAGACAATTACTCTCGAGGTTGAGAGCTCTGACACTATTGACAATGTCAAAGCTAAGATTCAAGACAAGGAAGGAATTCCTCCAGATCAGCAGAGGCTAATCTTTGCTGGAAAACAACTCGAAGATGGTCGTACCCTTGCTGACTACAATATCCAAAAGGAGTCCACCCTCCATCTTGTCCTCCGCCTTCGTGGTGGAATGCAGATTTTTGTGAAGACCCTGACTGGAAAGACAATTACCTTGGAAGTAGAAAGCTCAGACACCATCGACAATGTGAAAGCCAAGATACAGGACAAGGAAGGGATCCCTCCAGACCAGCAAAGATTGATTTTTGCTGGGAAGCAACTCGAAGACGGCCGTACCCTGGCTGATTACAATATCCAGAAAGAGTCCACTCTCCATCTTGTGCTGCGCTTGAGGGGTGGGATGCAGATTTTTGTGAAGACATTGACAGGAAAGACCATCACTTTGGAGGTCGAGAGCTCAGATACAATCGATAATGTTAAGGCAAAGATTCAAGACAAGGAAGGGATCCCTCCGGATCAGCAGAGATTGATCTTTGCAGGCAAGCAGCTTGAAGATGGCAGGACACTGGCTGATTACAATATCCAAAAAGAATCTACCCTTCATCTCGTGCTGCGCTTGAGAGGTGGGATGCAGATATTTGTGAAGACCTTGACTGGAAAGACCATCACTTTGGAGGTTGAGAGTTCAGACACCATCGATAATGTGAAGGCAAAGATTCAAGACAAGGAAGGTATCCCTCCGGATCAGCAAAGATTGATCTTTGCAGGCAAACAGCTTGAGGATGGCAGAACACTGGCGGACTACAATATTCAAAAGGAGTCGACCCTCCATCTCGTGCTGCGATTGAGAGGTGGGATGCAGATCTTTGTCAAGACATTAACTGGGAAAACCATAACTCTGGAGGTTGAGAGTTCAGACACCATTGATAATGTTAAGGCAAAGATTCAAGACAAAGAAGGGATTCCTCCAGATCAGCAGCGATTGATCTTCGCTGGTAAGCAGCTCGAAGATGGCAGAACTCTTGCCGACTATAACATTCAGAAGGAGTCGACCCTTCATCTTGTGCTTCGCCTCCGTGGTGGATGCTTCTAGCTCTGTTTCCAGTCGAGCAATGGCGCCCTTCCTTTAATGTTCACTTTTAAAATTTTATGCAGAAGATTATGTAAACCCTTTTAAGATGTTTGATGTTTTTATTTGTTTTACGGTTTAGTTACGATGGTATGAAATAAGTATGTTCTTATATGTTTTATCTTCTTCCAGTTTCGCTTGGCAACTCAACTAGTTCCATCTTTCTTGTTTAACTAATTCTTGCCCGCAGGCTTCGCTCGGTAGCGTATTGTTGTTTTATTTTTTATGAGTTGATTTGTAAATTAATTTATGAGTTTTATTAAATTTTATAAGTTTATAAGTATTACTCTTCAAAAATAATAAGTTTATAAGTATGATATGTGAGATGTATAGTTAAATTGTGTCGCCAAAAACAATCTTCATGATTTAATTGTTTGGTCATTAGTAGACATGTTTATCCCAAAATCTTGATAATGGAATGATGGGATGAGATCGACGATTTTTATTTTATCTTATTTTATTAAGCACACTTAAAATAAAACTCCTGTAATATTTTTTTTAATAACAATTTATTTGAGATTAGTTTTTCCAATTCAGATCTTCTATTGCATTTGTATGTGATATCTTCTATTACATTTATAGATAATTGATATGTGACATAATCAATATTTAAGATTTAAGATTTATATAAGGAAAATATACATCATAATCTTTAAAATTTTAAATCCCTAAAATTTACCACATGTCATTAATTTATTTATATTATCGACAAAACATACAATTTAACAATTAAGGATCTCATTCGTCATTTTTGTAGATTGTATAAAGGAAGTCCAAAATTGAAGGTTGGGAATCTTACACTCAACAAATACCCTTTGTTCTCAACAAACCAACTACGGCACACTGTTTATATTCTTCCAAGACAGCACACAGTTTTTAGTTTTATTGCTAACTCTCCCTTAGTTTTGTAATATAAATATAAATATTCTTCATCTCTCTCTTACTCATTAAAATTCGGCTTCCTCTAACTTACATTAGAACAAAATATTCTTCTACGATCATTCTTTAATTTCTTGGAATTTTTTTTTTGTATAATCTTTTCTTCTCCAATCATCATTCCCTTATACTTGCACAATTCATTTCTTGTTATTTTCATTATTTTTTATGGGAGTTTTAAACATGAGTTGATTTTTTAGTACAATTGTGTGTAATATGACAATTTGAACTTAACATTCATGAATGGATTGTGGAATTACCATCCAAAACTTTCTACATCATGCCCCTTCGTATTGACCACGCATATGCCTGCTTATGAGCCTATGAAATATACCACAATAAATTTGTTTAATTTTTGTAAATTTTCTAAAATTCATCAATTTGGATTGTACATATATACTTGATTTTATTGTTGTTATTCTCATGTTCTGATCCGTTCGTTTACAGATTAAATAATGGGGTTGGAAGATAAGTCTACTACTTTATTTGATGTTAAAACAAGATTAATAAACACTTAATTATGCTTTGAAAACATTCCATAAAAATAAAATAAGATTATCCTGCCTATGATTGCGCTCTTAATATTTAAAAATTTACTACTACTACTCTTAGAAGCCTTGCCGATAAAATACATAGACGCGATAAAAGAAAATAAATGTCTACTAATTCATAATTTTCCAGAAAGTAAAGAAAATCCACATAACAAATGGCGGGAACTGAATAATCCCTCCCGCCGTCAGAAGATCCATTCGCTCTTGCGCACATCGATCGACGGCTGACGAACTACTGAAGTGAAATGTACGGAAATAGCGCATTCGACGGCAGCGCCGCCTTCTCCGGCGGTGGGTTCATGCCTTCTCAGGCTACCCAAACCGCCGACACCTCCTTATCTCCGGCCAAGGTGCGTCTTCGCAAACGGCACGATTTTATATTTCTTCTGCTCCGTTTTTTTGTTGTGTTGTAATTTGATTACGCGCTATTTCTTTCGTTTCTTAATTTTTCTATAAACCCTATACTGGCTGATCGATCGATAATTTACTAATTCGGAATTTACAATGCATTTGTATTTACATAATTGTGTTGTAATGGTGTTGCCTTCTGCTATGGGATGTTTATGCAGAGTCGTGACGTACAGTGTTTACTTCCATTGACGGTGAAGCAGATAAATCAAGCGTTTCAAGCGAGTGATGATAAGGCCAATTTTCTAATAGATGGAGTTGATGTGGACATTGTTGGTACTTGTTTATATATATAGATACATATTGCGGGTATTATTTTAAATTTTGACTATATTTCTTTGCTTTATGGTAACTATGTTTCATTTAGGTGAAATTGGTGGGTTTGCTATTTGAGAAAACTGAAAGGGTGACTGATGTTGCTTTTGTACTTGATGATGGAACTGGTCGAATCGACTGCCACAGATGGTATGTGATACGAGCCCTTTTGTTACATTCCTTTTGTTTGGATTCTTCGTTTTATGGATTATAATGTTGTAGTTCTCGTGCCTTGATGAGAGTGGAATTACTTAGATTTTAATTCCTGACTTATTTTTGTCTTTTGCGCTCTTTAGGGTAAATGAAGCCCTTGATTCAAGGGAAATGGAGCTACTATTGTAATACCTTCTCCATATAGATATCATCTTCTTTTATGGCTTTAGAGTTTGCCCTACTTGTTCTAAATTGTCTTTCATTTACGACTTGATTAGAAATGGGATGTATGTCAAGGTTCACGGGCATTTGAAGGGCTTTCAAGGGAAAAAACAATTGGTTATTTACTCTGTGAGGTATGCATTCTTTTCGTAGCATGCTTCATCTAATCCTATTGAAGGCATTACAATGTTATGTTTACCTTGAATTTCTTCTTCGCTCGATCAGGAGCTATTCACTCTGCCTACTCTGTGTTTGAGTCTGTTTTGTTGTGTTCTTTTTTATTTTCTCAAGTTTATATGTTACGAGAAGTTTAAATTATATATACTGCTACTATCAGGCGTGTCGCAAACTATAATGAAATTGCAAACCACTTTGCTGAATGTATTTATGTCCACTGCTACAACACTGAAGACGGGTATGATCTAAACTGATCAAAAGTCTTATAGTATGCTTTCGTGTTATAGAAATAGACTTCCTTCCTGTTTATAACCAATATATACTTCCCTTTTTCTCCTCTGTAAAAGATTCGGGATGCTCCCCAAGTTAACACGCCTTCAAAGGGTCACCAACCTACCTCATCAAATCACGTAAGTAATGATTATACTCTAACTTTGCAATTGTATTTTAAATGCTTGTGCTTCCTGTTTAATTGAGGGATTTTATCTCCTTCCAAATCTCAGGTTTCTGTTCAATATAATAACATGGATGGAATCATGGGCGTCGGCAATCTTGTCCTAGACTATTTGCAGCAGCCATCATGCATGTAAGTTTCCATCTACGCATGTTTCTGCAGAAAGACTCTTTTTAGTTGATCTGTCTAGTTCACCTCCCTATTGAGTGCTTTAAGACAAAAGGCTTTCGTTTTCTTATTTCTCGAGTCTTGACAAAGCATCTCGTACTAATGGAAAATAAGTATAAGTAACTAGCTATAAGTTTATAATAATATCAGTTGCCTTACATGTGAAATTTTAGTCCTATGCTAAGGAAGTACATCAGCAGAAGGTTATATCACTAATTAGCAGTAGTTTTTACAGACACATTCGCGTCTAACAGTGATGGTTGCTACTTTTCATTTCTAAATTTGAAATTATGAAGCTCTTGACCGTTGCAGTGTCGTAGAGAAAGGAATCCATTGTGCTAAAATTGCCCAAGAACTGAATGTTCCTCAACAGAATATCTTGTTAGTCTCCTCTCTGTCTCTCTCTCTCTCTCTCTCATGATATTCGTCATTGATTTTCTGGTGCCATTGGCAGAGAAGTTATGAAAGAATTGGAACAAGAAGGTCTGGTTTATTCAAGCATTGATGATTTCCACTATAAGTCCGCTGTCAATGGTTGAAATTTGATTATAGAAGTGATTAACTTCTGTGACTATGATTTCTGTTTTTTTGTTGCTACGATTTTGTGGTGATGAACTTGACTTGGCATATATCAACTGGAATTCTTGATTTTGTGGCACATGCGCCATTTTCTCGGCATCAATTGGGCTAGTGGGGTGCCACTTAGGACCTAAACGGATCAAACATTAATCGGGCTGCTGGTTCCGCCTAGCACCTATTTTTAGAACACTGGTCATGAATCATGATTAGATTCTTTGTTAGAATTTATAACTATTTATCGATAGATTAGCATATTATTATTTTCACCTTACTGTTTGTTTGTTTTTTTAATTTATAAAATCTAAACATTTTGTAGATAAAACTAAATTTATACTCTATAAATAAAACTAAAATAAGTTACTTTCCTATTAAGCTAAGTTGGGAGCAATCACAATCATCTTTATTTTCATTCTTTTTTCGTCGTTGGGGGTATTAAAGAAGAAATTTTTGCCAATTTAGTTCGACGATAACGTCTGCGATCTTTCAATATCTTAACAACTATTTTTCTCTGATATTATGGTTTCTTATATAAAATAAAATAAAATAAAATAAAATAAAATAATAATGTTGGAATTACTTTTAAAAAATATGATTAAGCAAGCAAGCAACTACCCACTTAGGGGGGTGTTGGTCCCTCCATCACTTAGAAAAGGGATCCAATATTATGATAGTAGACTAGTAGTGTTAGACAAGATTCCAATATTAATTATGCCATTTAAATAACCACCATTTGCTAATCACTCCTACATTTCTAAATCACCAAAAAACAAAAATCAAGAAAAAGATGAGATTCTGAGAATGCGATTCCACGTTGTTTCATACAATGCCTAATGAGTTTTACTATTTATGAAAATAATATAGGTTAGTATTTCGACAGAGTATGCATATATAGGAATTGATTCATATATATCGATGCAGCTGCCAGTTGTGGTATCAACGTTGTTTGATATATCGTTATTCATAATTACATAATAAAATAAATAATACTCTCTCGTCCCAATTTATTGGTCAACTTTCTTAAATATATGTAATAATGAAAGTGGACTAGTGTATTGAGACGGGATAACAATAATTGTTTTTCTTGTTTTTGAGTGGCACTTCCAATTTGGGTTTTCAATTTTTTGAAATACGAAAGGGCTGCTTGACTTTAACTAATGGAGGAAATTAGAGATCTAGCCATAAGTGATTCAAGATTTCTATTGCGATTTTGTAGATAATTTTTGTTAAGTTCAATAGTAACCCTACACAGAAGTCAACTTTCAATTCAAGTAAAGGCCAATTTGGCAATTAAAACTCACACATATACATACATACATTCCATAAAGTATAAGCACTTGATTAAAACTAATGACATCATGTAGAATTGATTGACCTTGAGCTCATGGATGATGTTACCACTAATTATTAAAGATTAAGTTGAATTTCTATAATTAATATGCTTAGTGATCCACGTGAATCCAACCAATGCATGGGCTGTTCTAATCTGTCTATAATGCCCATAATTATAAAACCTTTTTTTTCGATTAGGGCAAAAACATATTATTTGAAAATTATTTTGGTAATCCACTTTATGGTATTGGGCTTTCGACACGTGTCGTGCATTTCTAACCTACATTGAAGTTGAAGTGCTCGATTACTTTTGCATATTTCAAGATGAACAGCAGCTAAAAGAGAGAGATAAAGTTTACAAAAAGCTTAAAAATCTGCAAAAATGTAAAGATTAAGTGAAGAAAAAATTGAAAAAAAATTGAGTGAAGAAAGGAGTTGGACCACCATAGTTTGCTTACTAGAGCATGACCCCTTTTTGGGTTTGGGCCCCTCTGTCTAAAAACGAGAAACATCATTATTGTTTTTATTATTATAATGTTATAATGTTATAATTTATTTTTGAAATTTCCATCTGTATATGTGCTAGAAAAAAGGATAAATATTTATTTTTAAAAATGACAAAGTAATTGTAATACGTCAATCTACTAAACTTGAATGATTCATAATCAAAATTATTTGGCTTTACTATGATAGTGCAAGAAAAAAAGAAAAAAAAAAGTTGCATAAAAATATTTTTTTGCAATGATTTAGTAAATAAAATTGACTATATAATTTTTGGCTACGATTTCAAAGTGCAATTTCACGTCACAATGTGGATGACTTTTTTCATCAAAGTGCCTTTAGAAAATGATTATACCAAAAAAAAAAAAAAAGTAAAAGTAAAATTTATGTGTATGGCTTAGTTTATAAGTTTGATCCAATATTTTTTCTGAAATGTGTGGATTTTAAATACTTTTTTCCCTCTAAATTATTGATTTGTTAAATAAATATTTTCTTACCTGGCTCCATTCATATGTCATAATTTTCACTTATTGATAAATGTTTATGTGTATTTATATATGAAAATTTAAATAAAAAAGTCTAATGAATATTTAGGTCCTGTTAAGATTTGGCTGTCTATCATCTATCAATGTAACATTAATATTGCCGAGACTATCATCATATTCATCGATTACCAAAATAAATTAAAATTGAAAGAAAAAAAAAAGCTTTAAATAATTAAACATTAATCATGTATTTGTAAGGTAGCTAATTTCATTATATTATTATAAGCCGTACTTAATTTCATTTCACAGATTCCTAATTGCCGTTCAAAAGTTGTTTCTCTCACTAAAATATATTTACAAGAAATTAGAGAATCCTTAAATCCGACAGTGAAAATGACTATATATAACATTTGCAAAAATTAAGGTACATTTTATTATGTGATTATCAGTTAATTACACGGTTTAGTACACTTTGGTGTGATAGAGATTGTAGATAATTTATTATCATAGATTTAATTAAATTAAAATTAACTAGGAAGCTTTGAGGTCTAGCTAGGCTTGGTACTACTCTAGAAAATTAAGTAAAAAATTAAAAATATCTGATTATTGTATACAATTGATCATTATATGGTTAGAGATAAAGAGGAATAATATTTATTTATAAATTAATAGTTGTGCCAAATAGACTAATGGAGGCATCCCATTAAAATGGGGACCAATCTCTTTTAATAATTAAAAATATATCCCATTTTCAATTTCTAAAAGGCCTCCACATGTAATCCACTTTGCCTAAGTAAACAGTTGACAGTTACAAGATTTTCAATATCTCCTTTATTTTCATTTTTCTTTTTTCTTGATTTTCTTTATTATAGTATTTGAGTGTGCCATGACTCGTGATAATATTACGTCAATAATTTTTTTAATTAAAATTTAATTCTTTTTAGTAAAGTTTAGACTTTTTTTGATAAGATTTACTTTTAAAGTATATATTTAATTATAATATATATTTTAAAAAATATATCATCGCCACATCAACAATTACCACAATGGACTTGTAGTTTCAAAAGCCAAAACTAATACTTCATATGTCCTTCATTTACTGACACTCTTACTATATTGGGACGTCCTCAATTTATTGAAACTTTTCATTTTGAGTCGTAGACCTCACAATCACTTTAACACTTTATCACTCTACTTTTTAACACTTTAATACTATTAAAAAAATTAGATGGACTCATAATTATTCCACTTCTTTAACACATTAATTTATTACTACTATATCATCAAAATGCAAAAAAATTATGCCCAGAATTTCAATTCACTAAATGGAGGACAGAGTGATTATTATTGATTTGGCCTACTTTCGAATTGACGAAAGTTGGTGGTTATCTCATGTACTTGGCTACTAGCATGAAATTAAAAGACTTTGCAATTTGCACCTAAATCTGAGAAAGGACGAAGACTGCTGGAGAGATTTTAAATAAATTAATTAATACTCCATTTAACATAAATAAAAGTAAAGTTGATGAAGAGACATAAATATTATTTTGTCATTCGTGTGCAGTTGTCACTATACATATATACTCCCTTCCCCTCTTTTTTTCCTCTCTCTCTCTCTCTCTCTCTACTGTTTGAATAGTACCGACAGTTCTGGTAATTGTTTTCTTCCATAGGCAACCTGCAAAATTGGTATGTTCTCCATCTCTTTCAATTTCATACTTGGTTTTTTATAATTAAAAAAAGAAAAGAAAAGAAACTCAGTTGAAAATGAAATCTTTCATGCTTGCTTCTTCTTTTTTTAACCTTGATTTTAAGTGAATACATGCTGCAGACTTTGAAATTATGAGCTGTATCTTGAATCTTGATATTGATATGTTATGATAATAAGCTTGTTATAGTATTAATTAATTATGAATAATTGAAGAAATAATTAAGTTTATGTGCCTTGTTTATATCTATATGGTTATGGAATTTTTAGGTAAAGAAAGCCGGCTATTTTTTATGTTCTTCTGCACTTCCTAAAAATTTGGATAACGAAGTGCCCACTTTTGTTTTGCTTCTTTTTTGTTTATTATTAATAATTATTATTATCACTATTTTTTAGGACTTTATTCTATCTTCAATTATTGTCCTTCTCTTTTGTTATTGCAGTTTAATATATTGCCATTAGCTTATTGAAATTGATCAAGACTTTTGGATTCATTCATTCATTTACCCATAGTTATAGTCATTTCCGCATAAAAGAAACAAAAAAGCAGACATTTTTCTTAGGGTTTCTTGAAGCAACAAATCAATTAGTTAATGCATTCTGATTTTTGTAGGTGAAGAATGACTCTACACAACGTGTTCTTCAAAGAAAGTGAAGGGAGTGGTCAGGATCCCATCAGCCGGGTGGCGCAACCGCGGTGGGGGGCGGCGGCGGAGGTTTACGGCGAAGGATTTATCCAATCAAAGGGCGGCGCGTTTCTGGAACTTTCAGGCCAATTTGGTGGTGCTAAAGAGCATCAAGATCAGCATGGAAAGGCCAATACCACTCACTTCACTCTCTTTTCTGGTAATTTTAGTTTCTTGAATCCATAGTAGATCTACTATAATATAATATAAATATATATCCTCTCTCTCTCTCTCTCTAGATATTTGTATTTACCAGCTTATTATATGATTTGATTATGGGTTCAGACCATAAAAATCCTAAGCTAGAAGTTTGGTTACATGGAAATTAAATTGATGGTTTTTTTTTTGTTTGAAAATAGAAATAGAATAGCTGGTTATATTGCAGTAATCTTGATTAGCTGGATAATTGTATTTAGAGGCTGGTCAATTTAATTCTAAAGGAGACATATTAGTACATCTCATTAATTATATTTTATTTTTATAATTTTCTTTTCCACTAGTATTATACCGTATTTATTAAGAGTTGAGATCTAATTAGTGTGTGATTGAGACTTCACTCAGAAAAATATAATCAAGTTATTAGTATGGTAAACAATATTAATTACATGATAATAATGTAGATTGATCATAAATATAAGTGTATGTAGTCCAATATTATAATATATATAAAGTGATATAATCTTATATTGGATCCAAGTTAATTCTCCAAATCCCGTATTCCACATCCCCAAACAATTTGGATTCGTTTAGTTGAAAATATAAGATAAAAATTGATAAAATATCTTATACAAAGTACAATATAAAATATCAATACTATGTTTGGTTAGATATATTAAACTGTCATCAATATTTATAAATTATTGCAGGAGAGTGAAATTATAGAAAAAATTAATTAAATCTTCTATATAATTATATCTTATAATATTACTTATTAATACTGGGTTCTTGCTTTATACAAGACTTGTTTGAACCAAACAAAATATTAAGGTGTCATCCATATATTATACTACATCCTAATAACTCTATTATACCAAACGAGCCCTTAGTGTATCTTAGTTATACAAATTATGTGTAAAATATGAAATCAATTAATCTATATTTTAATCAGCATAGTGTTTAGTTACATCAGCAAGCATACTAATTATAGAAAGTATATATATATGCATATAGGTGAGTGCAAAATTGCTGAAAATGGGAAAACGACAGCTTCCTCTGTCCCAAGTGCAGCCGTGGATTATCTAGAGCTTGGATTTGGACAGCCAATGGTAAATTAATTTTCATTCATTTCTCAAAATTGCTAACTAATTAACCTAAAATTAATTATGTAAGATGAATTAAAATGTGGTGTTTGATTAATGAATGAACGGTGCAGATTTGTGGTAAATATCCATATCCAGATCAGTGCTACGGTGTTTACTCGTCCTACGCCTCCCAGTTTGCGGTTTGTGATGCATGTCTTTTTTTTTTTTATTAAATCATAATTAAGCATGTATAGTAAATAAATATGAAATCTGATGAGGTTTTTAATTTGCAGGGTCGGGTGATGTTGGCGGTGAACGGAGGTCCGATCTTCGTGAACGCGAAGCAGTACAACGGAATCATGAGGCGCAGAAAGAAGCGCGCCGAGGCTGTGCTCGAGAACAAGCTCCTCAAGATCCGGAGGGTACGTCTCTAATTTCCCTATGAGGTCCCGGACACAGATGTTAAGATATTTATAAAATATATGTGAGATATAAAATAATAAAATAAAATATTATTAATAAGATATAGAGAGTACTTCAGTTAGAAGTGAAAAAAAATATGAATATAAATAATTTGTTGGACTAAATAAAGAAAAAATGAGACTAAACTTATGTTTGGTTCACTTTTTTTGGGTATCGACAGGGAAAAAATTAATTGATTTTATTATTTTATGTTTAGTTTGAGTAATATGTTATCAATTTCCCTTTATTTAGGGATAACTCAATCCACCGTATTGTTATCCCTCAAGAAGGAGGGAAAACAAGGAAAAAGGGAATCTCCCTTACAAGTGACTCTCTTTCTATTGTTCAACCAAACATTCAATAAAAAGTAACCATTATTATTACAATTCCATTATTTGACTTGATTCTTACCCAACTTGAACCAAACGAGCACTAAATTTTTGGAACGGATTGTTGTATATATTACTCCATCCGTCCCATTGAACAAGTCTCTATTTCTTTTTTGGGCTGTCCCATATAATAATTCTCATTTCCCTTTTTAGCAACAATTTACCCATAGAAAAGTCCTCTTCCCCTTTTCCATTCCCCTTCCTTGGTCTCTGTATCCAAAAAAATACTCCATGAAACTTGTTCAATGGGATAGAGGGACTAGTATATTTGATATATTCTATTAATATTCATGCAGCCGTATCTGCACCTATCGCGGCACCTCCACGCGAAGCGCCGCCCTAGAGGCAACGGCGGCCGCTTCCTCAACACGAAGGGCTCCTCCTCCTCCGGCGAAGGAAAGCCGACGAGCGAGAGCAGTAGCCCCGGGGGATCGGATGTGAGCAGCGATCACGAGCTGCAGTTTCCGAGGGGCAATTCCACCGCTCTTCATCTCTTTCATGGCTTCCTTCAGCCGTTTCCCGACGCCGCCGTCGCCGGAAATTACCTCAAGGTCTGATGGCGCCGTGACGCCACGTGGGCAATTCATTCTTGGCTATGTTGATCCACCATGCAAGTTACCTTATTATTATATATATATGTATTATATTTGTAATTAGGCTTTTGCACCATCTCATTCGCTGAGAATGTGTGTATTGGCCTAATTCGCAAATTTTTATTGCTTTGTAAGTGTGTTTTTCAGTTTGCTTAATAAGAACAGAACTAGATAAAAGACTATACAGTCTTTTTATAGTTCTGTAGTTTGTTTGTACCTAACGCTGCGGTTGTTGTACCATGTAATTAGGGGTGAATGTATGTAACATATTATAAATTTTTATTGCATCGGATGTCAATTATGTCGCTTCTTGAAAATAATTGGTATGATTGTTAAAAAATAAAAAGTTTTTTTAGATATGGTATGAATGAAAACAAGCAAATTGACCAATTATTTATGACAAAAAAGATACTCCCTCTGTCCAAGTAGTATCCCGTAAAAGAAAGAATACTTAAAAAATTCATTTTAAAACTCATCAACGATAAGCGTGGAAACGCGTGCCACAAATGTTAAAAAAAGAAGTCACTAAATGGAGGACGGAGGTAGTAAAACACATTGACCAAAAATAAGTAAATAAATAAATAAAAGAAATGGATAAAATATTTATTTAAATTCGGAATTTAAGTTGAAAAATTGGCACTGCAAAACGATTCAGAACTAACCTAGGGCTGGAAATCGGTTAGAGTTTTTTCGGTTATAAACGAACCGAACCGCTAACCGCGTGTAAAACGGTTACCCAATTACCACATTTCGGTTAGCGGTTCGGTTATCAGTATGAGTTTTTTGCAACATTTCGGTTATCGGGTATACCTAATAACCGTTCGGGTATACCCAATAACCGCAAATTTTAATATGAAATATGAAATATTTTTCACTCTTCATTCTTCAATTCAAAGATGAATATGAAAAATGAAATATTTTTATTTGAAAAAATATAGAATCAAAAAAAAAAAGCGGGTAAACGGTTTACCCGATTACCGCACCGAAAATCAAAAAACGGTTATCGGATATACCGAATTACTGTTCGGTGCGGTAAGCGGTAATCGCTTTCGCGAAAATCAGTACCTACTGACCGAAAATTTCGGTGCCGCACCGAATTTCCAGCCCTAAACTAACCTTATCTCCACCTATCCGCCATTTGCAGCAACGAAAAAATGGCGTCGTCTTCTCTCTCGGTGGCAGCTGCCGCCCTTCCCACTTCTTCCCATTCTCTCTCTGCGTCTCCCGTTGATCAATTCTCTCTCAATTTCTTCCCCTGCAAGCTCAACTCCATTAGAACGCCGTGGAAACTTAGGGCCGTGCTCAGTTTCTCTCTTTCATCATCTTCTTCCCCCTTTCGCACTTCCCTACACTGCGCTTCGACTGCATTCGATGGCGTCGAATTGGATCAAGAAGAAGTAGAAGAAGAGGAGCCATCGAACGGTGCTCCACCGTCGGAATCCGAAGCGGCGGAGGAAAACGGCGCGCCGCAAATTGCTGATGCTGGGAGGCTGTATGTCGGGAATTTGCCATTCACGATGACGTCGGCGCAGCTGTCTGAAATCTTTGCCGAAGCTGGGCGTATTGTTTCTGCCGAGGTATGCCTAAATTGATTGGTGGGATTGTGTGGAAGGAGAAATTTGCTGCAGATTGCATAGTAGGAAACTGGATGTGTATTGTTGGAAAATTGGTCTTTTTGGTTGCTTACTGTTTCTTGTTAGTTTTTTTATGATGCAATGTCTTGCTTTTTTGGTTTGATAGGTTGTGTATGATAGAGTTACAGATAGGAGCAGGGGATTTGCATTTGTTACTATGGGCAGTGTTGAAGAAGCCAAGGAGGCGATCAGATTGTTTGATGGAGCTGTAAGTATAGTGATTTTGATTCTGGTTTTGTTAGTTTCAAAGGTGTTATTTGCAGCACTTTTCTCTTGCAAAGCTTTTAAACTAGTGGGAAATCTGCTACATAAAATTTGTGTGTATCACTAATGTAGGGACTAGATCGAACAACGGTTTTTTCCATTTTTTTACAGTACAGATCAACATAACATGAGGACGTAATGATCAAGAAATATTAATGAAGCATTCGTGTTAATGAAGCCCCGTCCCAAATAACTATTCGCGCCTTCAAAAGATAAGGTCTTTTGAATGTGAAATTATGCTTCTAATATAGAAAATTTGCTAGTTCTTAGGATTGCTTGGGGCATGAAAGATGTAACATGATGTCTCGATGGACTTTAGGCTTCGACTCTAAGTTTTTACTCAGAACTTTGATACGACTTGCAGAATTTATGGAAGTTCACATTTTGGAAGTTGAAAACTTAGACAAGAAGTTATCTTGAGAAATATTCTGAATTCACGTTTTTATCTCATTCTTGTTGTATTGAATAAGGCGTTTAACCTCTCTAACAATGACATCACTATCCCCCAAAATCTTGTCTTTCAACTGTTTTACAGCAAATTGGAGGGCGTACTTCGAGGGTGAATTTCCCTGAGGTGCCACGAGGCGGTGAAAGGGAAGTAATGAACCCAAAGATAAGAAGCAGCTATCAAGGGTACGTAGACAGCCCTTACAAAATTTATGCAGGCAACCTAAGCTGGAGCCTCACGTCTCAAGCCCTAAGAGATGCATTTTCTCAGCTGCCCGGGTACCTAAGTGCAAAGGTCATCTACGATAGGGACTCTGGAAGGTCACGAGGCTTTGGATTCATTACTTTCTCCTCTGCAGAAAATGTAGAATCTGCATTGGCTGCCATGGATGGACTGGTAAGAAGCTTTAATTCTGTATTTATTTGGATCCTTCTTTTAATTAGCTTTGTTCTTCTTTTTTTCTTTTTATTAAAAAAAAAAATCTTGAAATGATGTGAATAGGAATTGGAAGGGCGGCCGTTGAGATTGAATCCAGCGGAGCAAAGAGCTGCTGTGTCAAGTGTCAGTGTCTAAATGGAAATGCAGTGTGGAGTAAGGTGTGCGCAAAGCAGGGCTGTGATCTTGAGCCATAGTTGTCCTGCTAATCGACTATTTTTTGTTGATGCAAGTAGATATAAATCTATCACACAATAGATGAGGCATAATTGAAACATTATCGTTGAAGATTACTATACGATTGAGACCATGATTTATAATTTCTATAATTTTACTGTTTTTTTTTTCTTTTTATTTTGATGTGTTGACCGTCTCTTACGAGTTAACTACTTTGCACAAGTGCAAAACTTTCGTCATGGATGAGTTGCAGAAGAAAATAAAACAGAAAACATTCACAGCTACCACAACTTTCAATTTTCATCACGAGAAAATCAGATTCTTTTTTGTTCTTCATTAATCTTGTGGTCTGAGAAAAGGAAGGGCGAAGGAAAAACTTAGCATAGACTAACAGAAGAAGTACAAATAGCTAGAGTTTATTCAGTGCTATCAACTACTATTGAACATCATACTGAATAAATCAGAATTAAATTGCCTTTCTCAAACACTGCAAAGCCACAAGTTACATAGTGGTTGCCGGAAGAGTTTTTGGTTCAATTTTGTCGAGAACGAAAGAAAATCTTCAGAGAGCATTCTGACCAGAGGAAAGAAGAGCATCTGCAGCTGAATCCAAATCTTGCGGAAAGAAAACCCTGTAAGGAAGCCGTTCAATTTGTTTATTTTCTCAAGTTACTCAACACTTAGTTTAGTCTGAACCTACACACATAATTAAGCTTTATGCAGAAAGTAAAGAAGAGAGGACGAGAGAAAATTACCTGCAGGTGTTGTGGTATATTGTTTTGCCAAGGTGACCGATATCTACTATATCTTTACAGCCACCCACCACCTCAAGTACTTGCCTGCATACGTCGTGTTCAACTCAAATTCAATTCGAGGCGATTTAGGAGGAAGGTAAGTGCATGTATCGATGTATATAATATTTCAATAGGTACTATTACTAGCACAAGACAGACATGATTTTCGTTATTTGTCCTCTTACCGCACTAAGCAAGGTTCATTGCGTCCCTTCACAATGCACTCTGGATCATACTTCTCCTTCTTCTTGGACTGCCATGAAGATTTTACATATTTAACACCAGCATGAGTGTTCTTGATTTCGCAATATGGAGAATCAGTTTCAATCATCAGCCGGTCCAGAGGAATTCCCTTCACAACTTCAAGATTCTCGGCATTTCTCAGAGAGCATCCGTTTAGGCCTATAAAAATTGAGGTGCGGATGATTGGAAAAGGGAAAACTAGAGTAGTTAAAGGAAATCCCTACTATGTAGGGGATGCCATATCAGATTAATGGCATATGACCAGAAACATCATTCACCTATGAATAGATTATCAAATGAAAGGAGGCGATCACGATCTTGGGCACTGCCAGTAAAAGAGTGAGCAACCCCAAAGCAGAACCTGCCAGACCAATTACAGCGAAAACAGTGATTAAAGCTGCAGTCCCGAGAGAGTATCAGAAATCAAAGAGAACATAAAGCATATATATACAAAAAAAGAACCTGATAAGTTTGAGGTTGAATATTTCAGAGATTAAAAAAAAATAACAAATCTTCACTGCCAGAATGCAATAATATATGGTTGTTTCATTGATCAACACTGATGATATGCCATCCTTATTTGGATTGCAAGTGTGTATAGTGGCTTTATGTGATCATGATAGTACCATCATTACTGGAACTTGGTTCGGATGCTACTGATCATGGCATCAGCCAATTAGCTATTCGCAAAAAATCCTACTATTGACCCGTATTTTTTACCTATGTTTGTTCCGCTCAAGAATATTGCAGAAATCCTCGCCAGCTGCTCGCATGTGGAGAAACATTGGCAACTTCATAGCATATGCCAACTCAAATTGCTTCTCAAAGTACCTTATTTAAACATCAAGTAGCATAATCAAAAAGACATGGCTAGCAGTCTATATAGGTCTCAGAAAATCATGCTAAAAGTTTACAGAAGTAAACAGTGGAAAACACGTGTTTCAAGAAAGCACGTACTTTTGTTGAATTTCAGCAGGGCAAAAGTGACGCCTATCATAATCCAATCCACATTCTCCGACAGCCACCACCTTGCTTGAAACATTGATATCGTCAAGAGATATTAACGAGTTACAATTGCGATAAAGTACATAAGCTCTCTCTCGCCAGCAAACTTTCATAGAGATTAAGCAGTATAATTTGCCTAAAGTTGGGCACAAAAAGAAAAAAACATACTTTTCCTTTCTCAACTCCCTCTCTAGCCAGAGATGAAAGAGCCTCAAAATGTCTCTCTGGATCACCACTATCATCAAATTCCTGGTTCACGATGCCACAATAAATAAAATAGAAAAATCTCAAGAAATACCGCATAATGAGAGACAAAACCGTATTAGGTTCTCGCAGAATACATGAATTCAGCAATGGGATCTCACTTTACATCTCGTTGGGTGAACACCAACTGTGCAGAATAGTCTTGCTGCAATATACAATGGCAACATTGTTAGCACTTCAGTAGAACTGTAATTACAGTTACAAGTGAAGTGGAAAGTATAAAATCACCATCAGTTTCAGCTATAGCAAGAGCTTCTCTCGACTCCTCAAGCGAGCCTCCTGTCACCTTGAACATTCAAAATAGTCGGAATCATTCTCACAAAACCACATACTTCTATAATCATCTAAATTTCCAGTTTTTCCAGTCAAGTCTCATTTCTCTAGGTTCAGATACATAGATTTACATGAGCAATTTGTATCCCATAGAAACATAGGCTAAAAGACTGAATGCATCAATTTTGATTCAGTTATTATCTAACCCAAATTAAATAACTTATTTTCCAGGTAAGGAATCAAGCCAAATATTGTTCTCCGCGTTTTCAATCTCTCTTAAAACCTTAGAGGAAAAACGAACAGAGCATGAAATAAGTCTTCATATACAGCTATAATTGAATAAAAATTATCACAATTCATCGCGGAAATGAGACATCGGAGATGGAATTTACGATAATCCGATCGACTCCGGCGCTCCAAGCCCTACTAAGGACGGCGGCGATATCAGCCGCGTGATGTTGCTTCCCATTGTAAATTCCTCTGAACATTCCATCTGTCGATTTCTCAAATAAATTAGACTTCAATAATCTCAGATAAATGAATCATAACTTCAAAAACACAAAAGTCCAAAAAATTAAACTTTTCAGACCTGTGAAGTTGACGGCAATGTCTGCAAGAAAAAAAATGAAAAGATGGAATCACATAACTGCATTTTCAGCATCCAGCAAAGGAAATAAAACGAACACTGAGGAAGAAAGTGCTTGCCTATCATTCGGATACCCCCGCTGCTCGCCATGGCCAATTCTTAGGTGGGGTGCGGTGAAGGAGTGCAGCCAAACAGCAGTGAACGATTTGATTTTGTGCGGAAAAGAAGAGAAGAGTCGCGTTTTAGCATCGCTTATAGTCGTGTGACAGTAGCCACTGCTCTTTTTTTTCTTTTTTTTTTTTTTTTAATAAATATAAATTTCATTAAAAATGATTCATTTACTTATGCCGGCTGATAATTTGCATATCAACGAGATTTGGCCATAAGTATAGATAGACATTAATTTTTTTATTTATAAAAGATATTGTAATAGTTATGTTTTAAATTTAAAAATACGTTATTAACTGCAGCATAATTTATTTGTAAGCCTATTAGTAGTTTATTGTGAGTGTCTTTTGCGAGCTACTTGTTAGAATAGCAAGTAAGCAAAATAGAATTTGACTTGTATAAATTAACTGGTAATATGTCTTTCTACCCAAATATTAAGTGGGTATATATAAATTACCAATTTTGAAAATACATATGTAGAAAATACCCATTTGAATATATTAATGTTATATTGTTAAAATCAATGCACAAACTTTGCAGAGGCGCAGAGTTGGGGCCCCACTTTTTATACTTTTTATCTAGTTTTATCTATCTATGCCCCCATCGAGTTTGGTTTTTATTTTTATTAGAAAAGAAAATTTTTGGGGTGAAATTATATCACTGACACCAAACTATTCTAAATTCAGTCAAATTTAATATGATAGGTGAAACAGTAAAATTATTGAATGGATTCTCTGAAAATTCATATTCACGGACTAAATAGTGAAAATAATAATTGTATTCGGACAAATTTGACTAGTTTATCAAATTTATTTTCACAGCAAATAATTCATAATTCATACATGTTTTATCCTATAAAGTGGGTAGAGTTCGCTCACAACACCTTAAAAATTATTTTCTTCATTTCTTAAAAGCTTACAATTTGGAGTATTTTTTAGCGCTAGAAGGCAATCAAAGACAACTTACTGGTGGCAAATTGAGGAGGAAGAAAAAGCAAACGAAATTGAAAAAACTCAGTAAATTATAGCTTTTAAGGTACATTATGAAGTTAATTATTCTATTTTTTAATTTTATTTTTGGAATTTACATGCTCAATGTTATATTGATTATGCTCAATGTTATATTGATTCTTATGTGTTATAGTATGATTTTAGCCGTAAGATATTTAGATAAATATGAAAGTGTACTGTTTAAATTTTTTTAATTATGGTATGATTAGGGCGATTTGTAAGTGCTATTTTATTTAAATTATGCTTAAGTTATTAACTCTGAATTTTAATTTTAGTTATTATTATTATTATTATCATTGTTATTATTATTATTATTAATTAAATCCCATGAGACATTTTTTAAACTATATTAATACTATTTTTTAATAAAATAATTTGTTAATTCAGAAAAGTCTTTCACGGTTAGACTAGAATTTAAACTGTAAATTCACGGTTTAAATTGTAGTCTAACCGTGAGACGTCTTTTTAAACTATATTAATACTATTTTTTTAATAAAATAGTTTGTTAATTAGAAAGTTACATCACGGTTAGATTATCATTTAATACTATATTAATACTATCTTTTTAATAAAATAGTTTTTTTAAACTATATTAATACTATTTTTTAATAAGGTCTTTCACGGTTAGACTAGCATTTAAACCGTGAATTCACGGTTTAAATGCTAGTCTAACCGTGAAAGACCTTATTAAAAAATAGTATTAATATAATTTAAAAAGATATTTCACGGTTTAAATTCTAGTCTCACGGTTTAAATTCTAGTCTAACCGTGAGATGTCTCTTTAATACTATTTTTTTAATAAATAATTTGTTAATTATAAAGGTATTTCACGGTTAGGATAACATTTAAACCGTGAATTTCACGGTTTAAATGCTAGTCTAACCGTGAGACATCTTTTAAACTATATTGATAATATTTTTTTAATAAAATTAGCACTTTTAAGTTACATTCTCAAGTTAATGAGTCTATTTTACAATTACGCATGCTCAAGTTAATTTAGGTACGCATCTATTTATAATTTGCCTTAGTCGAACTCAATATTAGTTTCAATTTTATTTTACTATTTGTATTATCATTGTTTTTTTATAAAATCTTAATTTTAAATTAATGTATTTTTTCATTTAATATACATCTAATGTTTTGAATTAAATTCATGCAGATGTCCTACGTTATCGTGAACGTAAACTATGGAGGAAATTGGGAAAGCGTTGAGTACGAGGGCGGTAGACAGATGGATATCGTCTTATCAACAGATGTTATAACTGTCTACAACTTGAGACGACAAATAGTTGATATCGTCTTATCAACAGATGCTTTCTTGAGTACTGATTTAGAGATCACCTATCTGAGGAAAACACCATCTGGACGTCTTGTTAAATCACCGTTGGGGACGGACGAAGAACTCGTTTGCTTGTGCAGAACAGAATCGTCCCCAAAGGTATATATATCTTGGAACAACACGGCATCGTCTTCTCACTTTTACGGTGAACAAGCCGGGGCGTCCTCTTCACATTTCCCTACGGCCGAGCAGACGTACCAGTATGGTGGCTCATTCGACTTCGGCTACCAGGGCACTGATTGGCACACATACCTCGATGAGATTGGTAGGGTCGCTACTTCATCATTTCCAACTGACGACGTGTATCGTCCAGATCTCAACCTCATAGCGAGTTCATTCTCTCATGCCTCGAGTGCCCGAGAAAATTCAATCCCAGACCTCAATTTTGCGGCCGAGGATGAGCATAATGGCCGTAGCGAGGCGCGGTCTCGAGGCCATGTGTATGAAGTTATAGACGATGAGGACGACCCAGATTACGACGTTGAATCTGATGCTCAGAGCACCGAGAGCGACAGAGCCGGAGACAATTCTGAAAGGCGGCTGAATAGGTCCTTGTTTGCTGAGTACACAGCGTGGATACTGGACGAAGGCGGGATGGAAAAATTATTACGATTGATGTATCCAAGTCCGCACGATGACGATGCTGATGAGGATATCGATACAACGCATCCGAGTAATTGGATAGTCCCCATGGTCCCTATCCAACCTGAAAACTCTGCAGTATATGCGGGTGAGGTTAATCTGATTGTTGAAGGACTTGCTGTTAACGCCATGTACGATACAAAGGATGAACTCACGATTGCAGCCGGTCTGTGGAATTGGAGAAGAGTGCGGAATCAAAGGTAGAGAGGTCGGATAGTGGAAGACTATATTTGAAATGCAAAGCATCGAAGCAATGCCCCTTCAAGTTACACGCCACCGCCAGCGGAGACGGCCATTTTTTAGTGAACAAGTTTTGTGGCGATCACACGTGCAATCATGAAATAATGGGTCTGAAGAAAAGGAAGCTCCGTTCTACGGTCATTGGGGCATACTTTGCGAAGCGAATTCTACGTGATCAGGAAATAATCAAGCCAAAGATCATAATGAATGAGCTAAAGGAAGTTTTCGGTGTCGACATCAAGTACGATGTCGCCTTGAGGGGGTGAAACCGCGCAATTCAGATGATTTATGGCAAGTACGAAGCTTCGTACAAGATGTTGTCGGGCTACCTCGCAATGCTGAAGAAGACAAATCCAGGTACAATCACAAAGATCAACATCGGCAATGATGGCCGGTTCAAACAAGTTTTTGTTGCTCTAGGCGCTACTCGAGTTGCGTTTTCACTCACTATGAGGCCGGTTATCATAGTGGATGGCACACATATGAAGGGGAAGAACAAGGGAATCATGTTCGTAGCCGTGGCGAAGGACGCTAACGAGGAGTTGTATCCTTTGGCTTACGGAGTAGGGCCTATCGAAAACCACGAGTGCTGGACTTTCTTCATGCGAGGACTCAGAAGTGCATACGGAGCATTGAATGGCACGTTGATTGTCTCGGATCAGCACATATCCATCATACATGCCGTATCCGTTGTATTTCCCGATGCCTACCACGGTTTGTGTTATTACCACCTGAGTAAGAACTTGGCACACTATGGTAAGCATGTCATCGGGCTGTTTGTACGAGCTGCATACACGTATGATGTGGAGGAATGGAATACGAGAATGGATCAAATTCGTGATCTGAACGCCAACGCCCATGCAAAATTGATGGAAATCGGCCCTGCCAAGTGGGCTCGATCGATGTGCCAATCTCGACGTTTTAGCAATATGACGTCTAACGCTGCCGAGTCTTTCAATAATACCCTCCTATGGGCTAGGCGTCTACCAATCTGTGCTTCTCTCGATGCTGTGAGGCTTATCATCGAAGAATGGTTCGATGAACGACGCATAGCTTGCCAGCGGGACAATCATCCAATAACGTTGGCGGCGAGGCGAACAATTGCGGATCAGACAGAGCACGCGCGGAAATACAAGGTCACGCAAACATCTCAATTCCAATTCAATGTTCGTACATCCCAAATGACAGTTACTGTGAATCTTCAACAGTATGAGTGTCAATGTCTGCGTTGGCAGAGGGACTGTCTCCCTTGTGCACACGCGATCGCGGCAATCATGTAAGTCACCTTCAAGGTATCATGTGAATACAACAATCATAATTTAAGTACTTTCAACTTAATTATATTTTTTGTCTGATTTTAGGTACCAAGGGGAGGAAGTAGTGCATTACGTTTCACCTTACTACCAACAAGGTACTCATGCAAAAGCTTACGAGCTCCCAATTTTACGTGTACCACATAGATCTTCTTGGCCTAAAGAGCTGCAGAGTGCGGAGGTATTGCCCCCAATAAGAGTACGTCTACCGGGGAGGCCGAGAGAAAGAAGACGTAGAGGGAGAGGGGAAGCACGCCGACGGGCAAGCCGTGGTTCTCGAAGATGTCCATATTGTGATATGACAGGTCACGTTGCAGCCATGTGTCACTTGTGGATGGAATCATTCAATTAATGTAATTTGTTGCAATAAATGAAGAATATGTTATCCTATTATTTTATACATAATAAAAATCAAGAAAAATAATATAACATAACTTCAAAATTTAGGACAAATTATATAAATAATATACCAAATATAAATTATCATTTGTAATGTATCCAATAACCGTGAAACGTGAAATCACGGTTAGAAACAATTTTAAACGTGAGTCACGGTTATGTAGCTTTCAAACCGTGATATCACGGTTTAAGAGCTAGTAAACCGTGTATAACATTCAGAAAACAATAAAAAAATTATGTACACGGTTTATATGAGAATGAAACACTACAAGAAAAACTATATTTTGTGACAACAGTGTTGTCAACTGTTGTCACTGTACATCCTGTCACTATGCTGTATAGTGACAGTTTTTGTTAAAACTGTCACTATACAGCATAGTGACAGGATGTACAGTGACAACACTGTTGTCACTAGACACAGTTTTTTTTGTAGTGAAACCGTGATATCACAATTACCGTGAACCCTAATCGTGGAATCTGGTCAAAATTAGAATCCGGTCAAAACCACTACTATTTTCACGGTTTTGTTGTGATTTTCACCGTGTAATTACGTGCCAGCTCGTGAACCCTAACCGTGAGACACTCTAAGTTGGTCAAAATTAAGGCCAAATTTTATTTTAAAGGCAAACATTCTAATTAATTAATTATACTAATATTTAAATACATACATTCTTATATTTAAATAGAATATTTAAATATTCTGACATATATTCGTTTGGAAATATAATGTTCACAGCTCGACGGCACGACGTGAAAGGGAAAATATCCGTTTCGCGACCTCTAAGCGAAATGCGGAGAGGTACCTCACGCCAATCCGTTCAATTCGCGGCTTCTTTAGGGCGAAAATACGATCGATGTACATACACGAGAACGGTCCGCATGAATACTCGTCCTTCTGTATGTATTGCTGCTCTAGGGGGATCCAAACAACATTCAGAAAATCTTGATGCTTCTTCATCCCTGGATGTTGTTCCCAATATCCAACCTTTTGCAACACTCTGGGCCACAGTTTCTGGATCGGGTAGAGCTGGACCAACCGATGCATTCTGTCTCGTGCATTAGGGAGCGTATGTAGAAATGAGTCGTATACCTCCATCGTCCACTCATCAGTCAGTACTCGGCAAATAACCCAGTAATCGGTGGAAACGTGGCAAATAAACACAAGCTGCAATTAAAACAGCACATGACAAATGAGAAACAAGTTCATATTAGAATTAGTGACTCAAAATCAAAATAAAAGATCAACATATTTATATTTTTTAACTACATCCACACAGTTTGCTTCATAGAAAAAAGATCAACACAAGATTTTGATATTAATCCCACTACTCACGTTAGTATAAGCATTTAAGCACTAATAATGCATTTAATCACTAATAATTAGTATAATGCATTTAAGCACTAATAATAATACGTAATAAAAACTCAAAGTTCAAATGAAGAAACTTACACAAGTTGCGTTCATCCAAACATCGTACGAGCCAACGCCGTGAAACCAATTCCCGAGATCATCGGACAGCTTGTAATCACGATACTTTAGATTCGACTTTGCCATTGCCGTTTGATCTCCCTTGTGAAAATCCATCAGGGCCCTCCTCAAGTCGTACTGTCAATAAATATCTTAATTTAGAGATTAAAGAAAAAATAAAATAAAAAATATATTCATTTAAAATGTATAAAAAAACTCACATATACGCCCATTCCAAGGAGAACAGTCCGTCTGTCATTTAGAGACGGACACAAAGAAAGTCCGTCTTGGAGTCGACTCCACCAATAAACAGTATACAGGTCCATGATCTATAATCCACACAGAGTATTAATGAAAAAAAAATATTAGACTGCGTATCATAATTAATAATAATATAAAGTAAGGATCGTTCTAACCTCGGCTGAGAACTGAATATGAGGGTGTTCGATCTCATCAAACAAAGACTGGTTCATCTGAAAAGGCGGGTCCTGCAGGTTCCAGACGCAAGCATTCAGCCCACTGAGTCTGAATTCGTGATACAGCTGTTTGATCGTCATACCGTAATACGGTGTCGGAATATTCGGGACAAAGGGGCTCTGTAACGACGCCGATGGCCTCACGGTCCGCCGCCCAACACGGACCCGACGCACAGGCATCACTCTTGCAATATCTGAATCCGCGTCACTGTAGTCACCCCCCTGCAGAGTATCGGAGCCTGGAATCACCGGTTGATGGGCAAGCACTGGTTGCAGTACAGGATGTACCCAATCCATCAGGGGCATCTTCTCCAGGTCCCTGATAAAAGACGAG
Source organism: Mentha longifolia (assembly GCA_001642375.2). Taxonomy (NCBI): domain Eukaryota; kingdom Viridiplantae; phylum Streptophyta; class Magnoliopsida; order Lamiales; family Lamiaceae; genus Mentha; species Mentha longifolia. Next base: position 6,503,558 of record CM038117.1, read on the forward strand.
TGCGATGACTCCGCATCCTCGACCTCAGCCTCTCGAAATGGAGGCGTCCTTGAGCTCTGCCCTACTGGCTCTGTAAAAAACCCGAACATGTGCTCGAAACCCGGAGCGGCCTCGGGGGTAGGTGCCCTCTGCTCAATGTGGCCCCCGTCATCATCGTAACGAGCTGCGTAAGCCCCGTCAACTGAATGTCGGCCTGCCAAGGGGACGTGGCTAGGTGCCCTCTGCTCAATGTGGCCCCCGTCAACTGAATGTCGGCCTGCCAAGGGGACGTGGCTAGGTGCCCTCTGTTCAATGTGGCCACCGTCATCATCGTAACGAGCTGCGTGACCCCCGTCAACTAAATGTCGGCCTGCCAAGGGGACGTGGCTGCCCTGTGATGGTTCTCGACGACGAGAATGTATGCCATGGCTCGAGGAAGATGACGACTTCCCGAAGATCCCTTCAGGTGCCCTGCCATAAACTTGGCGATACGAGCCATGACGCCAGTCTCCGACGTATCCCGAGCCAGGCGTTCCATTACCTTGTCGGCCCACGCGTCGTTATCACATCCTCGAGGGCACGGATCCCCGTACGCAGCATACGACACCTGAGGACCTATCGGGGGGTGAACTGTTCACCCTCGGCCTCTTCGACGTACTCGCACGAGCCGTGAAGGTCGGGATAGGTGCTCCACCCTCTGAATTTGCCCGGGTGGCACGAGGATGGCGACGTTGGGGCTGGCCTACTTACCTCGAATCACGGCACCTCAACTTATCAATCACTCGAGCCATATCTCTCGCATCCTTTGTTTGCCTCTGCTCCGGAGGCGTTTTTTTCCACGAATGGCGTGTATTCGGGTTAAACCGAACTTGTAACGGGTCTTGGCACTCGAATAGGGACTGAAAGTAATAGGAGGTTCATTCCTCTTCATCAGATTCGAGTGTGGGGTTGACTTCGAGCTGCATAAAAAAAAATGCATAACCATTACCATTATCAATTTTCCAATCTTCACCTATCTGAAATAGCTATTTTTTTAACTTAAAGCATGTTACACACGGTTTGAAGTTAAATTAAACCGTGAATTCACGGTTTCAATATAGATCAAACCGTGAAAAATCACTTTTTCACGGTTTAAACTAAATGTAACCGTGTATTCACGGTTTAATATAAGATCAAACCGTGGAAAAACTATTTCACCATTCAAATAAAAAAAACAAATTTTAAATTAAATTCGAATACAAACAAACAATTATTATAAATGCGAATCCAAACAATTATTATGAAATCAGTATTATTATGAGTAATTAACTAATCATTAATTAATAACATGTACTAAAAACATTTACTTACTTTAATTATTGATAAACTAAATAATCCATAATATTATTTTAAATGATTAACATAATTAATTAATGCAGTAAAAGAGTAAAAAGAGAGTATATACCTCTGGATTGTCAAAGAAATCAACGAAGTCGGCATTCGACGACCCAAGTTCCCATCTCCGAAGTCGTGGCATGAGATGCTCATTGCGACGAACCCCAATTGCTTGCCCTAAAGCAGAAATGGCCTCGACGGCCCAAATGAACATCGCCCACACGGGCCCGTAGAGATGGTAGGCTCCCCTATTTTTTTGCCCTCCTATTTCTGTGGGGTCCTTCTTCGCCACTCCGAGCTGGTGGCACATGATCTGGAATGACCATGATCCCCACGGAAATTCCGCCCATCGCTGTGGATCCTCTACTAATGTCCATGCCCAATCATCAACATGTCTGTCAGGGTCACGACTTAGTAGCACGTAGTAGTAGACAATGAGGTTGGCGGCGCTCAAGTATTGATCCGGAGTCCCTATGACGATTGAAGCATCTTTGAAATGATTCAAGAGCTCTTTGACTTGCACCTGACGTCCGCTGAAATAAGTATGAAAGAGGCTCGACTGTGGGATGACATGATTGCGACCGTGGGGATTAAAGGTCGTAGGGCCGAAGCATAATCCAGTCACAAGGCAGAATTCTTGAGGCCCAACCCAAATATCCCGTCCACCTACGTGGAACAACCTCTCGAATTCGTGTTCTTCACCCCTCCACAACTCCCTAGCCAATAACTCGTGCAAGGCACGCTTGGCATTCCCGACCTTCCTAAGCGCGAGAACCTTTCCAAATGGAGATTCGTTGGCAAATCGTCCCAATAGATCCTGTCCACCAATGCGTATTAAATGATACATTACGCCTTGAAGTACATTGATTCTGTTGTAACTATTTATTTCACCGGGGAATCCTTGCATACGAGGCCTGTACCATGTATACCTAGGCTGCAACATAATAGATCAAATGATTCATCAATTTAGTGAAGCATCAAATTTTACAATCTCTCTGCAATTAAACGCAATAGTATGAAATTAAACAAAACTGTGTGCCCACGGTTTAATTTCAGTAATTTCACGGTTTCTATTTAAAACAAACCGTGACTTCACGGTTTGATTTAATTTAAACCGTGAAGTTTGATGACTCAACAATTTCACGGTTTCTTCTTAAATCAAACCGTGAGAACACGGTTTGTTTTAAATAGAAACCGTGAATCATGATGAGTCATCAATTACACGGTTAAATACTCATTCAAACCGTGAGGACACGGTTTCAATTACTTCAAACCGTGAAATATGTATATAATTCGCAGATAAATCCATATATATTTAAGATTTCGAATTCATGATTTACCCATAAATCCCAATAAATCCAGATTTCTTGCATACAAATCGAAATATTAATGCATTTTATACACATTATAATTTATAATTCTATTCAAGAAAATATAAAATCATTAAATCATTACATACAAAATCATTTAAGAAACTAAAAATACTAAAAATTCAATTACTTTTTAAATAACAAATAACAAAGAAGAGAAGAAGAAAATTAGAAAAATTACCGGAGGATGCGGATGAGGAAGGTTTCGACGTTCTTCCATCGTCGGAACACGACGTACTTGAGCCGGGACTTGGACTCCTCATCTTCGGAACCCGAATTGGAATTGGCCATAGTTTTGTCTTCTTTCTCTCTATCTCACGGTTGAAAAAAAAAAATGGGGGCTAGGGTTCACGGTTTGTTGAATCGTGAGAGTGAGAGAGATTGAGAGAATCGTGAGAGTGAGAGAGATTGAGTCTCACGGTTGAAAAAAAAATTGGGGGCTAGGGTTCACGGTTTGTTGAATCGTGAGAGTGAGAGAGATTGAGAGAATCGTGAGAGTGAGAGAGATTGAGTCTCACGGTTGAAAAAAAAATTGGTACGGTTCTTGAATCGTGAGAGGGGCGAGAGAGAAGAAACCGTGAAAGGCTTGAGCCAAAAAAATAATAATAATAACCAATGACCAATTTCCATTCTGTTTTTTTTTTTTTAATTCGGTCAAGTCAAATACAACAAAAGGACAAAAAAAATTCACCCATCGATAAAGAAGTCCAGCCTTTGCAGACTCCATGTGAAAAAAGTGGGCCCCATACTATTATTTTAATAAATTAGGTATTTTTTGTAGATGTAAATTGAGAATGGGTATTTTGTTAATCTAATTTTTCAAAATGGGTATTTTTAATTTCCGCCCTTAAATTAATTACAGTAGAGAAAATATAATAAGTACATAGAAATAGTTTTAGAATACCAGCAGATGGTTTCTTTACATATGTTAGTTAAGCGTGCGTACTCACAGATATGGTCATATTTTAATCATTTTAACACTGTATAAATCATAAGGTTGCAAGTATTATATGTGTGTTCATGTGTGTGTAATACTTTCTCCGTCCCATTTAAACTGATCAGTTTGATTATTTTATACGACCCATTTGAATAAACAATAGGTCAGTTTAAATGGGACGGAGGAAGTATTATATTGCAAGATATCCTCAATAATATACTATTATTTGACGGAGGCCTTTCAGTTGGTTAATTAAGTTACCCTATTAAATTGTCGAAAATCAATTCAAAAAACAAAAATGGTCTGCAATCTTTCAAAAGTAGAACAACTCACAAAGAAAATCCACATATTTTCTCGTGAAACGACAATTACAATTTGCTGAAAGCAACTATGAAGAACATCTGCCTATTCTAAATCATTCGGAATCCTAACATATTAAATAGAATTTTAATAAGCACACACAGTTATACCAACAACCAATATGAACTTTCAAAAAGAGGAAGAAAAAAGAAGAAGAATAACTTAAAACTGCTTGATAAAAGATCACAAGTCATATTATTAATAATGCTCTTTGATAATCACCTTGCTCTTCTTCTAAACGATCTGGAAAAAAATCCATGATTGAGAGATCTCCTGCCACACAGTCACCAAAACTTTTAGTTAGATCTCAAGGCATTTAAATTAGTCATTTCAAGACCTTCAAAACTATCCCAAAAAATTCTAAGATCTGTGTTCCTTGGATGAATTAAAATTCGAAACATGAATACATATTTATATATATAATCAACTTGTGCACGTCCAAGTTCATAAGAACAAATCCATGAGATTATAAGGCCTTGATTCTCATAGAATGTGCACACTCAATTACGTAATAATTTAAATTAATCATTTAAAAATAAATGATTTATTCATGATTTAACATTAACCTTCAAATTAATTTAATTTATAAATTACCACCGAAAAATTGATTTCAAATAAATTTGCAGTTGATTGCTGAATTTCAACTCAACTTTTAATATATAGATATTGATATGAAAATAGTTTAGTTTTGTAAATATAGTAGCATTAGATAAGATGTTAATTCATAATAAATACTTGGAAGAAGGAATTGATTAAAAAGAAAAAAAAATATGGTGAAATCATGAACAAATAGTTGACTATTCCCCGGCTAAAAAGCATGCTCCAAGCTACAAGAATATATATTTATTCAATTTTGTTCGTGCAATTATGAAAGAATAACATTTATAACACAATATACTTCTGGAAAATTACATCATTAATTCACCATATTATCACAACATCAGATTTGAATTTTGTTTATTCTTAATTTTCAACTTATTGAATCTACATTTTTATTTACTAATTAATTTTGCATACAATCTGCGCGTATGATTAATTAATATCACCATCTGGAAACATTAATCTATCGCTCTGAAATTTCTACCAAACGCGTTATTTCCCGTTTTAGATAAAAATTCAAAACAATAACGCCGGCCGCTTTCCGTGATATTTCTTCCGTCTTCCTTAAATATCACCATCGGCTGACTTTTCTCTCTCTAGACAAAGCCCCCCCTCCCCCACCCCCTCCCCTCTCTCTCTCTCTCTCCAGTTAGGAAATGAAGAAGTTGGTGCAGTTGAACCAGCACGACAGGAGACTTCTTTGACCACTCCCACCTTCCTCTTACTCATTCAACATTTTTTAAGCCCAATTATTTTCCTATATCACTTCGCTTTTCTCCTCCCAATCTCCTCCACCATCTCTTCCTTCTTCCCAATTCAATCTAAAATTTTGTTAAAGAAAGTATGAACGATTTATTCTCTGGATCCTTCTCGCGGTTCCGCGGCGGCGACGACCAGTCCCCGCCGCCGAGCCACAACATCGAGCTGTCCGACGCCGCCGCGGGCGGGGGCGTCAACCTCGACCGCTTCTTCGAGGACGTGGAGGCGGTGAAGGACGAGCTCCGCGACCTCGAGTCGCTCCACACCCAGCTCCAGTCCTCCCACGAGCAGAGCAAAACCCTACACAACGCCAAGGCGATCAAGGAGCTCCGGTCGCGGATGGACGCCGACATCGCCGCCGCGCTGAAGAAGGCCAAGGTCATCAAGGTCCGCCTCGAAGCCCTAGACCGGTCAAACGCCGCGAACCGGAGCCTCCCCGGCTGCGGCCCCGGCAGCTCCTCCGATCGGACCCGCACCTCCGTCGTGAACGGCCTCCGGAAGAAGCTCCACGACGCCATGAACCGGTTCAACGACCTCCGGCAGAAGATGGGCGGCGAGTACCGCGAGACCGTCCAGCGGCGGTACTACACGGTGACGGGGGAGAATCCCGACGAGAAGGTCCTAGATCGGCTGATCGAGACAGGGGAGAGCGAGACCTTCCTGCAGAAGGCGATCCAGCAGCAGGGGCGGGGGCAGGTGATGGACACGATCATGGAGATCCAGGAGCGGCACGACGCCGTTAAGGAGATGGAGAAGAATTTGAACGAGCTGCACCAGGTGTTCCTGGATATGGCGGTGCTGGTGCAGAGCCAAGGGGAGCAGCTCGACGACATCGAAAGCCAGGTGAATAGGGCTAACTCTTTCGTGAGGGGTGGGACCCAGCAGCTTGAGGTTGCCAGAAAGCACCAGAAGAACACTAGGAAATGGACTTGTTTTGCGATAATTATTCTGCTCATTATTATTCTCATCATCCTTCTTTCCATACGACCATGGGAGAATAATAAGAAGTGATCTTTGATTGATCTCTTCTTCTCATTTTATTCTGTCGTGGGCTGTATTCTTGTTTTGTTTATGCAGATTGTGCCTTGTTCGATATATATTCTTATATGATGAATTCTTGATTGTTTGTTGAAGGTGGGTTGAAGATTTGTAGTTAGATGCTTTGAGATGAGAAGATACCCCTCCCATTTGTTTTTAGTGATGCTTATATGTTGTTGATGCCTTTTCTGTAAGTAGATGTTACTACAATATTATTATTCATTCATTTTTTTTTTTCACTCCCTTCTCTATCCCACTTTGTTTTCTTTTAATGTTCTTATCGTTCAAATGCAAGTTGCCCATTTACTAGACTTTCGTTAGGTGGTGCCATAAAAGACCCATTCAACTAATAAAATATTTTGGGACTCAAAATATATACTCCATCTATTTAACTTAAAATGACACATTTCAATATTGGCTTTTCTGGCACGTTTTTTCACGTTTTTCGTTGATGGGTTTTAAGATGGATTTTTGAATAATTCTTTCTTTTACGGGATATTACGACTGTCGTAGTATCCCGTAAAAGAAAGAATTATTCAAAAATCCATCTTAAAACCCATCAACGAGAAGCGTGGAAAAACGTGTCAGAAAAGACAAAAAAGAAAACTGTCATTTTATATAAAATGGAGGGAGCATGTGGTTATCATGATGTGAATTGGTCACCATCACCAAAAAGAAAACATTATTCTACATTTTGGAAATGGACTCCCTCCGTTCTGGCGAAAATAAGACGTAAAATAATTAAACGTCTCATCTTAGTCGGGATGAAATGAGTTAACTTAGAGCAGTCTCAGCGGGCTGGGATCGCTCGGGTGCGCCGCCGTGAAGTGCACCCCGAGCGATCCGGCCCCCCCAGTGCCACACCCCACATCGCCCCTCTCGGTAGCGCTCCACGTCCAATCCCCATGTCAATTTGGTTTTTTTTTTAAAAAAAAATCGATATTTTTGATGAATAAAATAAAATAAAATAAATTGAATAAGCCGTTAAAGAACAAACGGCTACTCCCTCTACCCTAACTATAAATTCACCTCCAAATTCACACTTCTCCCACACCAAATTCTTCCATTTCATCTCCAATTCTTCTTAAATCTCACATTTTCACTCACTAAAAATCCAAAAAAAAAATAAAAATGGGAGATCCAATTGAAAATTTTATTGACAAATGTTTCGGCACTTCCAACTACGGCGGGGGCGATTCCACAAATCCGAAAGATCCACCAACCATGCCGGGAGCGAATTCCAACATGAATCTTGATTTTGGCCAATACTCAAGCTCTCCTGCCAGAGTTATTAGATTTTCCGGCCAAGGGTATCAGCCGTACTCTCCAGTCTACCCTATCGGCTTTGGGCTAATTTCCAACTCCGCTGGAAACTCAAGGGCGAGCTCGGGTTCCAACCCAAGGACTTGAGTCGATGAATCTCACTTCCTCATTTGAGAGTGTCTCCAACATGCCCCCATCACCGAGCAAAGGGAAGGAAAAATCGAAGGCGAAGCCGAAGCAAACCAAGCCGTAAAGTGTCGAGGCCGGGGGGCAAGGCGGCCCAAAAAGTATTCTCAAGAAGAGACGGAATTACTGGCGGTTTGTTGGGCGGCGGTGTCTTAGGACCCATCAATCGGAATTGATCAGACGGCAAGCCGATTTTAGGACCGAATCGAGGAAATGTACAATGCTAGGTAGCCAAAATAGGCGGCGGAGAGGGATGATGTAATGCTCAAGTCGCATTTCTCTCGAGGTCAATCAGCTTGTAAGGAATTCAACGGGTTTTACGTTCAAGCAAAGAGGGATTGGCCTAGTGAAGCTAACCACAGAGACGTACTCGATAAGGCGGATACACTGTACTACAAAGCCAACAAAAGGACACCTTTCAAGCACAGTAAAGCATGGAGAATGCTGATCGAAGTCCCAGAATTCCAATATATCATGAACACCGACAACGTATCTGCTAAGTGGAGAGAAACCACTTCTAAAAGGAGCTTCCCATTAAGAGTGCTCTTATAACCTGAATTCATGTTTTGCAATTCGAATGCGTTTTCGTAGGGAGCACAAAATCTTAACAACTTTATAAAGTCTAACAATCCTAGAACGGCAGCAAATGGGAACATTAATAGTTATATTATTATAAGTTTTAACTAAGAGAAATTTTGCAAAATACTACCTACATCTCATCTAATTAGGTACATTTACTATAGATATAAGAATTAAGAGAGTGAGGAATACGTGGCTGCAATTAATTCTGAGGAGAGAGAGTTAATTGTAGCTAAGTATTCTTTGTCATTTTAGAAAATTAGTCTAATTGTTGAAACGGACTAAAACGGCAAATGTGTCTAATTAAATGAGATGAAGGTAATATTAGTAATACTTTACAAGTACGCTTGCTACAATAGTACATTCAATCACCGTCATTCACACATTGTAAATAATTACGGAGTAGTACAAAAAGAACATTACAAAATTCACTTTACTGATGAGGAGATAATTCGCAGTTCGAATTTCATCCTTCTCGCAGCACAGTAATAAGTAAATAACCGTCATTTACACATCTTAAATTGTAAAAATCACTACAACAATTTCCTTTTACATGATATCAAAATATAATTCACAGTCCAAAAAGGAAAACGTCAACTGCCTTGGGACGGGAGAGAGTAATATTATTTTACAATTCAAAGAACTTTTCTTAAAAAAATAAAATAAAAATAAAGCTATCATAAATTATTTGTATATACAAAATTACGAAACAATAAAAGCGGATGGTATCCTCTCTCCAAAATTGTATTCCAATGGTGTCTTAAAATTTAATTTATATTAATTTTATATTATTTTTTATAAAAATAAAAATATTACAATATACGTAGTAAATTATAATAGACATTTATAAAAAAAAATTGAATTTTTTTTGAAATTGCTTTGAATTTTTCAACTATGATATATTAATAAAAGTGAAATTAAATACTAAAAATAATTATAAATCATAATTGGGATGGGTGCACCGAATTTGGAACGGAGGATCCAAGTCCGATAAAAGGTTTGGAGCGGCCAAATAATTAACGTATTACTCCGTTTTTATTTTTATTGAAAATTTGCATTCACCTAACGAGACTATGAGCTTCAAAATCCTCATCAATGGCAGAAAACATCGAGTCCTCAATCCAAAATTTATGGCAAGAGGCAAGGGAGCTAAGTCTAGGCGGTTCAACCCACCTTGACCACCTACCCACCCCACCCACCCCCCTCCAGTTCCTCCGCCATTACGTCTCCCCCAACAAACCCTGCCTTATCTCCGCCGCCGTCCCTCACTGGCGGGCCCTCTCCTTATGGCCTTCCACCGCCTACCTCCGCACCACCCTCGCCACCACCCCCGTCTCTCTCCACCTCACCCCCACCGGCAAAGCCGACGCCCTCGCCCCCCACCCCGCCGCCCCCTCTGCCCTCTGCTTCGCCTCGGCCCACGTCGATACGGTGCCGTTCCCCGAAGCTCTGGACTCGGTTCTCGCATCGGACGGTCAGAAGAAAAAGGTGGCGTACCTGCAGCAGCAGAACGACTGCTTCCGCCGCGAGTACGGAGCTCTGGCGGCGGATTGCGAGGAGCACGTGCCGTGGGCGACGGCGGCGCTGGGCTGCGAACCGGAGGCGGTCAATTTGTGGGTCGGAAACCATTTCTCCGAAACCTCATTCCACAAGGATCACTATGAAAATCTCTACGTCGTTATCACTGGGGAGAAGCGATTTCTTTTGCTTCCGCCTACAGATTTTCACAGAATGTACGTACGCGAATATCCTGCCGCCAACTATGTCTATAATCAGGTGATTATTCCTTTTCGAAATTGTTGAATGATCTCCATGATTCAATGAGGGTGATGGATTAATAGCTTTTGCGTTGTTTAATTCTTTGAATGCATATATATATATATATATATATTTGTTTATTTCCCTTTTGTGTTTCTTTTGCAATCTTAAGAATTAGGGTTTATTTCGTGCCTTTAAGGAAGTAGAGGTGGAGTGGATCGATACCACAGATGGTTGTTATTATGCATCGATGGCTTTTGCCTTGTTCGAATTTCGTTGAATGTGATCAACTCGATTGCCATGATGAATGCAGCTGGAACAGAGTAATTAGGGTTCATCTTGTTATTTAGGAAGAGAGGTAGAGTGTTGGAAATAGGAAATCACGACTCTTGGTAGAGTGGAACTTGAAAGGACTTAGTAGTTGATAAGAAATGTGTACAGTATATTCTTGTGATAATTTTTCAGGTGTTTATAAATTTGGAAACTGAAGAGCATAATGTTTATGAGAAATATAGAACATCCTCGTACCAATACTTCTTGCCTGAGATTTCATGTCTGTGTATCACAGGATAGCGAAGAATTCTCATTGGAGTTAGAGGATCCAATTGCGAATGTGCCATGGTGTAGTGTGGATCCGTGTCCTTCGCCTCAGCATAAACGGAGAGAGATGGAGAAGTTTCCCCTGTATTTCAACGGACCGAAGCCATTTGAAGTTTCTGTTAAGGCAGGACAGATGCTTTATTTGTGAGATTTTCCTTCTCTTCCTTGATTCTTTCCTCATAGATTATGAGTTGAAACTTGTACCACTTTAAATAGATTGACATTGCTTTTGCTGTAGTTCCTAGCTTGTCGGTGTCTGTTTGAGTCTCAAATCGAACCACTATGGCATTCATGAGTCTACAACTTGTGTAGAAAGAATAAGAAATGAAATGTTGATGAGCAAAATTATGAACTTGGCATAATATTGGTGTGGATATTGTGCAGGCCTAGCATGTGGTTTCATCATGTTAGACAAAGCCTAGACGATACGGGGCTCACTATCGCCATAAACTATTGTACTAAACCTCTATAAACCTCTATACCTTTCTTTACAATTCATCTTTTGATTTCTTACACCATGAAATTTGAAATACTCTTTTAATTACTTGACAGGGTATGATATGCAATTTGATGTGAAATATGCCTACTTCAACTTCTTACAATCTATTCCCTATACCTTATCCAAGAACCCTCTTGGTACTTTGAGAAACGGCGAAGCTCATATTGGTAGATCTTTGTGTAAGAAAAGAGACGAATCCTTCGGAGATGTGAGTGGTGATGATGAAAACGAGTAATTGAAGATGAGCTTTCGATCTTTTCTGGTCTTGGGAGCAGCAGAATGTTGGTTTTGAATGATTGTTACGACCTTCTTTTTTTTTTTACTTTTAACAAACTATGCCAAGTAAACCATGATTTGGTAATACTGTAATAGAGGATTTTATTCAATTTTCGTTCAGTAAGGTCGAGTCTCTGACCTTTAATTTCTTACAAAAATATCCTAACTTTTAAATTTTCTTTCTAAAAACAGCATAATCTTTCAATTTCATTTGTAAAAATGGCTGAATTCATAATTTCTTTCAAGTGGATAAGGGTATCTCCTACCAGTACTGCGTACACAAAATGCATTTTTCTTTGTTTTCTCTCTCCTTAGAAATGCATTGTGCAAGAATCGCAAAATAGATTTAGCCCATGTTCACCGGACTATAGCGCACCTGGATACAAGACCTCGAACTTCGGCATTCGTTCTGGAACTTCAATGGCGAGCCCTCACTGGTCTTCTTCTCTCATCAAATTTGCTCTCATCATTACATGTACCTCTTCTTCTTTTTTTTTTTTACATTGTTAATTACTTCGCACTACTATCTTCGGACTTCAGTAATTTTTAATTTTTGTTACTACAGCTTCGAACTCGAATAACCTCGGGAAATTCACTAGCGTCCATTTGTTGCTCCAATTCATCGATCAGGTTTGCTATATTTCTACCATATCAAATGTATGTGAGTTGAGTCATATCCCAAATTCCCAATATATGCTATATGTTTCTTGCTTCCCTATCAGTCGGTCTTTCCAAAATGTGTTTGTACAATACAAGGCGAGATCTTTGTAAATGGATAATTATCTTTTTTTTGTTAGCATTTGATTCACATAAATTTTTATTATTTTTCTCCAATTCCTATTGATGCTAATTCATTCCATTTGTGTGCAGATTGAGATTGGTATTTTCTTATGTCCATGATATCATGTTATTTTACAGGACAATAAATGCATATTAAAAGGAATTGGTTCCATAAATGTCTATGATCTACTCCGGCTTATCTGAGATTGTCTATGATTAACTCCGGTTTATCTGAGATTGTCTTTCAAATTTGAGCAACATCAATTTCTTCTGATCGTATCTTATGCAATGACAATCAACAAAAGTTAAGGGCAATCACTTTCTCATACTGAGTTATTCTTGCCAAGACCAGTTTTCACACACGAACAATTATATGTTATTGTATCAAGAGTACAAAATTGTCATTGATTAAAAATTTTGATTTCTAAAAAAAATAGAAATGATAAGGCTACTATGACAAATGTTGTATAAGTATTCCAAAATATATAATGCTATGTATTTTCAGTAAGTGGCCTAATGTATTGTTTTCTAAAAATATTGAATTGTAATTTTTATCTATAATATTTATATTTATTTGCTTTCGATTTATGTAATGTTTAATAATAGCCGTACATCACACGAGTGGGTGTACTAGTTACTTTAAATTTTAACACTTTACAAGTACGGCTTGTTACAATAGTACATTCAATTACCGTCATCATCTACTCATCGTAAATAATTAATACACACACACACACACACACACACAAATCACTTTTACTGATGAGGAGATAATTCGCAGTTAACTTTCATCCTTTTTCGCAGCACAATAAGGAGTAATGACCGTCATTCACATCGTATATTGTAAAAATCACTACAAACAATTTCCGTTAACATGATATCAGAATGTAATTCACAGTTTTTCATTCTTTTTGTAGCACTGTAATATGGTAAGGATGTCCGATGCACGTACCCGATGCCACTCTCGATTTGTTTCCATCGTCACTTGGCAGCAAATTCCACTGCAATGAGTAGTTTGATAAATCAAATGTACCCGGGCAAAACACGGAAATCTGGAGCGGAACTTCAATAGACGACAGAGGCTCGAGGTTGAATCGAGTTGAACTCGCTCTGGACCAAATGAATGGTGAAACACTCTCAGGCCCAAGGGCCTTCCCTACTCGGGCCCCCGTAGAATCAGATGTGGCTTTAGCATCGACCAAATGAGATGTATCGTGCCAACCAACTTCATTTCCAGATACAGAAGCAGAAGAGGCGATCGAGTTCGAGTTAGGAACGGAATCGAGGGTGTTGATTCGAACTGATACTTTATCTTCCGAGGAGTTGTAAACAGTCATACTCAAATTTATCTCACAGAAACCAGATGAGAAGTCATGTTTTGCTGATCGAGGACCGTCCAGTGACCACCATACTGGGTTGCTACTTGCAACTCTATGTTATAAACGGATGAAGAGAGTGATGAGCATTTAGTAATCAATGGACAACGATTAATGAATTGTCGAAAGATGTTATGAGAAAGGTATTTACCTGCAATGGCATGTGTAATGGGAGAGAATTTCTGGGGTTTTTGGTGGCCCATGATAGCTATCACCTTGTGACTCAGCTATCAAGATGAAGTCGACAGTGTTCCCATCACCCTATTACATTCCAAGAAAAAAGAATTCATCATAGAAATAAAACCAAGTTTACTGTATGGAGACGGAATTCACGGTATCTAACAAAACTGGGGGGGGGGGGAGATTGTTAATTAGCAGACTCTGACCTTTTCTTGATGCAATCGTTCATGATGATGAAAAATATCAAAAGGTGAAACAGACGTATCAAACAATCCAGTGGACTCACTATCAGCGAGTCTCACATCTGCTATTCTTGTGGCAAGAGAAGATACATTATCTTCACTACTTGCACGAGTTCTGCAATTCTGAATCACGAGGTAACTTATTAGTGTAAGCAATGAATTAATCTACTTAAAGATATTGACGGGGAAAACAGGAAAAATTAACAAAATTAATTTTTTCCTTCTCTCACAAAAGGAAATAAAAATGTCAACATTCTGAAAAGGGGCACACAGAAAAATTGAACAAGGCTTAAATTTGCTACTAACCTTTAGCCTGAAAAAGCACGACAGAGACTGACCAGCCATTAAAAACCCCAAGGAAAGGTCAGACCCAATTGGTTGTAGCAGTGCAAGTTCCCACTGGTTCCCAACACATGATAATTGATGCACCTGGAAATTCTCTGAACTGGTCCTGTTGGTAGCATCCATACGAACAAGGAACTCATGCAATCTGGACGGAGAGGGGCTGATTCGAAATGACACTTCTAGAGATGGCAGCACCTAGCATTAGGGGACAAAAGATGTGACACAATGCAGACATATTTTTGACATGCATTCATCATTTTATAGGCCTAAATCTACAGTAATATGGAGCCAGATAACCTGACACTTAGAATAAGATTTGTCCATGCAACCTTGTCGTTTATAATTTGATCAATCAGTTTGATAATATTTTCATATCCCCATAATCCAACTTCATTAAAGATTTGGCTTTGGTGATCAAAGTGGATTTTATGGAAGTACTCTTCATTTTATCCTGGGTGGTATCATTTGAATGCGAAAAGTAGTAAAAGAATGATTAGCCTCATCATCTATTTACCTCCACATTGTAATGCATGCGTAATGTTCGATATTTTATGATTGATGACTCATCCTCCATTTCGTAATATATAGTTATGTACAGTGAAATGCTTCCAGCAGCAGCAGCCCTAAACCAAAGGGGCCACTTAATGGGTGCTTGCCAAGAAGTAGCTACATCCTGCAAATAGAAAAAGGAATTAGTTACATGCACAGAAAAGCTAAAATTTCCAGTAAAATATATTGTTAACACATAGGCAGAGTACTGACCTCGGGGAAAACAAATACAGTTTTTGCTGTTCTGGAGGCATCGGGCATTCTGCAACATTGTGATGAATTAGCCTGCTTTCTAAGAAAACTAGGAAATTCCAAGTTCATAACTTCCTGAGCTGCAATGTCTAGAAATCTAGGATGACTAATCCTCATCTTCAAGTTCTGCCAACATAGATGAAGTGAATCGAGTAAAGTTACCTCCATGAGGTGTTTAGGCATCATCATTCGCCAGGCTAAAAGAGATAATGCTAGAGTAAATAGAGAAATAATACCTTCACGGGTGTTTTTGATGGATTTCTCAACTCCATGGTAAGACATCGAAGATCTCCAGCATAAACAGTCCGAGGTAAGCTGTGAATGGTACCCTCAAGCCTTGGCAGACTCTGAGATTTTGAGTGCATTGTAGCAGAAACGTTACATCTTTATAAACAGAAAACTAATCCCCCAAAAAGCAACAATTTTGAGAAGGGGTACCTTAATCACCAAGAACTCAAGGTTGTCTTTCACTGACTTCTTTAGCTTTCTTTTCCCTTTAGCAACTTTCTTTCTGACAATATCTGACTGAAAGTTACAAAATCCAATCACCAAACCAGAGAGTTTCCATCTAACACCAACTAACTGTAAGGTGCCCTCTACTTTGGGAGTCACTGTTAGCTGAACCTGTAGAGTGAGAAAAAAGAAATACAGATTGCTTATGGAACGCCAGCAAACAATATATCAAGGGAATAACCAAAATATATACTTCACTCAGAACAACAGCTTTGGTTGTGAAATTATGAACTATCACTCCAAGTTATTAAAGGTTTTGAGGAGTAAAAGAAGATACTAACAACTGCCCGACAAAACAAATAAAGGCCTCCATGTAGAATCCCAAATTGAAGTGTGCAAGGACATAGGGAAAATATAACTAGATTTAAAAAATTATGAGCATGCTTCAAGACATTAGATTAAACTATATAAAGGCACGCCTTATCGAGCAATAAAATTGGGAGCATGTTGAAGAAATTGTCACATCATAAAAGGTATAAAAATAAAAAGCCCATGTTTTATATGAAACTTAGTGGATGGGCAGAAGGAAAGGGAAATTTCTGGTACCTAAATTAATAATGTCATCTAATGCCTTTTGAGCACCTAGAATGTTATCCTTCATTCCAATATAATACAAATTATGTATGCATTTCCTTCCACATTGGAAGAAAAAAAACATTCCATTGGTAGAGGAGAGATCCTTAGACAAAGAAGTAAAACATATACAAAACAAGTCTCCAGAACAGCTCCCTAAACGTTAAGGGAATCAATACAAGCAGCTCCTTGATGCCTTTCATATAATATGCCCTCAGGGAATTAAGACTGATAGCCAGCTTACTAAAGACGAGGATTTGGAGCTTACCAACACAGTTTCGCCACCTTGCATTGAAATGTCAACTTCTGATAAACTGAAAAAAGTTGCATCTGCACTAGTCTCCCTGCATTGAGAGAGTAATTGTATCACTGCAGGAGTCATCAAACAAGAAACAAATATAAGACGAACATAATCCAGAAAGCATCATAGAGATACCTTGTAACTGAGACAGCTCTCAATTCCGTGTCCTTATCTTCATCCAAAGATCCATTCGTATCTGCATTGCAAAAAAAAACATCATAATAAAGTTGATGCTGGAGGGTATCGACTACTAACACCGAGCAAAGAACTTAAAATAGAAACCCAATGCTTTTAGAAAATGTGATTATAAATGACAGGTATTCTAGTTACGAATGCCATCTACAAATAACACATCGAGATTAGCATTTTTCTCGCAAATAGCCCATCAGCTGCTGCGGTCGCTTTTTAACAAAGGAAGAAAGAATTATTAGTGGTTTAATGTAACTCGTCACCTTTAATGTGCTTATATGTAAATATGTTCAAATATGTCAAATTTCAAGCATGGTTATTGTAAATGACCCTCCAACAAGTTATTCCAAACGAAACATGAAGATGCTTACAAAAAGGGCACAGTCTAGCAGAAAAGGAATAAAAAAACAGATAGCAATTTACCTGATTCAGTTGCATCGCAATCTGCTGAATGCTTGCATATTAGAGAAATGTTTGAAACTGCTATAGGGATCTGAAGAGGGTTTCTAAATCTAACTTCCACCCTGATTGCCTCTGCAGTATCAAAAAGAGCAAAACATTTGTAGGTAAGCACCCAAGGCAGAAATTCGTAGCACAGTAAAAGTAACAAATTCTATTGATTATTTAGTCATATTCTAGTGAATATGTTAAACTATGGTCCGGACTGAATAATCACTTTTGTGCAATCAAAATGTTGTAAAATCAGAGAAGGATAGTTTTCATGTGAGGTAATGAAGTAGTGTCCTTCAACAGTCTAAAAGATAAGAAGAATTGTCAGTAAAGAAGGCTGGACGGAAAAAATTAATCACGGTTTTGCCTAATAGCTCAGTCTTTAGTAAGGCAACAACTTTTACTGAGGAGGAGCACCTACTCCATTGATAATGGTAACAAAAAGCTCTTAAGGAACATGTTCTAAACATTGGCAATGAGATAAAAGGGAAAAATATGGCCCCTCTCCACAGTATGGCCCCTCTCCACAGTCCTAATTGCCTAGCCCAACAAGGAGCTGGTTCTTATAAGTTATACCCACAAAGAGAAGTATCACGTCGACACTGTCTTTGTCCTGAAATTCCAGAAATTTTGACAAGCCTGGTGTTCTGTCCATGAATACAGACCTTCATACTTAAAAGAGCTATAAGATCGTGAAACAAGTAAACCATAGGAATTTCTTAACACGTGGCACTGGTATTTTAGGGGGAATGGCAAACAAAGATATCCGTGAGTGTATCCGATTACTTTTCAACTAAAATATAATATCACCTTCGTACCTCCAGCAATGCAAACATTTGATTCTTTGTACTTCTGTGGTAAAATCTTTGATTGTAACTCAAGCCAGTTACTCTTTAACCCTGCAAGAGATGGAGTCATGTCCTCCTCCAATGCTTGCCACATGCTTTCCTCAACATTGGCCTGAAATATTGTAGTATACTACTAGAATCAACGAAAGTGAAAATAGGCATCGGATATACAATATTCTAAAGATAGAAAATAAAATTAATTCTGTATCGAAAGGATAGAATATATGATTAGATCATTCTGTAAAATCCATAACAGAATATGTGATTAAATATTCTCTATATTCTACACTGACAAGTAACTTATCAATTCAAAGTTGTCATAAGTGAGGGTTAGAATGACCAACTCTCAGAGAAATCAAATGGAAGACCACAATTTCAATTAATATCACTATAAAATCACTGATATCAGAACCATCGAAGCATGCAGTACAGTATACCAATTAAATAAAGACCAAACCAAGACCACAGCACATATAGACTCTGCAAGCTCTAAGATGTCCGTGAGCTTTCGCTGTAGTTCATTCATCCATCAAGGACTGAACACTATCTGCTATACCAACATTGGCAGTACGCATTATTAATTTAGATACATGAGATGATGAGATAAGCCAAAAAACACCAAAAATGGACCCAAAACTTCCGGGAAGTAAAACAGAACTAAACTAGCCTAAATCATGAAAACTCGGTATTAATTTGATGGAATTAGAAATAAGAATAAACAAGCATCGATGCAAAACAATTTGCTTTACTTCAAAAAAGAGCTTGGAATGCCAGCCAACAACATCACATGGATGTCAAATGTCACTAAAGACAAATTTGTGCACCAAATGCTCACGATCAAGGAAGTAAACAAACTAACTTACAGCAGCAGGAGATGCATAAGTGCGATTATCTTCAAACACAACTTTGATTGATGGAAAGTTGATTACGGGTAACTGAAGCCTCAACACCTCATATGTTTTCCCTGTTTCCTACATAATCAAGTAACCATAGATATATTAGTGACATTTAGGTAAACAGAAATGTAACTCGAGCAGAAGAACACAAACACATACATATACATGGTGGAAACACTCTAATAGGAAATTCATAGGACTATTTATGGTAATATGACTTCAAACTAGTTAGGTTCATATCTACACTTTAATAGGACTAATTAAGTTTTATCATAATGAAACCGTAGAGGGGGCATGATAGCTCAAGTGCAAGAAAGGAGGACGAAACACAAATTTGATGTTACAACTGGCAGGAACCAAAAGGCATTGACTAAACCCTCCTTGTCACCAAGTGTGAATAGGAAGAACATAACAGATGACTTTATTTGGAACTACACGAAATAAATTCCACTTCTCAATTTAACAAAAAAGGAGAGAAGCGAATTCAGTTGGTCATACATTTTGAATTAATTAGCAAAAGTTGCTTCTCTAATGCAAGAGTACGAGTAGATGGTTCGCATTTAGCAGATAGCTAGATGTTTGCAATACAGTTTATGGTAAAAAGACAAGCTAAAATCTGGAAAGTGTTTTAATTCAGTGGACCCTTGTTCCCTATTTGTATTGTGCTGTACGTGATGGTTTTATCTCATTAAGGTTATGTTTCAATAAAAGGGAAGGGGTGGGGAGAGAAGCTACGGACAACAAATATAAACAAATCACAAGGTTTGGGAATAACATAATTACATAAATAACTCAGACCTGAATAATTTGAAAAAATTCCCTCAGGAACAACTCTTGCGTGAGCTTGGCTTGATGACCGCAGGCCAAGACCTCTAATACGTGTTTGGTAGCCTCATCAAACATACCAAGAATTGCATACCACCTGAAACATTCCTCAACTTATCGGCAAACAGCCAATACTTTTGACCATCTAATTTTATACAAAGATTAATGAGGTCGGGAATTTACTTTCCAATATGGAAATGGACATGATCCCTGATGTGGCTCCAAGCTGTGCCTTTGAAGACATAAAGGGCACCTCTGTATGTTCTCACTGCATGTTTTATCTGAAGAGAAGGCATGGTAAGAACTTCCTAACATCACAGCATCATGAGAAAGGAAAATCACCTGACAAGAATCATTACCTGATCACATTTCCTGTAGAGGTCACCAGAAAGAACAAGGTGAAACCCATATTTTCTCAACATGGCTGGCGTAGACATCAAGAAGCAGTACGCTGCTTGCTCAAGCAGCACTGCAGAATGCAGAGGTTCCTAACAAAGATAGGTTTCAGAAAATAACAGGACAATATGCCATCAGTTCAATGTCCAAATATGGGCATTACCTCACCAGAGATTCGGAAATAGACACCAGCTGCATCTTTATACTGGTCTCTAGCCTTCAACATCTCAGCCCACCAAATTCCGCAACGTGTAACATTCCGCCCATAAGATGAACTGATTTTCTGAAGTCAAATGAAGAAACGGTGGTTATCCAACACCAAGTCTAAGATTACCATAAAATTCTAGGGATTCCTGGTAAAGCAGTCTAAGGAAAATCCTTATGCTGCAAATTTCAAGCGCACTACCAAAAAATAAGGATGGAACGGAAAACAATAAACTTGGCAAGTTTATGATTACCACATAAGTGCTAAATGCATTTTCCATGCAGTACTCAGCATCCTTTCTTGACTGATCCAACATAAAATAAGCCAGTCCCATCATCTCCTGTAGAATCAAAACACTCCAATGGATGAAGTTCATAAGAACAAGATAATACATAGAAGTATAAGATTTGCAGCAATTTACATAGGTAAGAAATAAAATAATAGGCATGTACCTCATAGTGGTACCATAAAACAATGTATTTAACCCAAAAATGAGCATACTTTAAAATTGTTTGTGTGAACAAACCAGTAATACGACTTCCCCAGCGGGCAAGTCTTAACTCTCTTCACTTATTACTCAAACAGATTTATAACACTTACACCCCCGTTGGTTTAAAAGAGAAGAATATATCAACTTCCACTTAGAAAAAAATTAGGCAGTCTGAAGAAAGAAACTTCTGAGAAAATATGTGACAATCAAGGACTGCCTACTAACTGGCAATTACATGAAAATGTCAGACTTCCCCATTCGTAGTTCCTAATGGGAAATTCACAACAGTTTGAGCTCCAACACCAACAATTACATACCGCTAAGAGAAACATAAAATGGGGACAGAAAATATTCTAAAACTCAGTATATAGTTGAATATGAAATAGATAGCTTGGATTTTTGTCTTGGATCCACATAACAGAATAAAGACTATATTTGGTAGTTGATTGGACTTGACAGGCAAGTACCTAAGCTAAAGAGCAGCCCTACTGGCAAACTACCGATAAAAACAATTTAGATTACTTAGTCCTCATAGTCATATGCTCAGAGACAGAGTGTACCAAAGACCAAAGTCGTAATTGATTTGAGAAAAAGAGAAACAAGTGATTCTTCCGAAATACAGCAGTACACACTACACAGAACAGCAACCAACCAAAAGATAGAGATGCAGTGATTTTAAAGGAAAACTGAAGTACCTGAACACCAGCATAATGCTTCCATGCTTTATCAAGCTTGTAATCTGTAGAAATCAATCGATAATTCGATAGTGCAAGTTCATAATCTCGTAACATGAAAGCATAGTCACCCAAGACTCGTATTTGAGATTCTGTCGAGTTAAAAGTGTACCTGTATAATGCTTAAGCAAGCCAAGTTAGAGAAAGATAAAATAAAGGAAAAAAGGGTACTACTGTATATTAATTTCTATCTTGAACATACATAGGCGCACTAGGATTCTCAGGTACATCATCTTTCCCTTTTCTCCACCACAAGTTCTTTATCTGGTTTCTAAAGCCCTTCCTTGTCGCTGAAACCTGACTTAACAACATACATTACAGAGAGCAGAGCAAGGGCATACTAATAACAGCTTATAGATCAGACAGCTGAACGAGATGAATATACCTGTTGGTTAAGCACGCGGATTTTCAGCTCCATGTGAGGGATGATATGTTTAGATGCGAGATCGTGCATGGTATTTCTCAGCTATAAGATACAAAAAGATTGATCATAGTCATGTTAAAGATAATTCCTGTAGAAATATATATTATGGCTGCAAAAACATACCTCTTCCATATCATCCTTATTGAGGAAGCAACCAAACTGTTTTTTATTTGAAGCACCATTCTTCTGAAAGAAAGCAGTGTGAATACAAGAACTTAAGGAGGAAAGGACAAACTTAAATCATCAAAATCAGCCTTACATAAGATGTCCATGGACTCTGTTGATGTTCTTCTGTGCCATCGACAGAAGAGTTCACACACAAGAGACGACAATCATTTGCACCAAATGCATTCCTCATTTCTGCCAAAATCCTTGTAGCTCTGCATAAAGAGAACGAACGTAAAATATCAAATACTAGAACCAGACTTGTCAAGTGCTGCTAAAAGTTTTTTTAAAAAAAAGTCAAAAACCAAAACATTACTAATCCTTGTTGCAAATGCTTTGCCCACCGTCTCTACTAGAGATTGTTTTGAGTTTGTCACAGTAGATGTATTAAGGCAGAATCTATAATTGTTGCGGCAGATGATTTAAAGTAGGATCTTAGTATTCTTCACCATCTCATCAAGGATAAGTACATCCCATTAAAGTTGCATTGACCACAACATGTTTGCAAGATTTTTCTAGTTTACCCCATAATTAGAGTCATGAGGATTAGTAGACCTTACCCCTTTGAAATATCCCAAAGAGGTGTATGTTTGCCTTTAGACCAGGCATAGATATTCATACATCCATTAGTTCTCATGAGAATTAACAGCATTTCATCTGAATCGTATTCAAAACCACATTTGAGACCAGGATTTTAATTTATAATTAGTACCGGCAAGGTCTAACTAAAGAGTGGGAAGAACACCACATACCTTTCCAGTGTGCCTTCTTGATTATCATGTACCAGCAAGTAATGCTTCAGAATCTTAGGATCCATGGCGCCATCGTTGAGAAGAGGAGGCAACTGATTTGTGTTGAATAGATCAACTAATTTGTCAATGGGATTATCATCCTTTGAAGAGACAGCAACAAGGCCTATTTGCATCAATTTGAAATGCATAACCATCAGCAATCACTTAAATACCTACAGGCTCATTTTGAATACAACATATTCCAGGGTAATATGACATAACAGCTAGGTTAAAAACACCCAGTCCGAGTACAAGACAGGCTTACAAGCCACAGGATGATCAAAAGCTTCATGTTCTGAGAAGGCAGCAGCATCTATGAGCTCCTTGTTAAAATTTTGAAACCATGATGGCACCAACTCTTGCAGAGAGGCTGCATAAAAAATCTAACGTTACTACACATAAATCATAAGCTAATACTAATCATATAGAATGTTATGTCCTCTCGTAAAAATTTGTAAGAAAAATTCTAGATCGCCTGTTCATAGAAGAACCAAACTGAATGGTTATGTAAAATAAGAAATGAGAGATCCTTTCAACTGAAAAGGTGAATATGCAAATAAGGGCCCTACTCCAAGCAAACTCATTATATGGGATCCATGGGTATAGTTGCAGCATAAACCCTGCTAAATAGCATGCTCAGAAACCATTTCATTTTTTTTTTTCACATAGGAAAAAACGACTTGTATCATTAAACATAGAAGGTTCTACAGCTTACTCATAGTCATAGACTCAATCTCTGCTTGTTGTGAACACAACTCGGGTATCTCTTTATCTCCCGCTTGAGTGATTACTTCTTTTAACCTCTCCTTTGCAGCCTAGGTGGAAAACAACAAGATTCAGAAAAAAAAAAAAAAAAAAAGTTGAACCAGAAAAACATTAAAACAGCCGAGCCAGTTATTCTAATTAGATTCTGAGCCAGCAGCTAACTTCACACAGTTAACTTCCCAATTAATCTTTAAACGAACATTTCAAGTAAATGCAGAACTCATATAATCAAATTGAACGTACCTCAGTACTCCGCTGGCGAATTTCCGAAGCATAAAACATTCTTAATTTGAATTTCCGCACTCTATATGTCTGATCACTAGCCGTCCTCACCGGCACTGAAAAGCACAGGCAAACAACAGAGGAAACGAATAAATAACTAGACATAATCGAACCCCGACGCACTTGCGCGCCAAAGCTTTAACAGACTGTACCGTCGATGTTATTGAAGCTGCTGTAGGGGGCCAGCATTTCAATGAGGGATAAATCGTTCTTCCGGCAGGACTCCTCCACGAGCGGCGTACGGAGGACCATCACCGCCGGGCTGATCTCGTCCAGCAGCATCCTGCCGAGCTTCGTGTTCGCCGGATCCGCCATCCCCCTTGGATTCGGCCCGGATTGGTAAACGAAAAATTCTTCCGCCAGATACGAAACCGACGGAAACACACTTGGATGGGCTCACTCGCTGAGTTGACTCGTTTTGCATATGCAGATGCAACTCAGATCTTTCAGAACGAAGGATTGATTGCAATGGGAATGATCCGTGCAGCTCTACTGTTATGGGCTAACAAAGAGAGATCGGTGCGTAGAAAGGCCCAAATAAGGCCTTTTCTTTTTAATCAATTGTAGGGCCGTGTTTTTTTTTCTTTTCTTTTTTTTTTAATTCCCTTGAGTAGTACAGTACACTCCGAATTTTAATTTCCCATGGAGCCGTTATGTTTTTATGGATTGACTAATTTTATTTGGTCCTTCCTTGTTCTGTCCTCTCTCGTCACACGGCTCTCTCTTCTCGATCGTCGCCGGCGATCGGTGCTCCGTCTCGACGGCGCCATTAAAATTGTTAATGCACCATTATGAATGAGACATATATAATGTATTATTATATTTACTTTAAATGCACGTAAAAATATACATTAACTTTGATATATGTTCATATGGTAATCGAGAGTATGTTGTCGTTCTTTTCATTGATAAAACGACGTCATTTCTAATAAAATTAGGGCTCCCAATGTCCTACTCCAACTTGTTCCTAAAAAAAATCTCAGTCATTGCCATTTATCAAATATTTTGTCAAAAAATTCAACGGAAAATTTTAGGGAAGATAAAATAGATATTGTATTGACTTATCATTCACTAGATGTGGTTTTGACCCGTTTATTAGTTTGTTGTTGTGAACTTCACCTAAAGTTGGAAATCTCGAAGACACTTGAGAACCCTAATCAATGATTATGGTGTTGTGCCAAATAAATATTTTTAAGGAATATTTGTACGATTAATATTGATAAACTTTTAGAATTTTCATAAGATTTTTAATTATGCGAACGTGAATTATTCCATGTGGATATCAGCTATGTGAATTTTCATTTTCTACCGTCCAAGTGTTTTCCTTTTGTTTTTTTTTTTTTTTAATTGCAAGTTCGTTTTTTTGCATTTCAATTACTATGTTTTGCTATTTCGGAGAACTATAATGTTAATTTTCCTAATTTCTTCTTCTTCAAAAAAAAAAAATTGCATTTTGAACTGGTTTCACTGTATCAGAATCAATTCCTATATATGTAAAATGAAACAATTATCAAAGTTAATATATTTTTCCGAATTTATTAAAAATTCGTCCACAATAAGTTAAGTAGTTAACACATTTTTAAGATGTAAACTTTAAAAACTCCACTTTAACGTCCAATTTGGTACCAAAAAAATGACGTATATTTAGCTCATGTTTGGTTCAAGTTTTTTTTTTTTTGGTATGAAAAGAGAATAAGTAATTGATTCTACCTTTTTATTTGGTTTGAGTAATAGGTTACCCATTTCTCTTATTTTAAGGTAACCCAATCAACTAAATTGTTACCCCTCAAGAAGAAAGAGAAACAAAGTGACTCCCTAATATTGAAAAACACTCAATAAAACTAACTATTATTATTACCACTCAATAAAACTAACTATTATTATTACCATTCTTTTACTTGACTTGATTCCATTTCTTTCCGTTTCCCAAAACGAGCACTTATTCTAGTAGTCCAACTGAAAATTACGTTCTATATCTTTTCAAAAAAAAAAGAAAAGAAAATTACGTTCTATATTAATTATTAATTAAGAGAAAATAAAGAAGAAGAATAAGAACACCCTTGCAAAAATACGAAAAGACTAAAAAACCCTTTCATAGTTCTTTCCTGGTTAGAATTCTGTTCGTAACAAATCATAATTACGGAATTACCCAACTTTCCTTCTTCAAGATTTCTCTGCAACTAAAAACACTAAAGCCCTAAAATAGAGGTTTGCTTCCCCTCCCGCTGAACTCATCTCAATTTGGGCACAACTAGCAATGGGTCGGCCCGAGCCATGCGTGCTCTACGCCCATACATTCGTTCACCCCAATCTCGATGAATACGTCGATGAGGTATTTGTATCGTTTGATTTTTGGTTTTGTGTTTTTGATTATTGAGCTCAATGTGCATCTCAAGCCTGCAATTTTTCTTCTTCTTTATTTACGGTTTGTGATTTCCCGATTTTTTTGCTCCTCTTTATTGGTTATGATGAAAAGAGTTTAGGATTGATTCAACTAGATTGCGGGCCACTGTAGAATCGATTGTTAAGTGTTAATTAGAGCGCAGCCTTGTTGCCCCTGAGTTCTTTCCTTTTCCTTTTTTTTTTTTTTTTTTTTTTTTTTGACTTGGTACCACCTATTATATGTTTCTTACTTGATGTGGTGTATTTTTAGTGTTGTATGTAGTATGAATTTCGCTAGAACTGTAAATCAGAGTGCGTCCTTGTTAGCCCGAGTTAATTATCTTAGCTGTTTCCTGAACATGTCCTTCGTTTTCAGTTATTGGAATTAATTTGCTTCTTTTCCTACATAATTTTAAACTCACCTGCTGAGTTTTTATAATCCAGCTCCTAAGACGTGGTGTTCTCTGGTTACTTGAATATCAGCATTATTCTTAAATATATGGTGGATCCTTTTTTGTTTCATGAAGCTTATATAATCTTCTGCACGACCCTATTTCTCTTCTGGGAAAATATCAGGAGTTATATCACTTATGCTGGCATGCTAATGTACAAAAGCATCAATATATATTAATGTCTGATGCATAATCACCTGTATTTTATGCGGGATGTTGTATCACCTTTCTCCCTTGTTCTACTTCATAATCACTGTGAACAAAGTATTAAAATGTCTCTCAAAGTTTTTTCTTATTTATCCCAGGTGATATTTTCAGAGCCTGTTATCATCTCTGGTTGTGAGTTCCTTGAGCAGAACGCGTCATCAATTTGTCCTGCAGTGAAGCTTATGGGGTACTAAGGATGTACATTTATTAGTAACTTATTGTAGACTGGATGCAATCTTAAGTTTGAGCTTATGGCAGTTAGGTTGTTTGTTGAAGATATGCATATTATTAATTCAATTTCTCATGTAGTCCTTTTGCTTTTTTACTTGCTGTTTAGGATCGAAGTTACATTATTTTTTAATTTTGTGCAGGGCCACTTCACCTCCATCATTTGCTTTGGAGGTATTTGTTCAGTGTGAAGGAGAGGCGAGATTTAGGCGGTTATGCCTTCCTTGTTTGTATTCACCTTCTTCATCAACTGTGCTCGAGGTTGAGGTATATACTATTAATTTTAGATATTTGTCTTCTTAAAAAACTCAAGATGAGGTACTTTTTTACATTAATAGCTATTTGTAAGCTCTAGATTGATTTTACGATGTTGCCTTGTGCGAGTGGATTTTTGGAACTTCTTCTGTGTTTTGCCATTTTTGTTACAAAGAAGATTTTGGTTGGGTCCTCATGTCTGATCTTGAATGTTTTTACCTGAAATTCTTCATATACCTCTTCTTCCTTAGTTTCCCACTAGTCGTACATGGGCAATCTGTCACCAATAGCATCCCTAGCTGGCCCATCAACATCAACACCGTATTAGGAATCACTTTTCATGTGAGAAGTTTACTGTCAGTTGGTTCTTAGTTTCTGACTGTATATGGTTAGTGCCAAATGCCAATTATGTCTTACAATGGAATCATTGGCTCACAAAACCATATTGAATTATAAGTTGAAGTTGAGTGTGCTGTGCAAAATTGACTAGCTAAATATGTAAAAAGTTGCTATTATTTATCAACTAGAATTCGTATCATTTTCTCTTTTGTGTTCTTCCCTTGCAAAACTTACTGTTGCCTTTTTTTGTAGGCTGTGGTTACCAATCATTTGGTTGTCAGAGGCAGCTATCGCAGCCTAAGCATGGTGATATATGGGAATACAGCTGAAGATTTAGGCCAGTTTAGCATAGAAGTAGATTTAGATAGCTCTTTGACAGATACTGTAAGCGCTGTTGAAGGAAACCTAGAAGATTTACCTCCTGCTTTTCATTCCACAATGCTGACAATAGAGGAACTCGTATCTCCCTTGAAAATATTATCTCAAGCAGTTGTAAAATCAGATATTCCGCTTGAATTAAGAAAGTTTCTGCTACTAGTCTTCAAAATTTTAGACTTCCAGAATGTTGGATTAGCAGCTGATAATGTTATTAGTTCCTTATTATCAGTGACTTCAACCTATAGAATAACTTACACATCTCACAAAATTCTTGAGCAAAAGCAATTGGGCTTTGAGGGACTGAGAAGTGGTGAAGATACTAATCAAACTCTTATTGAAGAGGAGAAGGAACTTGTGGACATCTATAGAATGCTTCAGAGTCAATCAGGGGATCCATCTGCTGAATCTTTGGGAGAATGCTTGTTTCTTGAATCTGAGGAAGATTGCCCTACTTCCAAAGAATTGATGGATACTTTACAGCATCACTTTGATTTTTATTGCATAGATGGTAACGTGGGATATAAACATCTTTCGCGGGTAGGTGGAATTTTTATCCTGACCAATAATTATGGCATCCATCCCATATCCTTGAAATTTCTATTAGATCAAATCCTCATTTTCATCTCTTTCTGTTTAATGCATCTCTGTACCAAGTAGTGTTCCTTTTAAAGCTGATTTTGCTTCTACTTTTCGTCTTCAGAATAAGAATGCAATCTTCTGGTCTATGGTGGCTCTTTTATTGTGCTCTGCTAGAGAGAGCTGCTTTCACTTTGTTAATTATGGTGGCATGAAGCAGCTGGTATACATTTTAACACATCGAATCCACAATTCTACCAGTCTTACGTTATTGCTGTTAGGAGTCATTGAGCAGGCTACCATGCATTCTGTTGGCTGTGAAGCTTTCCTAGGATGGTGGCCTCGGGAAGATGGAAATATACCAGGTGGCACTAGTGATGGCTACAATCAGTTGCTGAAGTTGTTAGTGGATAATCAGAGGCATGATGTTGCGTCCCTTGCAACTTCTATACTTCAGCGCATCCGGTTTTATGAAGTTGCTTGCAGATATGAGGTACATTTTTTGCACTTCGGAACTTTATATGTGGCTATAACGTTCTTGAAATAAACATATGTACAAGCTTTTGTTTGAATAAACTG
Organism: Mentha longifolia; assembly: GCA_001642375.2. Lineage (NCBI taxonomy): Eukaryota > Viridiplantae > Streptophyta > Magnoliopsida > Lamiales > Lamiaceae > Mentha > Mentha longifolia. The sequence continues at coordinate 6,533,103 of CM038117.1, forward strand.
ACACAGGCAGACAAATACGGATAGTTGAAACTAAATCATTTTACGAGAACATTGTTTTCAGCCTTATTGTGTCTGTACATAATTGCATTTTCTCTGAGTATATGATCACTTTTCTGTAGTGTGCAGTATTATCAATACTTGGGGGTATATCGGATGTTGGTCGTGTTACAAACTTCACCTCGGACATGCTTGTGAGTGCTAAAGTGCAGCTCAAGAAACTCTTGGTTAGTATTATTAGTATTAGTATTCTCCATTATATTGCCTAATGCCTACTCTGTAATTATATCATGTTTCTAGTGGAGTTTTTTAAACAGAACTAGCTTATAAAACATACTTCTCGATGAGTAACATTTATCAACCAACATTATTGCAGAATTTGATGAAGCTCAGTGGTCCAATTGAGGATCCTTCTCCAATGGCTGCTGCAAGCAGATCTCTTATCCTTGGTGATGCTGGTTCATTAGCATATAAAGCAACACGTAGCTTGATTGATCTATCAAATTCTGGCTTTTTGAATTGCAACGTTGACTCACATCTACTCTCCCTTTTGAAGGTCTACTGTCTTCCCTGAATATTGTTGCATGCTGCTTATTTTTCTCTCTTCTTCCTCACATTGCGATAATTTGCATTTTTGACTTTATTATTCTATTGCTTGCTATTAGTTTTGCATAGGGTTCCATTTGGCGTGCTCGTGTATTGTGTTTCTTTGTTTCTGGCATATTCCATATTACTGCACCTGTTGTGCTTTGTCACTTGCCTTTCGTGCTGCTTGATTGATTTGCTCATTCTTGACAGGAGAGAGGCTTCCTTCCTCTGTCAGCTGCATTATTATCATCTCCTGTCTTGCGGTCTGAAACAGGGGAGGCAATGGACTCATTCGTGGACCTCGTATTGCATGTTGAAGCTATAATTCTTGCTCTCCTCTTTTGTCGCTCAGGTTCTACTTTCTACTACCTTTGCAGCTAGTCAAGCTTTAATGTACAGTAACTTATGTTGCTTACTTCTACTTTCAGGTGTTGATTTCTTCTACGTGACCAAGAAGTTTCCTTAACTGTCATCCATGCTTTGCGGGGTATTCATGATGTCCAGAACAGAGACTTGCTTTCACTTCGCTATGCATCTGTCTTGTTGTCCAAAGGGTTCTTTGTTCGCCCCAGGGATGTTGGCATGATTGTTGAGATACACATGAGGGCAGTAAGTTCTCTTTTATCTCGTACTTCATATTCTTCTATTCTGTATGGCTCGGTTCAAGTTATTAAGTTTTGATTGTATTCTGATGAAATCTGATTTGTTTGATTGTAACTTCTTACTTGGAACAATCTGTAATTCTGTATTTTCTGGTTATGTTTCAGATAATTGCAGTAGATAGGTTATGTAGGCTGACTCCAAGTACAGAAGAATTTTTATGGGCGCTGTGGGATCTTTGTCGCCTCTCCAGGTAAAGAGAGAGTATGCTTGTAGGTTCTTTTAGGTGAACAAGTTTTATGTCCTGAATTGGCTTAAGGATTTGAGGTGGTCTATTCCAGGTCAGAGTGTGGACGCCAGGCTCTGTTGATCTTGGTGAACTTTCCAGAGGTAGCGAATTTATGCTCTTCTACCAACATCTTATGAGTGGTCTAGTATCCTCATTTCTTTTGTTTTGGTCCTTGGAATAATGACCTTTATCTATACTATACCTTATAATTTGTTGCGGTGATAAGGAATTATCTTACGAGTGCATATATTTCTCTTCCCTTGAAGTTTTGATGTTTTGTTGTCATATCCAGAGTGTGGCTCTTTCTTTTTCCTTCCCTTTAATGCGGATATTTGATCTTTTGCACCATAGGCTCTCAAAGTTTTGATTACTGCTTTGCATTCTGGAAGGGAGCTTGATCCCGTTTCACCAAATACAGGTAGGCCAGTTATTTGAGTGGGATTTCATAGTGTTTGTATACACTCATAAGTGGCAATAACTGGTGAATCCTTAACTTGCAGGAGTGTCACCTTTGGATCTTGCCATATTTTATGCTACAGCTGAGATCTTGGAAGTTGTCGTTACTGATTCTACGTCAACTTCTCTGACATCTTGGATAGACCATGCAAAGGAACTGCACGCTGCATTACATTCCTCCTCCCCAGGTTCCAACAAGAAAGACGCTCCTTCACGGCTATTGGAATGGATAGATGCTGGTGTAGTTTACCATACAAAAGGGGCAATTGGACTTCTACGATATGCTGCTGTTTTGGCTTCTGGAGGGGATGTTCACATGGCTTCAGACAGTGTCTTAGCATCTGACATGATGGATGTGATAATGTAGTTGGAGATTCTTCTGCTAATTCAGATGGCAACATTGTTGATAATCTTATTGGAAAGCGTATTACAGAGAAGGATTTTCCAGATGTCATTCTTCGCGACTCCTCCATGCTCAGCTCACCACAGCATTTCGAATTTTGGCGTTCATTTCGGAGAATTCAGTATGATACTCTTGTTAGTTTAATTATTGCAGAGGTACTTTTTGTAACAGACATGCACTAACCGAATTTCTATATGTTTATAAAAGGTTGTTGCTACTGCTCTCTACAATGAGGGTGCTGTGATGGTTATCCATGCTGTTATGATCAATTGTAAACTCATGCTCGAGAGGTCATCTAATATATATGGTGAGTCTTCCTTCCTGTGCTGAGAACATCAATAACATTTTTATACACTAACAACGAACAAGAATAATTGTGTTCTTTGCGAATATTGTCATTCTGGTGTCTATTGAGCGGTTAATGAGCTTCAGGGCTCATAAAAGTTTTTTAAAGAATTCTTAGTTCATTAAGATGACAATGAAGTCAAGGGCTCATCAAAGTT